>OY288259.1:7219033-7819033 GCA_958450325.1 Agrostemma githago | reverse complement strand
CACCGAGCCTTCCACCCAAATGCAAAATAATACCTCGGGATCCAAAGTACCGCCCCCTTAAGCTTACAAAAAACTCAAAAGCCGACTTCCTTGCCCAAGCTCCAAGCTTCTATCATCAACCACTCTTCTCAAAACTTCATCTTCACTATGACCTATCAAGTAAACTCAATAAACACCATCAAATATCTCCCTCACATCACTCAAGAAAATTCCAAATTACAAGAGTTCCACAAAACAAGCAAAATCAAGAGGAAAAACCACACAAATACAAACACAAGCACTCTAAAGAAGAGGAAAGAGGAATATACAACATGACGGTTCTTTAGGAACTCCGTCAAACCGAGGATGGTGGACTCTTCCTTCTTAACCGTAGCCATCAATGGCTCGGAAGAGCAATTCAAACGCACGAGCCACATCATAATGAAGGCTCAAAGAGTGCCCGACCCAAGCTATCCTCCAAAGCCTCCAAGTTGGAAGCAAGAAGTAGTCACCAAAAGACCTATTATCATCTTTCATGTTGTCTCCGGGGTCTATCCATCCTACAAGCCTTAACGACCTCTTCCTCCCTAAGCATCGTCTCCAACCACAAGCAAGCTTCAAGTCTTCATCACGAGGCACAAAAAACGGTTTTGGCCCCATTTCATTATTGCACATCCTCATATTCTCCTCAAGTTGTGGTTCCCCATCTTCAAGTCCTGAAACATCACTCGTCCCCACATCATCTTGAAGGAGAGAATTGAAACTTCTACCGGCGGTTTCAATCTCTTCCAAATCATTGCTTCGTTTACTTGTAAGGGGCTCTTGATGTTTTTCCATATTCTCGCATAAGGGCTACTTGGGCTTGTCATTTTCACCCAATAACTTCACAAATTCCACCAACTCATTCAACTCACTAACCTCCTCCAATTCTTCACCAACAATGTCTTCACCAAGGGTCATATCCTCATTCGTCTCTTCTTGGGTAGACGATTGAGGTTCTTCAAAGCAAGTCTCGCTTCTCAAAAGGGATTCATTAGCGGCTTCATCATTGGGTTGGTCCCCTTCCCCAAATGAACATCCCTCATCAAGTTGTGAAGATCGAGTTAAAAACATTAGGGTTTGAGCCGTTAAAGCATTCAATCTAGCTTTACATTCCTCTCTTTCCCTTCGGAGTTTGGCCAAGATTTCATAATCTTTTTGCAATTGGATGGCCATTTCTTGTTGGCTCTTTTGCATTTGAAGAATCGATTGATTTAACTCCAAGTTGGGCATTTGGTGGTCATTGGGGTTTTGGAGTGCTACTTGTAAACCTTGATGATGTCCAAGGGGTGGGGCATCATATTGTTGGTAGTGAGGTTGAGATGTGATAAGCGTTATTTATATACATATTTTCATCCCCTTAATTGTTAGTTTTATCTCGGTTTTTGTGCTTAACTCGTTAATAATGATGCAATATGCTTTGAATGTCGATACTTCCGTATTTGTGTGTATTTTGTAGATTTGGATGCATTTGGAGCTAATCGGAGCATTACGGAATCGATAATTGAAGAATTCACATCTAAGCACGGAATTCGAAGGAAGAAGATGCGGAATACACGAAGAAACAAAGATCAAAGAAGGAAAGGATATCAAACGAGATGAGAGAATGATCGCTTACACAAAGGTCAACTTCAAACGTCCATAACTTTCGTTCTACAACTCCAATCAGAATGATTCTGGTGGCGTTGGAAAGCTCTTTCTCTTAGCTTTCCAACTATATATAGCACGTCCAATTTGAACAAGTAACGAAGAAATGATAGCCGTTTTAAGTCGAGTGCGCGATGCTATGACCTGCAGCGCTACTCGATCGAGTGCCCTACTGCACTCGATCGAGTGCCTCTCCGTGAAGCTCCTGCCAACATTTTGGGGGGTCACTCGATAGAGTGCCATCAGGCATTCGATCGAGTGCACCCAATCCGGCCCGCGCGTCAGTTCTATTTCGACTTAGAATTTGGGCCTGTCTTCAGCCCAACCGATTCTCTTTAAATTAGTTTTCCTGACTCATATGTCAGACATTTTTTATTACACAATTCACTACTCTTTTTTATTTTTACTTAGTCTTCAAGTCTTACATTACTTTTAGTTTTGGGGAAAAATACATTGAACCTTGTTCTTTCGTCTCAGATCTCAATTTGTTTGGTATCGATTTTCTTAATTTCAATTTCAATTTCAGTCTTCTATTTTAATTCTTGTCTTAATTCAATTCTCGTATTCGTAGTAATCATTGTCTCCGTGATTCATATGGTTTATCGTTTTCTAGCGTAGAATTATTATTGCTTTTCGTTGTTTAATTTGATTCATCTTCATCATGTTTAATTGCATTTCGTCTTTTGCTAGTTTTACTACAATTAATATGAGTAGCTAGATTTTATCTAGGGTTTAGGGGGACCGATGCGTATTATTAGGGTTATAGTCAATTGACCTGTTTCTAATCGTATGAACTATTGGCTGAATATCGTTTAAACTCTGATTAATTGTTTGATGCATAATTCAATTAATTAGTATCGCAAATTAGGACTTTTTGCCGACCGGGTTAAGAACTAATTAGGCCACGATAGTTTGGGTAGACTGACTTAATGCTAGCGACCGCAGGTTAAGTTTAGATCTAAAGGTTGTAGTGTACCGACCGGACCTGCACCTTAGGTAGTTCGATTATTGACCTGTTAGTTGACTCCCTGACCCGAGTAATATTCATTGTGAACCTGAGACCCTAGACATTTCCCTTATTGATTTATCTATTGGTAATTAGTTATTAGCCTATCAAAACCAACCCAAACTGTGACCCATAACCTAGAGTATAATTCTTAGGAATAGACGACTAAATCCTGTCTCCTCGTGGCTCGACCCCTGACTTCACTATCTACATTAGTTGGTGTCCTTAGGGTATCTTTGATTAGGGATACGACTAACCCCTGTCAAGATGATTAGTAGTATTGTGGGTTTTGGAGAAATTGGCTTCCATACGATGAATCATGATGAAACATGGTGGGTTCACAATGATTGCTTGAGTAATGGCCACCATGATCATATGATTGATAAGCATTCACTTGTTGGTAGCCATTTCCATTTCCTTGAAATTCATACCCACGAGTGTCTTGATTATCCCAAGAAGATTGATAGTAGTAGGGAGATGTCATGTCATACCCTTGGTTCATGGAGGGAGAGGAGTAGCTCATGGCGGCTTCTATAGGTGGGGAGTTTAGATCAAACCTCAATTTTTGCTCAAAAATCGTGGCTCGTACCCGGTTGAGGACCTCTCAATCTAGCAACCGTTCGTTGAAGCGGCTCTAAGTTGTAAAGAAGAGGATGGTCACCACCTCTAGGCACAAACTGTAGACTAGGAGCAAACGTGAGAAGTCTGGTGCTTTTTGGGCACTAGACAAGAGAGAAATAAACTTCACACACACAAGAAGCAAAGGAACAAAAAGAAAAACACAAAAACAAAGACAAAGTCAAGTAAATAGGCAAACAAGGTCTAAACTAGCACCGTCCCCGGCAACGGCGCCAAATTGATGGGAGGGATTTGCCGTGGATCCCCACCAACAAATAATAACCAACTAAACCTAACACGTAGATAGGGCAAGTCGGGTCGAGTCCACGGGGACGGTAAAGAGGGTTTAAACCAAGTTTCACCCAAATACAAGACTAGGTCAGCGAACTAAACTAAACTAGAACGATAAGAAGGGGATGAAACTATGACTAAGACTAAGCTCGGGATAACAACTAAAGGTTAAAGAATCTATCGAACTAGAGGAATCAAACAAGAAGAGAGTAGGGTTAGGTCGGGTTAATAAGTGTAGTAGGATAGTTGGGAGATCGAGGGTGTAGGTTTCACCTAGTTACTAAGGTTGGTCCGCGCTCTCGCGTCAAAGCCAATGTCCGCACTCTCGTGTCAAAGACAAAACCCGAATACTCATGCAAGATATTACCCAATACACAAGGATTCAACCACAAATCAATCACACAATGAGAAGAGGAAGACAAGCAAGAGAAGTATTTGCAACTACTACTCTAACAAGCAATTCAACAAACACATGGTGCTCTTAATATGTGACTAGCAACAAAGAATCCACCTTTACCCACAATCAAACCCTAATCATCCATAATCAACACTTAATCCCCCTACTAACCCCACAACAAGTCTACTCGCTCATAATGAAACTAATCCTAACCATAACAAGAGAAATCAACACAAACAACAAAACATTCATAATGAAACTAGCAAGAACAAGAACAATAATCAAAGATTAAAACTTGAAAGATTAAACAAGGATTAAGAGTAAAGAGAATAAGAAGATTATACCTACTAACAAGACGAGGAAAGATTGAAACTTGCATTAATAAGAAAAACCCAAAACAATCTCCCAAGGTTGTCAATCTTGGTTGAATCTTGAAGAATTCCCTTAATACAAGGATTAAACTAAGATTAACGATTAACTAAAGACTAATCTACACTAATCTAGGCTAATCTAGGCTAAAGTATGCTAGGGTTTAGTGGGTAAGGTCTAACCTCCCATAAGATTACAAGAGGGGGGGGGGGGGTATTTATAGGGTTGTAAGAATAAGGGGAATGAAGTGACAAAGTGCGAGGAGAAACAGGGGGCTCACGGCCATGACGAGGGGGCTCACGGCCATGAGGCACCCCCATCATGGCCATGATGGTCATGGGTCACGGCCATGACGCCCTACTATAGCTTGCTTCCTCTCTTCTTTGCTTCCCAACTCACTACACGGCTATGTAGGCTTCTGACACGGCCATGTAGGCCCCTACTTGCTCCTCCTAGGCTTCTTATCGACTCTCGGCCGGTGCTCGGAAATGGGCTCCAAGGGACTCGGGACCGAGTCTAAGCCACCGAATCATCGTCGCTTCTCTTCATTGACTCCATATGTATCGGAAACGAAACGGAATTGTTCCACTTCTCCAAGATTGGTCTTAGGAACCTAAAATGAACTAGAAGAAGCGTAAGTAGCCTAGAAACCGCTCCAAAGAGCGATTCCAACAAGAGAAACCGGGACCAAACACAACAAATAAGCACCACAAGACACACTTATCATTGCTATACTAGCTGCATATAAATACCCTATGCACACTACTCTACCAATACACTCTTTTAACACCCAAGCTAAAATACGCGACACAATATTGCTAACAAAATAGTCAAACCACAGACAACATAGAAAACAAATGGCGCCAATAAGAACTACCATTGCAGGCTTGGTCCCCTCAAAGTCCAAACATCAGAACAAAAACAGCACGAGCCACAACGATATGACGCGTAACACCGAACAAAAACAGCCCTCCACTGTCGCTAAACATGGTGCTATTAGACAAAGAGGTGAGGTCCCAACCCTTCAATTGGACAACCATTTTGATTCCCTGTCTATTTTTGCCGGTGCTAAAAAATTGATGATCATTTTGTTTCATCTCATTATGGTCAGGGAAACCATATACATGCAACAATACCCAAACGGTGGGTGACCTCATATGAAGGTGTGCTGCACGAGGGGAAAAATAATAGATCGTACAAACCAGTATAAGAAAACCCACACATCATCAAGTACACCCCATTTACATCGACATAGGAGGATAAGGATCAAACGCAAAGTATTCCACTCCACAAATTCGAATTCCTCCCACTCGACAAATTGGAAGAACGCAACAACAAAAATGATTATTTGATAGGCACGTACACCGACACATGCACTATAAAATGCAACAATTTTACTATCTAAACACTCTATTTGCCTATTCACTCTTTTTAACAACATGGTGCAGATGTTTTTGGCTTCCTGAAAACGATCGAGGAGAAAAGGGAGGTGCTAACAAAAAATGGTCGGACACATTTACGTCATATACAAATACAAGATGAAAGCTACGTGTAAAGTAATTAACTTACCGCAATATAATGACTACATGCAGGGAAAAAATAGTGAACGTGACTTTATGGAGTGATGCGTCTGACTACATTACAGAAGAAATTAGCCGGCAAAATGAACATGACATGGTCGTAGTCATCACATCTGCAAGGGTCATAAATTATGAAGGTAATAAACTTGTGTTTATCAACTTTTATCGTTAATATTTTTGAATATAAGTAAATTTACATGCTCGAGTTTGTCACATATGATTATAAAAACCATGATTTTCAAAAAAGCTGTTCACTACTCCGTATTGTGTGATATGAGAAAATAAGACAACATAAACCTACGCCCCTTCAATGCCAAGGAAAATGTACATGGAACATGTAACATGTGTATGTGGATGCACATATTTTGACACAGCAGCGTACTACCAGTACTACTTCTCTTTTCTCCTCTTTCAAACTCACTCCTACTCATCTACTTCTACTGCTACTTCTGATTTCTACGCATTTAGGCTTAGCACTAAACAGTACTTCTCCATTCGTCTCGATTGTTTATAAACCCGTGGTTTAGTACGACTATACAAAGTCGAAAGGACAATAAAAAGGGGACGTAGGCTTAATATTATGTTATTAACTTAGTTAAAGTGTATAATAAAGCCAAATGTTATAATGTCACTTAATATTATGTAGGTATTAGGTTAACGGTTTTTCTAACATGTGTCTAATGGACACGCGTTAATATGTTATTAACGTAAATATTAGGTACCCGTTGAATCTTGATTTGCAGTCACATAGGAACCATTTTAAACTAATTGGTTTTAAGTTTTTTATTGTTACAAATCATATTAGTTAAATTGCTTTGATTTAATTACGGTTAGTCTAATCACATTTGACTTATCTTTTTACCTATAATAATGCTGCACATATCACACCTATTAACAAAGACTACAACACCGATGTAGGAGATTACCAATTACAATCCACATATGGGACCAAGGTCTTCCTCGACTTGGACTTGCCAGAGACTAGAATATTACTGCAAAGGTAACCGTTTGCCCCCACAATAAAAAAAACGCACATGAACCATGTCCCCGATCTCACATATACTAGATTAGCCACATATTATTATTTGCATTGCCATACCACCCTACAGGGACCAGAAATCCGTTCAAATAAGAGTCCTCGATGCTGAGGTCGCAGAAGATATGGTCACTTCAACCACTGTAGAGCTTCTACAAGCAGATGTCGACGATCAGGTAATGTCGACAGACATCGCATACCTACTGATATGATATACCATTGAACATTTCCGATTAAATGAAACAATTGGAACATAATGAGGTATACAAATGCCACGGAACGATAACAGAAGTAAGAACAGATGTTGACTGGCGGTATCAGTCTTGCACATCATGCCCCGCTGGAATCGACGAGGACGGAAAGTGTCGCCAATGTAACGAACCAATACCCTATCCCAAACAAAGGTAAGAAAAAACACAAAAAATATAATTCACCGTACGGTATGTTAAACCTATCTACTGCTCCTAGACAATATCACAAATATGTTAATACCTAAAACACAGGTACAGATTAATCACTACAATAGCTGACGAAACAGCATACGCATCTTTGATGATTTTTGGGAGAAAAGCTGAGAAGATAGTCCGGAGACCAATCGAAGCACTACTAACCCAATATGAAAAGGTACGCACAACAAATAACACACCAACTACTCGAACAAATTTTAACCGTTTCGTCCTAACAAGAGAGCGAAAAACAGGACGGGGGAAAAGAAAGTGTTTGACATACTCCAACAATGTGTCGGGAGAGAATACACCATGAAAGTCAAGATTGGGATTACCAAATACAACTCCGAACGGGAATTAAACTGTCAAAAGGTATTGCCGACGCCAAAGGACCCTCCAACTCCAACCACAGTGGAAAGGGGGGACAAAAAAACAGAGGTAACAACAACAATTCTTACCCAAAAATACCAGCATCTTTTTATACACGAGACCATATACCCAAACAACTCCAATGTTTTCGCAGGAGCAACCACAACAAGACAACTTAGAAAGTTAGCCTACAACAAAGTCCGACCCTCCGGTGAACACCTCAGCTAAAAATGAGAAGAGAAAGATAGAGAAGGAGTCAGTTAATTATTATTACGTACACCAACTAGAAGCAATTTTTCACTTATATTTCAGTAACAGAATTTCTACACCAAAAATGACTTACAGCTTCGAAGTGACGGCGAAAGAAGCATCCGTAGCGAAGGAAACAATAGAGAAAAAGAGGCCAAAAGTTGAAAAGACAAAATAGACCCCGACAGAGAAAAACACAGAAGAACAAGGGCATAATTTATACAGATTACATATTGCAATTATTTTATAGTATACGAATTTTTTAATGTCTGTTTCTTCCTTAGACTGGATCATGTCAACTTCTTTCGTTCTTTATATTTACATGTCATGCGTCTTTTAGTAGCTTTGATGATTCGATCTTCGCAACATCTGCCCTATTCACGATTACGACACCCTCTACAAGCACGCACCATGACAAGCACATGGAAGTTAGACAAGTAAATTAGTAATCCCGTGCGGTGCACGGGCATGACGACTAGTTTCAAATCATTCCTAGATAAGAGCTTTGGAATTAAAGATTTGGGAATAATTAAGTTCCTAGGAATAGAAGTAGCACATCATGCATGCAATGAACTATTTCTAAACAACAGAAATATGCGATGAGCATTATCGAGGAAGTCGAAATGAAAGGGGTGCCCCCAGCTTACACCCTAATTCAAACGGGGCACAAGCTCGCGTTAGCAAGCGGTTATGTGTTGAATTGTTGAAAGACGTAATGAAATACCGAAGATTGGTAGGTAGGCTGGTGTATTTGACAATAACGAGGTCGGACTGTACTTAGTCTATGTGGTACATATATTGTCTCAATTTGTGAACGAACCGAGAAAGGCGCACTGGGAAGCAGCTCTGAGATTAGTTCGGTATCTGAAGCGGAATCCGAGTAAGGGGATAACATTTGGAAGAATGGGGATTTGCTATTGCGAGGTTATTGTGACTCAGATAATGCGAGATGCCCAGTAACACGGAGATCACTTAGTGGATACTTCGTCTCGATAGAGAAGTCGCCCATATCTTGGAGAGCGAGGAAGCAAGTGACGGTGTCAAGATACTCTGCAGAAGCAGATTACAGAGCCATGAGTTTTGCCACTAGTGAACTAATATGGTTAAAGTCTTTTCTTGCATCATTGAGAATTTTTCATAAGGAACCAATGCACTTGGATTGCGACAATGAAGCCGCTATACATATAGCGCGGAATCCAGTATTTCATGATAGAACAAAACATATTGAGATTGACATTCATTTGCGCGTCAGCATTTGAGCGAAAAGACGATTAGTTTGTCCCATATTATGAGTAAGGATAAATTGCAAATTTATTCACCAAGGCATTTAATTATTTGACCATTTACAGTTCAAGTTGGGACTCAGTTTACCAAGTGCGCCAATTTGAGGGGGAGTGATAAAATATCTCGGTTATATTCTGTATATTATTATAGATGTATTCTCTCCGTATCTATATGTTCGTCCACTTTTAATATAATACTTTACCCATACATTAAACAAAGTGGACGAGCATCAAGGTAGAATAATATTATTGCTATAGAAAGATACTCCCTCCGATTTTTTATTATCTTCCCCTTTGGTTTTGGGGAGGAAAATAAGGATTTAGGAATGTGTGGTTCAAAATAAAAGAAGGAAGAGAGAGAAATGTATACCTGACTCAAGAAATCTATTACCCGAGATTCACCTAACTTGCTATAGACCTGACCCGAATTGTACCTGACTTGAAATGATATAAACCGATAAAATGGTTAACCGAAATGAAGCCGATCGAAACTAAAATTTAGGCTAACCCGACTATGATAAAATCGATTTAAGCCGATCTGAAATCGAATCGAATGAAGAAACTGATATCGAGTTGTATCGCGTTGAGTATTAATTATCCTTGAGTCGCATGAGTACTCGGTAAAATACTTGGTACTAAGACTATGTTTATCCACAGACTCATCTTTTTTTCTCAGACTCGGCCACCTCAGCTTTCCACTCACTTTTCATTCTTTAGACTCAGACTCAGACTCATTACAAAAGTACACTTTATCCACAGACTCATCTCAGACTTTCTCACCTCACATACCTTATTTTATATTATTTTTTCATTCATTTCACCTCAACTTTTTACCTACCTTATTTTATTTTATTATTTTTATATTTACCTCATTTCTCCTCAAATCTACCTACCTTATTTTATTTTTTTATTTACCTCAATATCTACGTTTATTTTATAACTCGAATAATTACAATTAAATAATTAATTGTTAAATAAATATTGTGACATACGAATAATTTTACATCCAAGTGGTCCTTATTAAAGATGACAATCGGGCGGGTGGATCGAGTTCGGGTTGGGTTGTCGGTAGACCTGACAAACAAGTCAACCGGGTCGGGTTTGGGTCAGGTGACTTTTGCGTTGACTTTAAGTCGGACCATATCATTTCGGGTTTGCTATTTTCATCATTTTTTAAGGATATCGACTCGTTTTTTATAATAATAGTCGGGTCAATTTTGGGTTAGCTCGGGTCAATTCAGGTTACGAGTCAACCTCGAATCTTTAGTTTGGATATTAGATCGGGTTCGGGTTGGCTTATTTGGGTCCGATCGGGTCGAGCCAGTTTTGCCATGTCTAGTTGTCGGGTATGGGTCAGATGCGGATCATTTTTCGGGTCATATCGTTGGGTCGGGTTTGGTCATGTTAAGGTTGAACTAGGTTTTGTTTGGTTTGGTCGTGTATAACCATCGATTCATTATCCGTTATTATTACTACGTGCCGTGTTATTTATCATTTATTATATGAATTTGGTTTTTATCATCTATACAACTATATCATCTAATACAAATTATTTTGGCCATGTTCTTTTGTACGGAAGTGAAATGAGCTAAAGTGAAATGAGATAAAATGGAATGAGTTGAACTGAACTGAACTAAGCTGAGCTGAACTAAAGTAGCCTGAAATACAGAAATAATAATAATAATAATAATAATAATAATAACAATAATAACAATAACAAGTTACAAAAAAAATATTAATTACTATTTAAACAACAACAAATAATAATAATAATAATAATAATAATAACAACAAATAATGTTAATTATTGTATCAAAAAATATTAATTATTATTATATTAATTTTAATTTTAATAAAAATATTATTAATAAAAATATTTTATAATAATAATAATAATAATAATTATTATTATTATAACAATAGTAATAATAATTAATTAATAATAATATTATAATAATATTAATAATATTAATATTTATAATTAATATTAATAATTAATATTAATTTTAATAATTAATATTAATATTAATAATTATTATTAATATTTAATAGTAATAATATTAATAACAATAAAAAAAATATTAATTTTTATTATTATATTAATATTAATTATTATAAAATGTCATTAATTTTAATATTTAATAATAATAATAATAATAATTAATAATAATAATAATAATAATATTTAATAATAATAATAATAATAATAACAACTTATTTGAACTGAACGGAACTGAACTGAATGAACGAGTCTGAGATTGAGTCTTTGAAATCCAAGACTCAACTTCAGACTTATCTGAGTCTCAGACCGTCTCAACCACTTTAACCAGGTATGAGTCTCAGACTCAAAGAATCTGAGTCTCAGACTTTTGTTCAGACTCAACTTCAGACTCCCTTTAAACTTAGATCCGTCTGAGACTCAGACTCGTACCAACCACATTATCCAGGTATGAGTCTCAGACTCAACAAATCTGAGTCTCAGACTCACACTCAGACTCACACTCAGACCCCCTTTAAACTTAGTCTAAAAATCAGTTCATCATCAATTCATCGCGCTATCTTTCCCCCAAAATTATTACTAATCGACTTCAATTTATTTAACCTTCTTCGTTTTCAGCTCATCACTTTCAATCTCTTTCTTCTGCTCATATCTTCCCTCCGTCCATCGTCGCCTTATCTCCACCCTCCATATCATCATTTCTTCAATTCCAGGTCCAGATCATCTTTTTTTCATTATCTTCCTTCTTGCTTTTATTTGCTTAATTTGATCCACCTAACTTCAATTTTTAATTTTGTTGTTGATCACTGTTACCTGAATTTCACGCGTTACCCCCCTTTTATACATACTCCATTATATTACGGAGTATGTTGTTTGCCATCAATTAGGGTTTCGTTATGGTGGTCAGTATTTGATTTATTATGTGGTTTGAACTGAAATTAAAGTCTGAAATTGGGGGAGAAACTTCTGAGGTTTTGTTTTTTTAGCTTGATTTTGTGTTTTTTCTTTGTAATTTTTTGTTTTTTTGGGCGTGTACGAGTTTGCATCGGTTTTCATTTTATGGGACTATGATACTTGATTCCATATTTGCATTTAATCTGGTTATTAGTAGTAATCATGATCGTATATGCTATTAATGCCAGTAATCGGTGAACATACCAATCCCAATTAGGCCCCGTTCTTTTCGACTGAAGTAAGGGCTGAAGTTGACTGAAGTGAAGTAGAAATGAACCTAATGGGGCAGAACTGAACTAAACTGAATTGACGGGAGCTCAAAATAAGTCGAAAAGGATAGTGGCTTGATATCCCTTTCTCATCGACACTGTAACTTGTGGTAGTTTAAGTCGTGGTCTTTTATTGTTGTTTCGGATTGAGTATATTATGACTGAATGTGAAGAGTTATGCTGATGTATTGGCATCATAAAATTGGCCAACGCTTTCATTTTCCCACCTTATATCATTTGTACTTTTTCCATTGTTTTCAAGCTGAAGACATCATGTTCTCTTGTTTTTTTATTTATTATGTTGAATAAAGTAAAATGACACACTAAAGTGGCTCTGTTTCATTATGGTTCATCAAGAAAGAGCCTCCTGTATCGTAATTTGTAAATAGAATGGTAAGATTGTGTACATCGGAGTGATCAGACACCTTACCCTGCTATTTAAGAGGGCCTTTGAGATACTGTAGTATGGTGGTGTTGGGGTTGGGGTTGGGGTATGGTTTGAACTGACAAATACTTTAGGATTATTTGACACTGAATCCTGTCATGTCTTCATATAGGGGCGCACTTAGTGTGGTGGTAGCTTGATGTGCTGATGCTGAGCAAGTAAAAGCAAAAACAGCTTGCTTACCTGGGGCAGGGGAACAAGATGTTAGAGGCGACAAAGTTTACAGGAATTATAGGCATTAACAATGATGATGGAAAATTTTATGACTTTTATCACAAGCTTGGCGATAATTCCAACATGTCCATTGACAGTTATGCAAGCTTACAAGCCATCAATGGTGGAGGTTCTGTAGCAATGTCTGTTGATAACAGTAGTGTAGGTTCTAATGATTCGCACACTCGTATGTTGGGTCACCAAGGATTGAAACGTGTCAAGGACTATTCGGTTGTTGGGAGTGTTAATCGGGGAAGGGTTACTCATGCTCTTAGTGATGACGCACTTGCTCAAGCTCTTATGGATCCTAATTACCCAACTGAAGGGCTCAAGAATTTTGAGGAGTGGACAATTGACTTGAGGAAGCTTTATATGGGTGATGCATTTGCACAAGGAGCATTTGGGAAACTCTATAGAGGTACTTATGAAGGCGAGGAGGTTGCTATAAAGATTTTGGAGAGGCCCGAGAATGATCTGGAAAGGGCCCTATTGATGGAGCAACAGTTTCAGCAAGAAGTTATGATGCTTGCTACACTGAAGCATCCAAATATAGTTCGGTTTATTGGAGCTTGTCTTAAACCAATGGTTTGGTGTATCGTTACTGAATATGCAAAGGGTGGTTCAGTTCGTCAATTCTTGACAAAGAGGCACAACCGTTCAGTGCCTTTGAGATTAGCAGTTAAGCAAGCTTTGGATGTTGCAAGAGGAATGGAATATGTCCATGGATTTGGACTGATTCACAGGGATTTAAAATCAGACAATCTTTTGATATTTTCTGATAAGTCCATCAAAATTGCAGACTTTGGAGTCGCCAGGATTGAGGTCCAGACTGAAGGAATGACTCCGGAAACAGGAACTTACCGTTGGATGGCTCCGTAAGTTTTTTTTCCTTGATTTTAGTCTTTGTGCTTTGTACTTCTTTGTATTGTTTGAATTGCATACTACAGCGCTTCTGTTCCCTTTTTTTGGTCTCTGTAATAATAGTACCCCCAGTCCCCCACATACTTTATTTATTAAAAAAAACCTATAACTATGTTTCTATCTTGGATTTTTATTTTTAACTTTATTGGCATTGCTTTTTATCTTTCTGGTACAGATTAGTATCTTGACTTCATTATGTAAAGTTAATTATGGATAATTTCTCTGAAAGTTAGTGTCTCTTGCCCAATTTTTTTTTTTCAAAGTGCTCTCTCATATAGCGTAAGGAAGATGTTATTTATGCAAGCACTGTACAAGTTGTCTTATACTACGTATTAGTCATTCAGCAAATCCTCTCTTCTCTTTACCTGATATTATTGCGAACCCACAGTCATCATTGTGCCATTTTTTGGTAGGCACCCGAAGGGTTGCATATTATTGCGAACCCACTGTTGTATCTACCATTTTTTGGTAGGCTTCCTGACCATTGTGCCATTTTTGTGTGGAAGATATCACTAAAATTGGTAGTATGCTAATGTTTCTGTAAAACAGCATACATATTGATGTCAATAGTCATCATTTTAGCACTGCATCAGTGGTTCTCAAAGATATGAATATCTTTCTACTGATTTTTGGGAATAGACCTTGAAGAGGATGGGGGTTAGTGAGGTAGAAAGATCGATGAAGCTTTAAGCTTGTAATGATGGATAAGTTCCTCTGTGTCTGGGTGTCCAAACTCCAAATCACATACGGAGTATTTGCCAATCTGTGTAGTATTTTTTCATCCTCAAATTTCCGTCTGGTGTCAATGTTTTCATCGTACTCTTCTTTGCTTTTGTAATGATGAGATAATGTGCATGATGGCAGAACTATCTATTTTTTTCATGAACTGAAATTACTGCTTGTCTCGGTCGGAAATTAAATATCTTCCTTCACATTTGAGATACCATCTCCTGATCTCACTGGAGGCTATTTGACTGCATACTTTTACCTGTGGCAGGGAAATGATCCAACATAGGCCGTATACACAGAAGGTGGACGTGTACAGCTTCGGAATCGTGCTGTGGGAGTTGATAACGGGCATGCTCCCATTCCAGAATATGACAGCTGTACAGGCAGCTTTTGCTGTGGTAAACAAAGGGGTGCGTCCAGTAATCCCCGCCGGCTGCCTGCCTGTCCTCGGTGAGATCATGTGCCGTTGTTGGGATCCAAACCCTGATGTACGACCCCCTTTCTCTGATGTTGTCAAGATGCTCGAGCATACCGAGATGGAAATCATGACCACTGTCCGCAAGGCTCGTTTCAGGTGCTGCATAACACAGCCTATGACCGCAGAATAATCAAATAAGTAGAAAGATTGTAAGTTTGAGATGATGACAAAGTGACACCCATGGGTTTCTGCTTTTATTTTTCCTTTTTTTTTAAAAATTTATATTTTGTTAATTATAATTGTAATGGATATGAGGTGGGTTTGTATTATTAGGATGAAGAGAAGGAAGTTACGTGATCTGTATTTATATATTCGTATCAATCTACTCTTCCTAGTTTTATCATCTCTTCTTCGGTAGAAGATTATGTTTGTGTTGATGCTGCTTATTGTTACGGTTTACCCTAAACATCAAGAATAGACCCGGGCAAACAGGTAAAATTCAAGATGGTAACAATGTTACCGTACTCAGCTCTATTATGTGAAGTGGAATCAGTTATTTCAGTTTTGGGAATGATTCGAGCGTGCTTTAGTAGGTTGTTTAGGGTTGTTCCAATGTCGTGCAAACTATTGAACGGGGTGGAGGGAGTATTGTCATCTGTGAAAGCATTGTGCCAGTCGCCTCTGTCATTGACGCTGATCATCGTCCTCAACTTTCAGCTTTGGAAATAAAAATGAACCGCCCTCCACTGGCCATTGATGGCGATCATAAACCTCATGAAAAAAATGGTGTCTGTTACTGCTGCGATCAGCTGATCATTACCGTCGTGAGGCGTCATCGTCCCCAATTGATGTGGCCAAGGAATGTACTGCCGTTGATAAATGTTCACATGCACTGCTTTTTCTTGTCTTCCATTGATGGTGAATTAGCGATTATCCTTATCTTGAAGGTTAAAAAATGGAAGTATTTTTTCTTATTGAATGCATACTCAATCCTGACAAATTTTCCAATTTTATCTCCTTCATAAAATTCTTTTATGCAAGATTCAATTTTACTCTTCTTTGTTTATCAATTTATACAATCGATCAACGCTTCCGAACTTGATTAAGAATGCTAATTCAATTATACTCGTAGATGACATAATATTGCCTACAAATTTACTTAATTATTTTGCTTATTGTATTTACGAGTATTATTTAGAGTTTAAGGTTAGGAGTTCACATATAAATGAAAAAAAAAATACAGAGTATTAATTTTTTTTTATTATTGAAAATAAGGAGTACAAACAACGATAATTGATAAAGAAAAAAAAATATAAAAAGGAATAAAAATTACAAAAAAAAAAAAAAAACAGTAGTACTCGTATTTCACAAAGAGGAAATTTGTTTTAAAAAAAAATACTCCGTAAAATTCAGCATACACCAATTAACCACCCTAAACAACCAACTCACGGGTCACGGCCCTCACCTATGAGGCTATGACCTACCCCACTGGGCACTGGTCACCACCTAGACTGACTCTACCCGGCCACCTTCACCCACCCAGACCGACCCGGCCACTCCCGCATCACCGACATCCTTGATCCGACGGAGTTTGATACCGTGAATAATTTCGATGTTTGTGTTTTGGATGGTGGTTGTTCATGGTTGGGTTAATGAGAGATTAGATCTGAGTTTTTTTTAGAGAGAACTAGTGTGTTACCCGTGAAAAATTTCACGGGTTGCTCGCTTGTATTTTCATAGACAGTGGAATGAAGTAACAACTAAAATTAGATTATTCGTTAAGAGACTATAAGTTAGTTTAAGGGTTATTACGTATGCGAAAGTATGAACATGTTGTAAGTATCGTGATGCTTTGATCTTGCACTTTCTACTCCGTCCTGTAAGTATTTTAACCGATTCATTAGATAAGAGGTGAGTACATGAACGCAATGGAATATCTCATCACGTCCTACATCATAATAGCTTCAGAGATTAGAGAATCAAATATCATCCCAAGCGTTAACGGAGAACACGACATGTGGTTAGATGTACCAAATTGCGATCGCACCGGTAAATATTGACTACGATTGAAGTTCTTATAATTTCGAGTTCATCTGGAATTTTTGTTTGTTGTAACTTATTATTACATAGAACGACTTTTAACAAACATTACATTTTGTAGTGTTTTTATTGCTCTATCTCAATGTTAACTCGATTACAAAATTGAAGGTGGTTAGAACGATTACGTGACGTGAATGGGATGACAGCGGTATAAGTTAGGTGGGCTGGGTAGTAAGGCATACACATTTGTTTATTCTCTTCCATTTTGGACTGCAGAAAAATGATGGGTCATCAAAATTTGAGATGGGCCAACTGCTACTGTAACTTGGGTTGTCGAACGCTGCTGGGAAGGTCGTTTGGCCCAAGAAAAAGATGGCCGAATACTATGCTTGTGATTACAATCGGTGATTACAATGTGCAACATGAATCCAGTAAGCGTAATAATCGACATCGAATATCGCTGAGTAACGTGTAATTGAAGGAATTGTAAATTGTAACGAAAAATTATACTTGTATAAACGTGTTGTAGTAAAATTAAAAATGCAGTGTTGGTATTATGACAGACAATCGCAATACTTCGTGCTGATCGTTGTGTGTGTTAACCTGCACTACGTTCTACTCCGTAATTGCGTTACCTGTTGATACACATGACTACGCCGACACTAAAGGTGATCATGGGCTGGGCCAATGCGGGCTTGGGCCGGGCCTAAGCAATAAAAATGACCCACGTGAGCGGGTTGGGCCGGGCCGGGCCAAACGAGTGGGCCAATTTTGTAAGCCCAAACCCGATAATAAAAGGTAATATCCATTCATTAACAAAGTACATCTATTTATATACAAGGCTAATGAGAATAATCTATTTCCTAGATACATAGGAACTAACAAGAAGTAATTACATTAAATCATGTACAAAGAATTAGGCTAAGACTAGTAAGGGGAAAGGTTGTACATTGTATCTATTACGACCCCGCAGTCGAAACGGGAGGAGATCGAATGTTGAGACCGGAACGAAAATCATCGAACAGGGCTTTAGGAAGACCTTTGGTGAAGATGTCAGCAAACTGATAACGAGAGGGGACGTGAAGCACACGTAGCTGACCAAGAGCCACCTTTTCACGAACAAAGTGAATATCCATTTCGATATGTTTGGTTCGTTGGTGATTAACAGGGTTGCCGGCAAGATAGATAGCACTTACATTGTCACAGTAAACTATAGTGGCTTTGGACTGAGGGCAGTGAAGTTCAAGTAATAAGTTACGGAGCCAACATGTTTCTGCGACGGTGTTAGCAACCCCGTGGTATTCGGCCTCGGTGCTGGAGCATGACATGGTGGGTTGCCTTTTTGATGACCATGAGACAATATTATCGCCTAAGTAGACGCAGTAACCGGAGGTGGAGCGGCGGGTGTCAGGACATCCTCCCCAATCGGCGTCAGAGTAAGCAATGAGGGAGTTTGTGGATGAGGGTCGGATGGTTAGGCCGTGAGATGTAGTGCCGCGGATGTATCTAAATATGCGCTTGAGGGCCGCTAGGTGGGGCTCGCGGGGATCGTGCATGAAGAGACAGACTTGTTGGACTGCATAAGAGATGTCGGGACGAGTGAAGGTTAAATATTGTAAAGCACCGGCTAGACTGCGATATAGAGCTGGGTCCGAAATGGGAGGGCCGGTGGCGGAGCTGAGCTTGGCCTGTGTGTCAACCGGTGTCTGAGATGGCTTACATGAGGACATGTTAGCACGTGGCAAGATTTCTTCGGCGTATTTAGACTGAGACAAGAGGAGGCCCTCTTTGCGACGGTCAACCGAGATACCCAAAAAATAGCTAAGGGGACCTAGCTAGGTCAGTCATAGAGAATTCCGACTTGAATTGGTCAATAATTGTGTAGCGGAGTCAGTCGGAAGAGGAGACGAGTATAATATCATCAACATAGAGAAGGATGTAAGCGGTGTTGCCGGTGGTGCGGAGGACAAAAAGGGAGTGGTCAACTTGACTTTGAACGAAGCAGATCGAGAGAACAAAACTGGCGAACCGTTGATACCAAGCCCGGGGGGCTTGTTTAAGGCCATAAAGAGATTTCTTGAGGAGGCACACATAATCGGGATGTCGGGAATCACGGAACCCCGGTGGCTGGTGCATATAGACGGTCTCGGATAAGTGTCCATGTAAAAAAGCATTTTTCACGTCTAATTGATGAAGGGACCACTTGCGAGAGATTGTAGTACTGAGAACGGTGCGGATGGTGGTAGGTTTGACGACAGGACTAAATGTTTCTTCACAATCGATACCAACCTGTTGAGACCTGCCATTGACAACAAGACATGCTTTGTACCGTTCCAGAACACCATTAGACTTGAATTTATGTTTAAATAACCACATACACCGAGTAACATTCACATCATGTGGCCTAGGCACGAGGACCCATGTATCATTTTTAATTAGAGTAGTAAATTCATCGGTCATGGCACGCTTCCAATTAGGGTCTCGTAAAGCGGTAATAGGGTCTCGGGGAATGGGGGAAAGGTCAGTGGTAGCGGTTAGGCTAGGGAGGATGCGTGTTTTATGGATCCCGTGTTTGCTACGGGTTTGCATGGGGTGGGAATGGCGGAAGTGGGCTTTGTAGTGTTGGTGGGTTGGGTTGGGGAAGAGTGTGGGCTGGTAGTGGAAGGAGGGGAAGTGGGCTGTTGGGATGATTGGGCCGAAGAATTAGATGATGGGGTAAGAGAGAGAGGGGAAAGGGTAGAGGATTTGGGTTGGGAAGATAGGGAGTGGACCTTCTGGAGAGAATGTTTGGGCTGGAGAGGAGAAGAGTCTGGGGTGGAAGGGACTTGTGTATCTGGGCTGGGCCTAGGACGTCTTGAGTAAACAAGGAGAGGGGTTTGAGTGTTTTGGGTTAGGTGATGGGCTAAGTATGGAGATGGGTCAGAGAGAAGGAAGTCATAGGATGAGGGTTGGGACATATTTTGTCCTGAAACGGGAAGATGGTCTCGTGAAATGTGACATGTCGATTAATTAGGACCTTACGGGTGGAAAAGTCGAGACACAAATAGCCGCGGTGAGCGGAAGGGTAGCCAAGAAAGACACATGGTTTGGACCGTGCGTCAAATTTGTGAATAGAGGTCGGGGGGAAATGAGGGTAGCAAAGACAACCGAAAACACGGAGATGAGAATAGGAGGGAACTTTGAGATAGAGACTTTCTGTTGGAGAGACATGGTGATTGGCTTTGCTTGGAGTAAGGTTATGGAGATAGGTTGCCATGGCTAGAGTGTAGGGCCATAGATTAGGAGGGACATGAGATTGAGCGAGGAGAGTACGTATTATATTATTGATCGTTCTAATTTTTCTTTCGGCTTTTCCGTTTTGACTGGAGGTGTGGGGACAGGAGAAACGGAATAGAATTCCGTTTTGGTGGAAAAAAGAGTGGTAAGAATCATTGTCGAACTCACGACCATTGTCACATTGGAAATTTTTTATTTTTCGATTAAATGGAGTGAAAATAAGATTATGAAATTGGGAGAAGAGGGAGAAAACTTGGGCTTTAGATTTGAGCGGAAAATTCCAAAGAAAATTAGTAAAATCGTCGAGAAATAATAAGTAATAGCGATGGTTAAGATTACTAAGAACGGGGGACGTCCAAAGGTCACTATGAATAATGTCGAACGGAAAAATAGTAGTAGTATTAGAAGGAAAAAAGGAAGACGAGTATATTTACCGAGTTCACAAGCATGACAAAATTTTGGACTCGGGACATTATTACAAGATATAGTTGTGGACATGACATAGGTCCACCCCGACGCGGCCACGCGCGGGTTTGGGGAGGCAAATGAATCTCCATATGAGATGGGTCGAATTGAAATTTAAATCGAAGTGGAGTCGCCACCGAACTTTATGGGAGTTCGGGCCCGTTCGAACTAACTCTATATCTTAGTGGGCTATGCACAAAGTATGGCCCATTCGGATGTCAGAGTTTATTGGGCTCGTCCCTTTGCATTTGATACCGATACCGACATTATCGGATACCGTGTATTGAATGACTCTCGTGTGCCAATGGATTCGGATATCCGGAAACCATGGTTCTGAGTAAGGAGTGAGGGTACGTGTTGGGAAGTTCACAAAGAACACCCAACCCCGCCCGCACATTAGCGGCCTCTACTAAGATATCGATTGACGTTTTAATACACGCGTTAGTAATATGATGGAAATGATATGCAAACAATGTTTTGCCTAAACATGCGAATAATTGAAGGGGTTGCTAAGTCGATTTAATGTATCTAAAATTAACGTCAAAGTTATATTTAGCATGCGAGATTCGTTTTAGTACAATAAATCAAATAACGGAAAATAAATCGAGAAGACATAAACAAACAAGTTAGTAATGGTAAAAACCGATAATAACGGTTTGCCAAGAATGTAGAATGATAAAAACAATATGATGCATGACTTTAAGAGAATCGTAAGACACGTGATTGACTTGATACGCATTGACCAAAGTCATAAAAATATGATTGAGGCTAGAAGGACGTTATAAGACTCACGGGTTGACGTGGTAAAGAGGCACTCGATTGAGTCATTGAAGGACTCGACCGAGTGGGCCTCGGAAAATGCTTCTGTCCAATATTTGCGGTGCTACTCGACCGAGTCACGAAGAGACTCGACCGAGTGAGCAGCCACTCGATCGAGTCATTGCGAGACTCGACCGAGTGGTTCTCAAAAGAACCTTCTGCCTCGGTTTTTGGGGTGCCACTCGACCGAGTGGACTAGGCACTCGATCGAGTGCCCCCTATACGAACTGGGGTTCGCTTCGCAATTTATTATTGATTTCAAAATTGCTTTTTGATTTTGCTAATTTGCTAATTTTGCCAAATCGGGCAGAAATATTATATGATTTGTGCTCGATTCGGGCTTTGATGCTCGTCATATCCGATGTTCGATTATTGAATCGATATCGAATATTTAAAGCGAAATCTTAGAAATATATGTTCGTAAATTGTTTTAAATCAACTAACACAAAATAGATTATCTCCGCGTTTATAGTGTCATAACTAATTCTTTCAAATTATGTGACCACTATTTTTAGCATCAACGACTTCATATTAGTTAGATTTACTTGATTAGTTCGTTTAGATACGACATCCAATTACTGAATTGGTATCGAATCTAAAAAATGACTCTTTGCGATTACTCGAATTAAAAAGGGCTTAATTTGATTCCCTCGGCATCCCGACATCGTAAAAAAATCCTTGCGGATTGTGTGATGTCAGATCCGCGTCAACGGGTTTCGACTCAACTAAAAAAAAGAAGATGTTTTATTTGAAAATAGTTTTGAAATTGATGAATATGCGATATTAAATATGATGACAAAGACGCGAAAAGCGTGACTAACAACGCGACAAAATAGAATAAAACGTTATTGTTGATGTTTGACTTGCTTCAACAATCAAGCGTTCGGGGTGTCGGGATAAGCGACCGGCAACGTCGGATGGAAACACCCTTGTATATTCGGATTTCCTTATCCCGTCATCCTTTACACTCGACACGAATCCGCAAGTATTTTAATGTATTATACTATTGATATTAGCGATATTAGAACGCGAAAATAAAATAAAATAAAAAGACAACGACGGACGACGAACGACAAGGGACGGACGAGACGAGGGAGAGAAAGAGAGAAAAAGAGTTGGGAATATTACACCCTCAACCTACATGTTTTGGATCTCGGAATGGACTCGCTTAATTGTGGCTTGCACGGGAGTATCGAGGTTATGTAAGTCGAGTTTTGGTGGTTTAGGGTTTTTGGTTTCCTAGATGCTAGGGTTTAGGGTCGAAGGTGAGTAATTAGGGTTGTAGGGATGTATTGTAGAGGTGTTATGAAGGTGTCCAAAGATTGATTAATTGCATGCAAAAGGGGTGTATATATAGGCAAGGCTCACCTCCCCCGTCTAGGGTTACTCGACCGAGTTCCCTGCTGACTCGATCGAGTGGGCTGACACTCGATCGAGTGGGTCAGCTGGAGCGCGGGGGTCCGGGTCTTTGGACCTTGGGTTGGATATTTTGTGGATATTGTATTTTTGGGTTGGACTTTTGATGCTTGCGTGATTATTTTTGTGTCTCGGAAACGGCTTTGACCGGGGTTTGACCCAATCGCTAAAAGTCGGTTTTATTTCCGGTGTCGGTTTTGACCCAAATTAGTCTCATTTGATTGGAAACGATCTACTGGGCCTGAATTTGAGGTATGTTTTGAGAAATTTGTACTCCGTAAAAAGCCCAAGCCAGCAACTAATGGTTTCGAGCCCATATCCGAGCGCGTGGAAACATGTTTGCGTCCGATCATCATCGGGTGTTTTTGGGAAACTGCTATAGACACCTAGCAGCCAAATGTGAGTGTCTACAGAGCCCCCACTCTGACTGAGGCTTGGACAGGGCGAAAGTCAGAGTAGCTACCAGGCCAATCGAGGATATAAGACCTGACAGACTTCTAGTCGGGTCGCTTATAGTCCATTGGACTTGCGTGAAGGGCTCGCCAACCATAAGATAGAAATCATACCTGAGCTGATGATGATAACTCCGTGGGGAATCGGACTTGTTTTATAAGTCCCGGGTGCGCCTATATGTGGGCCCATCCCGTAAAAAATGCCGCCTGGGGCTTTCCGCTGGGGAGATATATGTGCTGCGATGGCTCGTTTTTGAAGCCTTGAGTCGTACCTGTATAAGTCACATAAAGTTTTGCATGCAACACGTAGGTAAAAATATGACTCGCGCTGAGGAATAAAAGTTGCATTTTTTGAATTTTTGGAATTTTTTGGAATTTTTGACTCCATAAAAAAATTAGGAATGCTCGGGATGCTTAATTCCTGTGCTAAATGTTGCGGAATCTGAGACTAGGCCTGTATGTTTAAGCCTACTAGAATTAGGAAACTTTGTGGGGCGAAGATATGGAAAGAGGGTTGTAGGCCTTGATGCTATATATACCCCTCCCTTGTCTTAATTTTTTTCACAACTTTCTCATAATTCTCTTTTCCTCAAAAAGAAAACTCTTTGTTCTATTCAAGAATTTTAGTCATGGGAATCGAGCGATTGACCGCGATGCTGCAGGAATGGTCCCGACGCTTTAGGGACACAGATAGGGTGGCTCTGAACCAGACGGGTATTACTCAGCTGTATACGTTCCGTCAGATGCAGGTTGACCGTTACTTTCTCGATGCTTGTTTGTCCTATTGGGACGACACCAATCATGTTTTTGCCTTTCCTCGGGGCGAAATTTGTCCTTTACCGGAGAAGATTGCTGCTGTGGGAGGATGAAACCCTATATTTCGTCCTGCTGTCCCGTTTTCGGTCCATGACCCAAGGAGAAAGCTACGGAAATTTCTAGGACTTTCTCATAATGAGGTATCTCGCATGATGGAAGATGGCCATATTTCCTTGATTCACTTGGCCGAGAAATTTATGAACCTGCATGACGTCCGGGTCAAACCGATTCACAGCCGTAGGGCCTTTTCTTTTTGTATGCTCCATGTTTATGCCTTTGAGGGCCACATGGATTTGTTGTCGTGCATGGGTAACGCCCGCCTTTTGACCGTGGTCGACCTGATGGAGACGGAGCATAGTCCAGCCTGACTGATTACGGGAGAAATTATCCAGGGTTTGGATAACCGTAAGAGGGATTCATCGGTTCGTCTAACCGGGAGCACGCGCTTATTGCAGGTATATCGCTTTGGATTTTTCTGATTTTTCTCAATTTCTCAATTTTTCGATTTTTATTTTATTTTTTCCTCGCGATCTTTCTGCTGCAGTGGGCACTCGATCGAGTCACCCTGGCACTCGATCGAGTGCCCTCGTAAAAAGCCCCCTGTTCGATTTCAGAGGTGCCACTTGATCGAGTGACCCCTAGGCAACTCGATCGAGTGCCCTTAGGCGGACGCCTATTTCGTCTCGGGAACTCATATTTTTGTTTCCTTTTTCAGATTTGGCTATTTGAGAGGCTATCAGTCAAAGATCCTCCCCTTGACTCGAGCAGATACCGTTCTAATCAGGTGATGACAAGTAGACGGGCTATCGATTTTTCTCGCTAGATCACCCAGAAGTATTGGGACGAGGTGTTATCTTTCCATAGCGGTCCGTTGATTCGATGGGTAGTGCCATGGTGGCCCATTTATGTTTGGAGGGGCTTGGCTCCGAGGGATAAAGCTCGCTATCAGGTAATCTTGTCTTTCAGACAGACGATCCATCTTTACCCCGATCGCATACTAAGGCAGTATGGTTGGACCCAAAGAATCCCGGAGGTTGAAGCAGTTGTGAGGGAATCTACCCAACTCACTCATGTGATGTGCGATACATGGATGCAACGATGGTACACCCGGTATACTTGGCCCATTCCCAAATCTCTTCATTCAATCTGGGTTTCAGATTCTTATGTGAGGTGGACCAAAGCAGATAATGCCAAAGCCCGAGCGGCTCTAAAGGTTGATGAAGCTTTTGACCTGCTACGAAGGGAGCAGGTCAAAGACAATAGGGGCTTTTTCGACGAAGGCGACACTCCGGCTACTCTGGTCCGTCCTATGTCAGGTCAAAGAAGGAAGACTAGGACTCAAGCTGAAGGGTCCAGTGCTAGAGGTGCGCGAGGGAAGGTGAGCCCCCAGACTGACTTAGAAAGGAGACTTGGCCCAAGACTGGCAGTGCAGGACCGACTTGGCCCGCGAGACAGGCTACCTGAGCACGTACGGGCTCGACTCGGACCAGTGACAATGGCAGAAGACCCGCTGTCGAAGAAACGGGTTCGAGCTAAAGAGGTTCCTCTCGTGATTCGGGAACGCTCGCCCTCGCCCCGGCGACCTTGGGCTCCGCGTGACCCAAAGGATAAGGGAAAGGGCAAAATTCACGAACACTAGTCTCCTTAATTTTATTATTTAGTATTATTATTATTTTTGTGGTGTGTGTTTTTTTTTTTGTTTTTTCCGTTTTTTTTAATGTAATTTTTGAAATTCCCGAGTTCATCACGTTTTTAATAAAAGACATATTAGTGAATACCGTTCCCGTCTTTTCGTTATTGCAGTGGTTGTACCCTTTTAAGGGGCTGCCTACGTATCCACAATTAGCGGAATCAAACCAAACGTAGTTCAAACATGGATTTTTTTGCAATTTTCGAAATACATCTAGACTATTAGTACGAGATGTGCGACAGTAGGATAAGTAATCCTAACTTATTGATTTGCTAATAATTTTGAAAATTTATAAAAAGACAAACTTTTATAATTTTTTTTGCAAATGACATTGAGACAAGGTTTTAAGGGTAGTAGCGCTTCAACTGGTCCAAGTTGGTCGGGTTGACGAATTCGTTCCTGTCCAAGTCCGTCAGCTTCACCGCCCCTCCTGATAGGACCTTCTTTACAAAATACGGCCCAGCCCAATTGGGTTTGAATTTTCCTCTTGGGTCAACCGGTAGTAATGCACGGACCGATTTTAGAACTAGATCCCCTTTCTTGATGTTTCTGGGCCTAACCCTTTTGTTGAAGGCCCGTTGTATCCTCTTATGGTATATTTGGATATTGTTGAGGGCCCTGGACCGCCGTTCATCTAAAAGAACTAGCGAATCGTATCGGGCTTTGACCCAATCTGCTTCAGGCACTTGGCTTTCAAGTAAGATCCTGAGGGATGTTACTTCTAGCTCGACCGGTTTGACCGCTTCCATTCCGTACGTCAAATAGTACAGAGTTGCCCAGGTCGCGGTGCGAATCGACGTTCGGTACCCCCATAAGGCAAAAGGTATTTTGTCGGGCTAGTCCCGATAATTCTCAGCCATCTTTTTAAGTATGGTGACAATCATTTTATTAGCCGCTTCTACCGCTCCATTCGTTTGGGGACGGTAAGGCGAAGATGTATGCCTCTGAATTTTATATTTTGCTAGCAACGCAGCGGTTTCAGCTTGAAAATGAGTCCCGTGATCACTGATAAATTCGTGCAGGATCCCATATCGGCATATAATCTAATTTTGGATAAATTTGGCAACATGCTTGGCATTCAGAATCCGATATGACTCGGCATCGACCCATTTGGTGAAATAGTCGATGGCTACCAAAATGAAGCAGTGACCTCTGTGGACATGACATAGGTCCACCCCGACGCGGCCACGCGCGGGTTTGGGGAGGCGAATGAATCTCCATGAGATGGTCAAATAGAAATTTAAATCGAAGTTGGAGTCGCCACCGAATTTTATGGTTATTTGGAACCGTTCGAGCCCACTCTATGTCGTAGTGGGCCGTATACAAAATACGGCCCATTTCCGATGTCAGAGTTTATTGGGCTCGTCCCTTTGCATATCGATATAGATGCCGACTTGAGCGGTTAATCGTATATTGAATGACTCTCGTTGCCAATGGTTTCGGACATCCGGAAACCACGGTTCTGAGTAAGGGGTGAGGGTACGTGTTGGGAAGTTCACTAAGAACACCCAACCCCGCCCGCACATTAGCGGCCTCTACTAGGATATCGAATGACGTTTTAATGCGCGTGTTAGTAATACGATGAATGATATGCACACATTGTTTTCCTAAGCATGCGAGGAATTGAATAGGTTGCTAAGTCGGTTTAATGCATGAAAATTAACGTCAAAGTTGAATTTAGCATGTGAGATTCATTTTAGTATAATAAAACAAAAGATGAAAAAAAGGATGAATTTGCTACAAAGGATGAACAAACGAGTTAGTATCGATTTGTGAAAATAATAATATAGCAAATAAAATAAATATACGAGATCGAGAAAATAAATATTAATCGAAATCTGAAAATATTGCTAAAAACGCTGTTTTGTATAAAAAACGAAGTTCGAAAAAATAATAAAAAAACGAGAAAGGCGCGTCGTGGCAGCCGACCGTGCGGCTCGCCCGGGATGTCGGCGAGTCGCGTGTCGGGCTTATTTTGAAAGCGGTTTTTTGAAAATTCGATGCTTTTATTAAATCGCGTACGAATATTGCATAATTCGTACTCGACTTAATATTTTCGATATTCGTTATGTTCGATAATTGACTACGAAATCAATATCAAATACTTCAAATAGTTTTAGAAAAGATATAAATTTTGAAATCGTTTCGTAGAATAATACAATAAAACGAACGAAAAATCTAAAAAAAAAGACTCGAGTTTCAGGCCCGTGCGCGAGTCGCCTGGGAGTGGCGCGACTCGCGTGCGGGTCTGTCCCGGTTTTTTATTTTTTGTTCGAAATTGCTAATTTTGATAAATCGCGTACAAATATGAATTAATTTATACTCGATTTATGTTTTCGATATTCGTCGTACCCGATATTCGATTATGAAATCGATATCGAATATTCGGAATGAATTAAAAAAAGATTTTGTAAAAAAAAGTTTGAACGGAAAAAAAAGATGTAACGATTTTTAATATCGTCGAGATCTTAATATAATTCTTTTCGATACAATATTCGATTATAGAAAATCGATATCATATTTTTAAGAACGTTTTTGTATGAAAATAGTTTTTAATAGTATCGATATTAAAAAATAAAATAAATGACGACCGACCCATAAAAAATAAGACGGACGAGGAGGAAGAGAGAAGAAGAAGAGAAATCGGGTTTTGTTACACCCTCAACCTACATGCTTCTGTTTACTCGGATCGGGGCTCGTCGGGACGTGGCTTAGGCACAAGAGCGTCGAGTGGATGTCGGTGAGTTGGTGGTGGTTCGGTTCGGGCGTGACAAGTGAAGGGTGTCGGGTATCGGGCCGGTTTCCTTCGGGTTTGTAATATCGGTGTATCGATGCTAGATTTGATGCTTACGAGTGTGTGTATGAGAATAATTTGTGATGCTTTTATGCATATTTGATCGATAATGAATTTATATTGTAGGTGCTAATTGATGTGTAAAAGTGTGTGTGCAAGGGGCTACTTATAGGGAGTTCCCGACCTTGGCTAGGAGAGTTTGAACTACCGCTAGAGATAGGAAATATAGGAAGCTGTAAGGCATGAGAATTCCGCTTTCTTGTCAAGGAAGAAAGGGAACACGGCTGGAATATGCTGCTCGGCCGAGTGTTTGCACTCGGTCGGGTGTCTGAATCGGTTTTCGGATAGGATTCCTACTTGAGATCGAATTCCATCCTTAAACGGATTTGTTTAATATTTTGTGTAGCTGATTTTTCGTAGGATTGGAGTATGAATCAGCCGTGTGAGTTGTCACGGCTGACTCACGTGTCTCGGGAAAATCTTTGACCGGGTTTTGACTCGGTCGCTAAAAGACGGTTTTACCCCTGGTGTCGGAATCGACCCAAATTAGTCTTATTTGACTCGAAACGACCCACTGGGCCTGATTTTGAGGTTGGTTTTGTGAGATATGTACTCCATAATGAGCCCAAGCTAAATGCCAATGATTTTGAGCCCGTTTCTGAGTAGTTAAAGCACGTTTGCGTCCGATCATCATCGGGTGTTTGTCGGAAACTGCTATAGACACCTGGCGGTCAAAGTGTGGGTGTCTACAGAGCCCCCACTCTGACTGAGGCTTGGACAAGGCGAAAGTCAGAGTAGCTACCAGGCCAATCAAGGATTAAGACCTGGCAGACTTCCGGTCGGGTCGTTTAAGGTCCATTAGACCTGCGTAAAGGGCCCGCTGGCCGGAGACTAGAAATGTACCTGAGTTGATGATGATAACTCCGTGGGGAATCAGACTTGTCGTATAAGTCTATGCCGCTGGGGAGTTATGTGAATTGCGCGGTCTTGAATTGTACCTGTATAAGTTACATAAAATTTTGCATGCAACATGTAGGTGAAACAAATATGACTCGCGCTGGGGAATAAAAAATGATTTTTGCTTAGTTTTGAAATCGAAGTCCTGAAAGCAGCTCACGTGCTAGGAAATAGGTTTTCAAAACTGAAATGGGTAGAAAAGAAATTTGCAATACCGAAATTTGACCTTGTCGAAAAGGGTTTTCTCAAATGGCTAAGTTTTGCAGATTTTTAAAAAAATGAGAATTTGAAGAGAGAGACCTATCGACAGACTCGACGCTGGGCGTGAACGGGCGAGTTGACACGACTGGACTCTCGAGGGGTTGGACCGTGACTCGGTAGGGGGGTGGGCCACCTAACAAGACTCTTAAGTTGCGCTATTCCGTAGTCTAGGCGAGTGGCAACATTGTCGAATCCTTGGAATGGGAAGGATGTGCTATGGGGGGATTGCAATAGTCTGTAATGAGACTGTTGTAGTCTAGTGCTCTCCTGAATTTTTAATTTTTAGGTACATTTCCAAAGTGGGTATTGCCTCGAGTCCTGACAGATTCTTGTCTTCGACTGAGCCGAGTACTACGACACACTATAGAAAGGAGGCTAGATTTTCTGAATTTATATGGATTTTGTGAGTGGACGGAGGTTTTCTGCCTAAGAGAAGCCCCCAGGACGACAAAGCTAGCTGTTGAGAACATGACGGTGTCGTGACCGGAATGATGGCGCTTTTTGAATGTGTGTCAATGTGGGTGGTTTTGCCTCTGTTGAAAGGCTGCCTACGTATTCACGTGTAGTGAAATCAAACCATGCCGTAGTTCAGTGTTGAAAGATATATTATGCTGCCAAGTCTAATAGGACTTTGTGTGTAACTAGCCATAGCAATGGTGTAGGCTAGGTGCATACCCAATGATGTCTTGATCAAAGGGCTAGAATGGTTAGGATATTGATCCTGTGACCGTGAGCGTTTTCCGGGGTAGCCCCCAGAGGTGGTCTGAACTATTTAGGCATGTTCTATGCTGACTACAAGTTGAATTCCCGTGTTTGGGGTTGGTAACTGGTTTGAATGAGAAGAATTGGGATGAGATTTTAACGAGTTCTGCTCTCGGGGATTTGATGAGTTTTGCTCTCGGGGATTTTAACGAGTTTTGCTCTCGGGGATTTTAACGAGTTTTGCTCTCGGGATTGTGTATGATTAGGTAAGGGGTTTGACGAGTTTTGCTCTCGGGTCTTTGACGAGTTTTGATCTCGGGTTTGCATATGGTGATTGTGAATTTTGTTATGTAAAGGGGAAGCCGAGTAAAATGGCTCGAACTTTGATCGGGATATGTTTGATGATGCGGGATCTGGTTTCCATGTCTGGCCCTAATGGTTAGGGGTATCCTATGGAGCTTGAATCCTTAAAATTCCGGGCTGTCTTTAGCCTGGGTCTCGGGAAGGTCTTGAGGGTTGTAATGTGGGAAGGCTAAATGTGGTGTTAGTTGACCAGCTTGATTGTTTCTCCCTTATTGGATGGTATGAGTAGTGATCTTAAGTGGACCGTTGACCACGATCATGGGTATTTGAATATTTTTTGTTGGTTGACCTCTTAGCCCCGGTCATGGGATCTTCATTTGTGTTGACCGTTCTGGTCGTGGATGCTCTTTTTTTATGATGGCCTGCTTTTTTGTTTTGGCCTTTTGCTTTTTTTCTTTTTTATGGACTTTCGATTTCTTCTTTTTGTCCAGTTTTTTTTTTGTCTTTTTTTTTCTGTTGGTCAGACTAACACCGTAGGTAGGTATGGTTGATCTTGTCGAAGGGGTGTTTATTGTGGGAAATGGGCTTGCCTCCCATCTTGAACCCAAACTAGGAGACTACCTAGATTCGTCATTGGATTTGATACCGCTCCTGCTAAGTGTAGTTTTGTGGCTTCCTATGTCAGACATGGAACAGGTAAAGGAAAACACGGGTCTCGATTTCCTGCAGTCATTATAGATGTGCCTATAGTCACGTGCATGTGCTCACAGTGTATGACGGTGTTCATCATGTTCTCGGAAACACATAAAGAAAGTATATATGAGGAATAGAAAAGCTGATTTTATTGAATTTTGAAAAAGAGGACAAAATGCAAAAGACTTTGACTTTGACTTTGACTTTGGAAGAAATAGCACATCCTAGACTCGGACTCAGACTCGGACTTAAATCAAATCCGCACTCTTGGATGATGTCGTCAATTCAGCTTCTAAGGACTCAAGCTGATGTCCAGTATAGCCTTCAGTAGAAGCTTCACCCAGATCTTCATTATGTCGAAGATCGTCTTCAATCCTAATGCCCATTTCGGTAAGCACTGCAAAGTTGGAAATGCCGGAATACCTAAGATGGACGCGGTAAGAAGGTAGGAGGTTGTTGATGAATGCCTCCACTAGTGTCTTCTCGCTGGGCTTGTCTACCAACTTCACACTCTCGGCCCTCCACCTTTGAAGGTACTTGGTGAAACCTTCCTTGGGCTCTTGGGCCATGATTTCTAAAGTACGCATCGTGGTCTGGATCTCGGTATTATCGGCATAATTCCGAGCGAATTCTGTCGCCACGTCATCCCAAGTCTTGTACTTCTTGGGGTCAAGCCTGTAGTACCAGGCTTTCGGGTGCTTCTCGAGGGAGGAAGCAAACAGGTGCTTGAACATGGTTGACTTCACTCCTTTGATGGCCATGAATTCTTTGAAAGCCCGGATATGTAATACCGGGTCTTCAGTCCCGTCGAACATTGGTAGGCCCGTCAGGTTGAGGTTAGCGGGCAGCTCGTCGGTCAAAGGTGAATAGGAACGAGCATTTTCCGTATGGATTCAATTGTTGGTCGACAGGTGGACCTGTTCCTCCAGCTTGCGGACTGCGTTGGCCAGTTCAGCTATGGGCCCAGTGGTTTCATTCCCGACCTTAGGAGTCCTTTGTTCCAAGGCACTCAAACGGGTGGCAATGGCGGTTTGGCCTCCCCTTATCTGGTTCAGTTGACCTTGGATCTTGGCCAACGAGGCGGTCAGTTGATCAATGGAGTCCTTAGTCATGGTTCGGGTGAAGGGCGGCCTGTCTGTAAGAATACCGCGTAATCAGGAAAGTTGCTTCGGAACTCAAATTCACCAAGGCATAGGAAATAGCGCGTGGGGAGAGACGACTCCAGTTTGACTCGGGTTAGACTCTCCTAAGACAAATGTGTAGGGTATGATCCTCGGAGTGATCGTGATTAATCGCTCTGTCGGAGAATAGCCCCCAAGTGAGACTAAAGACTCAGGACTGAGATGGTGTGGCATCTAAGTGGCTCGAAAGTGGGGTATGTGAGACACGTGTAAGACATGACCCTTAGAGCAATCGTGATTGACCGCTCTGATGAAGGGTAGTCCCCAAGTGGGATCGAATATTTGGTTAAAACTCGAGTGTCGGACGAGTGACCCTTAGACGTAAGGGTCACAAACCTTTTGTTATAGGGCTATGCCTTGTAAAAGGTTTACTCGGAAAAGACACTTAGACGGGCGACTCGTGAAGGTGGGCCTCCTTTAGGATCCAGCTGTGTGGGCTGGGCCCTGTTCGAAAGGAGGTTCACGTGAGACGTTCCCCAGACTTTGGACTCGATTTGTGTAAACAGGCCAACCTTTGTAGGAGTATGTCCTACTTAGGTGGACCTTGCCTTAGTCTAATAAGGCGGACTGGGATAGGGAGGAAATCCGTGATATAAGATCGACGGAGTTTCGACGCTAGAAGACCTTGACGACTTAAGACACGACCCGACACTGCTAAAAATGGGAAGTCCTAAAAAGAGGAAGGTTTTGGAATTGATTTTTGAAGGCCCGAGTAGAATCGGGAGAGGAGTCCGGCCTTTTTCGAAAAAAAACGGAAAAGGTGGGCCGGATGACGGGTTTGAAAAAGTTCGAAAATATTTTCGAGTTTTGAAATGGGTATAATACCGGCTAAAAATAGGCTATGTTGAGTAAAATCGTGGATCTTAAATTCGGTATATGTCCCGGGTTTTGAAATTGGATATTTTGAAAAGGATGCTATTTTGAAAAAGACGGTTTTTGAAAAGACTTGTTAAAATCAGGTAGCACGTAGTCATGGAGACAGTATAACGACGCCATGTATGCTCTAATTCCAAGTCTCGGTCAGTCTGTAAGGGTCTATACCAGTGTACACAGCCTATCGAGAATCGGGGCGGACTTCCTAAGTCGAGTTGAGCTTAGAACATGCCGTAAAACCCATACGAATCGGCTAATGGACACCTTCGACATATCCAATTTGGACTACATCGATAGTATAGTGGGACGTCGGTCACCAGTACCGGCCCGGGATAATATGGGGTTATGCATGAACCGTAAAACTAAAACGCGTATTGTACTAGTCAAACGATTTCTATTCGAGTCTCACCCTGAGGATGCTGAATCAGTAACGTATCAGCTAATCCCCAGCGGAGTCGCCAAATTGTGGACATGACATAGGTCCACCCCGACGCGGCCACGCGCGGGTTTGAAGAGGCGAATGAATCTCCATGAGATGGTCAAATGGAAATTTAAATCGAAGTTGGAGTCGCCACCGAATTTTATGGTTATTCGGAACCGTTCGAGCCCACTTTATGTCGTAGTGGGCCGTATACAAAATACGGCCCATTTCCGATGTCAGAGTTTATTGGGCTCGTCCCTTTGCATATCGATATAGATGCCGACTTGAGCGGTTAATCGTATATTGAATGACTCTCGTTGCCAATGGTTTCGGACATCCGGAAACCACGGTTCTGAGTAAGGGGTGAGGGTACGTGTTGGGAAGTTCACTAAGAACACCCAACCCCGCCCGCACATTAGCGGCCTCTACTAGGATATCGAATGACGTTTTAATGCGCGTGTTAGTAATACGATGAATGATATGCACACATTGTTTTCCTAAGCATGCGAGGAATTGAATGGGTTGCTAAGTCGGTTTAATGCATGAAAATGAACGTCAAAGTTGAATTTAGCATGTGAGATTCGTTTTAGTATAATAAAACAAAAGATGAAAAAAAGGATGAATTTGCTACAAAGGATGAACAAACGAGTTAGTATCGATTTGTGAAAATAATAATATAGCAAATAAAATAAATATACGAGATCGAGAAAATAAATATTAATCGAAATATGAAAATATTGCTAAAAACGCTGTTTTGTATAAAAAACGAAGTTCGAAAAAATAATAAAAAAAACGAGAAAGGCGCGTCGTGGCAGCCGGCCGCGCGGCTCGCCCGGGATGTCGGCGAGTCGCGTGTCGGGCTTATTTTGAAAGCGGTTTTTTGAAAATTCGATGCTTTTATTAAATCGCGTACGAATATTGCATAATTCGTACTCGACTTAATATTTTCGATATTCGTTATGTTCGATAATTGACTACGAAATCAATATCAAATACTTCAAATAGTTTTAGAAATGATATAAATTTTGAAATCGTTTCGTAGAATAATAAAATAAAACGAACGAAAAATCTAAAAAAAAAGACTCGGGTTTCAGGCCCGTGCGCGAGTCGCCTGGGAGTGGCGCGACTCGCGTGCGGGTCTGTCCCGGTTTTTTATTTTTTGTTCGAAATTGCTAATTTTGATAAATCGCGTACAAATATGAATTAATTTATACTCGATTTATGTTTTCGATATTCGTCGTACCCGATATTCGATTATGAAATCGATATCGAATATTCGGAATGAATTAAAAAAAGGTTTTGTAAAAAAAAGTTTGAACGGAAAAAAAAGATGTAACGATTTTTAATATCGTCGAGATCTTAATATAATTCTTTTCGATACAATATTCGATTATAGAAAATCGATATCAAATTTTTAAGAACGTTGTTGTATGAAAATAGTTTTTAATAGTATCGATATTAAAAAATAAAATAAATGACGACCGACCCATAAAAAATAAGACGGACGAGGAGGAAGAGAGAAGAAGAAGAGAAATCGGGTTTTGTTACACCCTCAACCTACATGCTTCTGTTTACTCGGATCGGGGCTCGTCGGGACGTGGCTTAGGCACAAGAGCGTCGAGTGGATGTCGGTGAGTTGGTGGTGGTTCGGTTCGGGCGTGACAAGTGAAGGGTGTCGGGTATCGGGTCGGTTTCCTTCGGGTTTGTAATATCGGTGTATCGATGCTAGATTTGATGCTTACGAGTGTGTGTATGAGAATAATTTGTGATGCTTTTATGCATATTTGATCGATAATGAATTTATATTGTAGGTGCTAATTGATGTGTAAAAGTGTGTGTGCAAGGGGCTACTTATAGGGAGTTCCCGACCTTGGCTAGGAGAGTTTGAACTACCGCTAGAGATAGGAAATATAGGAAGCTGTAAGGCATGAGAATTCCGCTTTCTTGTCAAGGAAGAAAGGGAACACGGCTGGAATATGCTGCTCGGCCGAGTGTTTGCACTCGGTCGGGTGTCTGAATCGGTTTTCGGATAGGATTCCTACTTGAGATCGAATTCCATCCTTAAACGGATTTGTTTAATATTTTGTGTAGCTGATTTTTCGTAGGATTGGAGTATGAATCAGCCGTGTGAGTTGTCACGGCTGACTCACGTGTCTCGGGAAAATCTTTGACCGGGTTTTGACTCGGTCGCTAAAAGACGGTTTTACCCCTGGTGTCGGAATCGACCCAAATTAGTCTTATTTGACTCGAAACGACCCACTGGGCCTGATTTTGAGGTTGGTTTTGTGAGATATGTACTCCATAATGAGCCCAAGCTAAATGCCAATGATTTTGAGCCCGTTTCTGAGTAGTTAAAGCACGTTTGCGTCCGATCATCATCGGGTGTTTGTCGGAAACTGCTATAGACACCTGGCGGTCAAAGTGTGGGTGTCTACAGAGCCCCCACTCTGACTGAGGCTTGGACAAGGCGAAAGTCAGAGTAGCTACCAGGCCAATCAAGGATTAAGACCTGGCAGACTTCCGGTCGGGTCGTTTAAGGTCCATTAGACCTGCGTAAAGGGCCCGCTGGCCGGAGACTAGAAATGTACCTGAGTTGATGATGATAACTCCGTGGGGAATCAGACTTGTCGTATAAGTCTATGCCGCTGGGGAGTTATGTGAATTGCGCGGTCTTGAATTGTACCTGTATAAGTTACATAAAATTTTGCATGCAACATGTAGGTGAAACAAATATGACTCGCGCTGGGGAATAAAAAATGATTTTTGCTTAGTTTTGAAATCGAAGTCCTGAAAGCAGCTCACGTGCTAGGAAATAGGTTTTCAAAACTGAAATGGGTAGAAAAGAAATTTGCAATACCGAAATTTGACCTTGTCGAAAAGGGTTTTCTCAAATGGCTAAGTTTTGCAGATTTTTAAAAAAATGAGAATTTGAAGAGAGAGACCTATCGACAGACTCGACGCTGGGCGTGAACGGGCGAGTTGACACGACTGGACTCTCGAGGGGTTGGACCGTGACTCGGTAGGGGGGTGGGCCACCTAACAAGACTCTTAAGTTGCGCTATTCCGTAGTCTAGGCGAGTGGCAACATTGTCGAATCCTTGGAATGGGAAGGATGTGCTATGGGGGGATTGCAATAGTCTGTAATGAGACTGTTGTAGTCTAGTGCTCTCCTGAATTTTTAATTTTTAGGTACATTTCCAAAGTGGGTATTGCCTCGAGTCCTGACAGATTCTTGTCTTCGACTGAGCCGAGTACTACGACACACTATAGAAAGGAGGCTAGATTTTCTGAATTTATATGGATTTTGTGAGTGGACGGAGGTTTTCTGCCTAAGAGAAGCCCCCAGGACGACAAAGCTAGCTGTTGAGAACATGACGGTGTCGTGACCGGAATGATGGCGCTTTTTGAATGTGTGTCAATGTGGGTGGTTTTGCCTCTGTTGAAAGGCTGCCTACGTATTCACGTGTAGTGAAATCAAACCATGCCGTAGTTCAGTGTTGAAAGATATATTATGCTGCCAAGTCTAATAGGACTTTGTGTGTAACTAGCCATAGCAATGGTGTAGGCTAGGTGCATACCCAATGATGTCTTGATCAAAGGGCTAGAATGGTTAGGATATTGATCCTGTGACCGTGAGCGTTTTCCGGGGTAGCCCCCAGAGGTGGTCTGAACTATTTAGGCATGTTCTATGCTGACTACAAGTTGAATTCCCGTGTTTGGGGTTGGTAACTGGTTTGAATGAGAAGAATTGGGATGAGATTTTAACGAGTTCTGCTCTCGGGGATTTGATGAGTTTTGCTCTCGGGGATTTTAACGAGTTTTGCTCTCGGGGATTTTAACGAGTTTTGCTCTCGGGATTGTGTATGATTAGGTAAGGGGTTTGACGAGTTTTGCTCTCGGGTCTTTGACGAGTTTTGATCTCGGGTTTGCATATGGTGATTGTGAATTTTGTTATGTAAAGGGGAAGCCGAGTAAAATGGCTCGAACTTTGATCGGGATATGTTTGATGATGCGGGATCTGGTTTCCATGTCTGGCCCTAATGGTTAGGGGTATCCTATGGAGCTTGAATCCTTAAAATTCCGGGCTGTCTTTAGCCTGGGTCTCGGGAAGGTCTTGAGGGTTGTAATGTGGGAAGGCTAAATGTGGTGTTAGTTGACCAGCTTGATTGTTTCTCCCTTATTGGATGGTATGAGTAGTGATCTTAAGTGGACCGTTGACCACGATCATGGGTATTTGAATATTTTTTGTTGGTTGACCTCTTAGCCCCGGTCATGGGATCTTCATTTGTGTTGACCGTTCTGGTCGTGGATGCTCTTTTTTTATGATGGCCTGCTTTTTTGTTTTGGCCTTTTGCTTTTTTTCTTTTTTATGGACTTTCGATTTCTTCTTTTTGTCCAGTTTTTTTTTTGTCTTTTTTTTTCTGTTGGTCAGACTAACACCGTAGGTAGGTATGGTTGATCTTGTCGAAGGGGTGTTTATTGTGGGAAATGGGCTTGCCTCCCATCTTGAACCCAAACTAGGAGACTACCTAGATTCGTCATTGGATTTGATACCGCTCCTGCTAAGTGTAGTTTTGTGGCTTCCTATGTCAGACATGGAACAGGTAAAGGAAAACACGGGTCTCGATTTCCTGCAGTCATTATAGATGTGCCTATAGTCACGTGCATGTGCTCACAGTGTATGACGGTGTTCATCATGTTCTCGGAAACACATAAAGAAAGTATATATGAGGAATAGAAAAGCTGATTTTATTGAATTTTGAAAAAGAGGACAAAATGCAAAAGACTTTGACTTTGACTTTGACTTTGGAAGAAATAGCACATCCTAGACTCGGACTCAGACTCGGACTTAAATCAAATCCGCACTCTTGGATGATGTCGTCAATTCAGCTTCTAAGGACTCAAGCTGATGTCCAGTATAGCCTTCAGTAGAAGCTTCACCCAGATCTTCATTATGTCGAAGATCGTCTTCAATCCTAATGCCCATTTCGGTAAGCACTGCAAAGTTGGAAATGCCGGAATACCTAAGATGGACGCGGTAAGAAGGTAGGAGGTTGTTGATGAATGCCTCCACTAGTGTCTTCTCGCTGGGCTTGTCTACCAACTTCACACTCTCGGCCCTCCACCTTTGAAGGTACTTGGTGAAACCTTCCTTGGGCTCTTGGGCCATGATTTCTAAAGTACGCATCGTGGTCTGGATCTCGGTATTATCGGCATAATTCCGAGCGAATTCTGTCGCCACGTCATCCCAAGTCTTGTACTTCTTGGGGTCAAGCCTGTAGTACCAGGCTTTCGGGTGCTTCTCGAGGGAGGAAGCAAACAGGTGCTTGAACATGGTTGACTTCACTCCTTTGATGGCCATGAATTCTTTGAAAGCCCGGATATGTAATACCGGGTCTTCAGTCCCGTCGAACATTGGTAGGCCCGTCAGGTTGAGGTTAGCGGGCAGCTCGTCGGTCAAAGGTGAATAGGAACGAGCATTTTCCGTATGGATTCAATTGTTGGTCGACAGGTGGACCTGTTCCTCCAGCTTGCGGACTGCGTTGGCCAGTTCAGCTATGGGCCCAGTGGTTTCATTCCCGACCTTAGGAGTCCTTTGTTCCAAGGCACTCAAACGGGTGGCAATGGCGGTTTGGCCTCCCCTTATCTGGTTCAGTTGACCTTGGATCTTGGCCAACGAGGCGGTCAGTTGATCAATGGAGTCCTTAGTCATGGTTCGGGTGAAGGGCGGCCTGTCTGTAAGAATACCGCGTAATCAGGAAAGTTGCTTCGGAACTCAAATTCACCAAGGCATAGGAAATAGCGCGTGGGGAGAGACGACTCCAGTTTGACTCGGGTTAGACTCTCCTAAGACAAATGTGTAGGGTATGATCCTCGGAGTGATCGTGATTAATCGCTCTGTCGGAGAATAGCCCCCAAGTGAGACTAAAGACTCAGGACTGAGATGGTGTGGCATCTAAGTGGCTCGAAAGTGGGGTATGTGAGACACGTGTAAGACATGACCCTTAGAGCAATCGTGATTGACCGCTCTGATGAAGGGTAGTCCCCAAGTGGGATCGAATATTTGGTTAAAACTCGAGTGTCGGACGAGTGACCCTTAGACGTAAGGGTCACAAACCTTTTGTTATAGGGCTATGCCTTGTAAAAGGTTTACTCGGAAAAGACACTTAGACGGGCGACTCGTGAAGGTGGGCCTCCTTTAGGATCCAGCTGTGTGGGCTGGGCCCTGTTCGAAAGGAGGTTCACGTGAGACGTTCCCCAGACTTTGGACTCGATTTGTGTAAACAGGCCAACCTTTGTAGGAGTATGTCCTACTTAGGTGGACCTTGCCTTAGTCTAATAAGGCGGACTGGGATAGGGAGGAAATCCGTGATATAAGATCGACGGAGTTTCGACGCTAGAAGACCTTGACGACTTAAGACACGACCCGACACTGCTAAAAATGGGAAGTCCTAAAAAGAGGAAGGTTTTGGAATTGATTTTTGAAGGCCCGAGTAGAATCGGGAGAGGAGTCCGGCCTTTTTCGAAAAAAAACGGAAAAGGTGGGCCGGATGACGGGTTTGAAAAAGTTCGAAAATATTTTCGAGTTTTGAAATGGGTATAATACCGGCTAAAAATAGGCTATGTTGAGTAAAATCGTGGATCTTAAATTCGGTATATGTCCCGGGTTTTGAAATTGGATATTTTGAAAAGGATGCTATTTTGAAAAAGACGGTTTTTGAAAAGACTTGTTAAAATCAGGTAGCACGTAGTCATGGAGACAGTATAACGACGCCATGTATGCTCTAATTCCAAGTCTCGGTCAGTCTGTAAGGGTCTATACCAGTGTACACAGCCTATCGAGAATCGGGGCGGACTTCCTAAGTCGAGTTGAGCTTAGAACATGCCGTAAAACCCATACGAATCGGCTAATGGACACCTTCGACATATCCAATTTGGACTACATCGATAGTATAGTGGGACGTCGGTCACCAGTACCGGCCCGGGATAATATGGGGTTATGCATGAACCGTAAAACTAAAACGCGTATTGTACTAGTCAAACGATTTCTATTCGAGTCTCACCCTGAGGATGCTGAATCAGTAACGTATCAGCTAATCCCCAGCGGAGTCGCCAAATTGTGGACATGACATAGGTCCACCCCGACGCGGCCACGCGCGGGTTTGAAGAGGCGAATGAATCTCCATGAGATGGTCAAATGGAAATTTAAATCGAAGTTGGAGTCGCCACCGAATTTTATGGTTATTCGGAACCGTTCGAGCCCACTTTATGTCGTAGTGGGCCGTATACAAAATACGGCCCATTTCCGATGTCAGAGTTTATTGGGCTCGTCCCTTTGCATATCGATATAGATGCCGACTTGAGCGGTTAATCGTATATTGAATGACTCTCGTTGCCAATGGTTTCGGACATCCGGAAACCACGGTTCTGAGTAAGGGGTGAGGGTACGTGTTGGGAAGTTCACTAAGAACACCCAACCCCGCCCGCACATTAGCGGCCTCTACTAGGATATCGAATGACGTTTTAATGCGCGTGTTAGTAATACGATGAATGATATGCACACATTGTTTTCCTAAGCATGCGAGGAATTGAATGGGTTGCTAAGTCGGTTTAATGCATGAAAATGAACGTCAAAGTTGAATTTAGCATGTGAGATTCGTTTTAGTATAATAAAACAAAAGATGAAAAAAAGGATGAATTTGCTACAAAGGATGAACAAACGAGTTAGTATCGATTTGTGAAAATAATAATATAGCAAATAAAATAAATATACGAGATCGAGAAAATAAATATTAATCGAAATATGAAAATATTGCTAAAAACGCTGTTTTGTATAAAAAACGAAGTTCGAAAAAATAATAAAAAAAACGAGAAAGGCGCGTCGTGGCAGCCGGCCGCGCGGCTCGCCCGGGATGCCGGCGAGTCGCGTGTCGGGCTTATTTTGAAAGCGGTTTTTTGAAAATTCGATGCTTTTATTAAATCGCGTACGAATATTGCATAATTCGTACTCGACTTAATATTTTCGATATTCGTTATGTTCGATAATTGACTACGAAATCAATATCAAATACTTCAAATAGTTTTAGAAATGATATAAATTTTGAAATCGTTTCGTAGAATAATAAAATAAAACGAACGAAAAATCTAAAAAAAAAGACTCGGGTTTCAGGCCCGTGCGCGAGTCGCCTGGGAGTGGCGCGACTCGCGTGCGGGTCTGTCCCGGTTTTTTATTTTTTGTTCGAAATTGCTAATTTTGATAAATCGCGTACAAATATGAATTAATTTATACTCGATTTATGTTTTCGATATTCGTCGTACCCGATATTCGATTATGAAATCGATATCGAATATTCGGAATGAATTAAAAAAAGGTTTTGTAAAAAAAAGTTTGAACGGAAAAAAAAGATGTAACGATTTTTAATATCGTCGAGATCTTAATATAATTCTTTTCGATACAATATTCGATTATAGAAAATCGATATCAAATTTTTAAGAACGTTGTTGTATGAAAATAGTTTTTAATAGTATCGATATTAAAAAATAAAATAAATGACGACCGACCCATAAAAAATAAGACGGACGAGGAGGAAGAGAGAAGAAGAAGAGAAATCGGGTTTTGTTACACCCTCAACCTACATGCTTCTGTTTACTCGGATCGGGGCTCGTCGGGACGTGGCTTAGGCACAAGAGCGTCGAGTGGATGTCGGTGAGTTGGTGGTGGTTCGGTTCGGGCGTGACAAGTGAAGGGTGTCGGGTATCGGGCCGGTTTCCTTCGGGTTTGTAATATCGGTGTATCGATGCTAGATTTGATGCTTACGAGTGTGTGTATGAGAATAATTTGTGATGCTTTTATGCATATTTGATCGATAATGAATTTATATTGTAGGTGCTAATTGATGTGTAAAAGTGTGTGTGCAAGGGGCTACTTATAGGGAGTTCCCGACCTTGGCTAGGAGAGTTTGAACTACCGCTAGAGATAGGAAATATAGGAAGCTATAAGGCATGAGAATTCCGCTTTCTTGTCAAGGAAGAAAGGGAACACGGCTGGAATATGCTGCTCGGCCGAGTGTTTGCACTCGGTCGGGTGTCTGAATCGGTTTTCGGATAGGATTCCTACTTGAGATCGAATTCCATCCTTAAACGGATTTGTTTAATATTTTGTGTAGCTGATTTTTCATAGGATTGGAGTATGAATCAGCCGTGTGAGTTGTCACGGCTGACTCACGTGTCTCGGGAAAATCTTTGACCGGGTTTTGACTCGGTCGCTAAAAGACGGTTTTACCCCTGGTGTCGGAATCGACCCAAATTAGTCTTATTTGACTCGAAACGACCCACTGGGCCTGATTTTTAGGTTGGTTTTGTGAGATATGTACTCCATAATGAGCCCAAGCCAAATGCCAATGATTTTGAGCCCGTTTCTGAGTAGTTAAAGCACGTTTGCGTCCGATCATCATCGGGTGTTTGTCGGAAACTGCTATAGACACCTGGCGGTCAAAGTGTGGGTGTCTACAACCTCCCGTCCCGGAAGGGTGTACCTTGCCAATTATATCAATACCCCACGTCGAAAATGGCCATGGTGACATCATTGTGTATAATAGGGATGATGGCATGTGTTGCACGTTGGCAAAGATCTGACAGTTATGGTAGTGTTTGACATATAACTGACAGGCGGTCTCCATGCTGTTCCAATAATATCCGAGTCTCATCATGAATTTTCGGGCTAGCATATGGGCGTTCATATGCGGGTCATTTTCACCATCGTGTAGCTCGGCCATGACCTTCTCGGCCTGTATCTTATCGATACACAGGAGGAGAGCCCCCTGTGCCGTTTTTTTGTATAGCTGTCCATCATCCGTGTGAACAAATTGGGTGGCTAACCTTCGTAGGCTTTCTTGGCCTGGTTTTCAGTTTCCGAAGGATATTCTCCCGTCGTCAGATAAGTTATAATGGTCTGATACCAAGGTTCTGGATCAGTTATCTCGATGTCTTGGATGGCGTGAATATACGCCGGCTCAGACCGTCTTTCGACGCAAATCGGCATGCTGGTTAGATGCTCCGAGATATTCAATAAAGATGTTAATTTGGAAAGTGCATCCGCAAATTGGTTTTCCTCCCGAGGTAAATAAATATATTCTACCTTTTGGAATTGTTTCTCGAGAACCCTTACTCGCGCTTGGTAAGCCACGAGATTGGCATTCCGAGTTTTCCATTTTTGGAGCGCTTGATTGATGACTAGCGATGAGTCACCATGGACCCGGAGGTTCGTTACCCCTAAATCAGCGGCGGCTTGCAACCCGTGAATGCATGCTTCATACTCGGCTGCATTGTTAGTCACATCGAAATCCAGTTTAATGGATAACGGTGTGTGCTCTCCCTTGGGTGAAATTAAAAGAATTCCGACCCCAAATCCTCGGAAGTTGGATGCCCCATCAAAATACATATCCCATGTCTCGATGTCGGTATGGAATATGTCTTCATCTGGGAAGGCCCAAGTATCGGTATGCCCTTCTTCAGATACCGGACTATCGGCAAGGAACTCCGCTACTACCCGGCCCTTGATATAGCTTTTAAAGGTACGAACTTAAGATCAAATTCTGCTAGCATCAAAGTCCATCTGGACATCCGGCCGTTAAGGATGGGCTTCTCGAACAAGTACTAGATAGGATCCATTTTGGATAAAACATGTACCTCGTAACTGAGCATATAGTGTCAGAGCTTTTTAGTGGACTAAACCAAAGCTAGGCACGTCTTTTCAAGCATTTTGTACTTGCACTCGTATTCCAGGAACTTGTTACTGATGTAGTAAATAACATGTTCTTCTGAATCGACTGTCTAGGCCAGCATAGCCCCCATGGCTGTCTCGGTCGTTGTTAGGTATAACGACAAAGGCAGACCGGGTTGAGGTGGCATTAATACCGGCGGAGCAGACAGAATCTCCTTGATTTTACCGAAAGCCGTTTGACATTTATCGTCCCATGGTGTTTGTTATCCTATCTTCAGTTTCTTGAAAATGGGCTCACATACCATGGTTAGCTTTGAAATGAACCGGCTGATGTATTGGACTTTCCCGAGAAACCCCCTTATTTCTTTTTCGGTCTTAGGTGGCTGTATCTCGGTAATGGCCTTGATTTTAGCTAGGTCAACCTCGATGCCGCGTTGGCTATCGATATGGCCCAGTAATTTGCCCGATGTTACCCCGAAACTGCACTTTTGAGGGTTTAGTCTCATGTTGTATTTGCGCAGTCGGGTGAAGAACTTTCTTAGGGCCGAGATGTGCCCGCCTCGATCTTTGGATTTGACGATCATGTCTTCCACGTAAACCTCCACTTCTTTATGCATCATATCGTGTAATAAAGTAGTGGCGGTTCGTTGATAAGTGGCCCCGGCGTCGATCCATACGGCATAACGAACAGGGATAGTCTTGTCTTCCCTGAATAGGAGCCCCAGCACGGGCTCGGAATTGTCAGCGCCCTCCTTGGATTCCGTCTGGACAAGGGCAAATATGTCATCGGGGATGAAATTGCATTCCCGAGCCATTTTGGTCTCGGGATATATGATGGTGGGTTGGTAGAGGCCCACTTGAATTGCTCTGAATACTGGAGTGACAAATTTGATTGGATTCGCCCGGTCCACTTTTTCCGTGGTCATAGTGTACCTAAGCCGAATCGAGACCCCCCGTCATTCAGGACCTCGATAATCCTCCCCGCCGGAAGATATGGTCTTGAGGTAGCCCCAGGTAAGTAGCCCAAGTTTTGTAGCATCGTATTGATGCTAGTGGTGAAATAGGGCTTGAAGAGATATTCCCCTTCGATCATTCCCACGAAGTCGAATCCTCGTGGTTCGGCCCGGCCCGTGGCGTTGCAGCTAGCTACGGTCATAGGGGTCGCCTCCAGTGTGATGACACCGTCTTGAAGAGGCATCTTGACCTTTCTATGGAGGGTAGAGGACACGACCTTGACCGCATGGATCCAAGGCCTCCCGAGCAGTAGGTTGAAGGACGAGGTGACATCGATCACCTGAAACTCCAGTTCTTTGTCAATTGGGCCCGTTATGATTGTTATTTTAAGGGCCCTGGCAACCGGTTTCGGGCTTCCGTCAAAAGCCTGGATAGTTTGCGCCGTCGGGAGATAGTCGGTCTCAGGGCTTTGGCAGTCCTCAAAGGAAGGACGTTTACAGCGGATCCGTCATCGATTAGGGTCATCGGGAGGTATTTCCCTCGACAAATGACGGTGATGTAGAGGGCCAAGTTATGGGCGGCCCCAAACGGTGGAAGATCGGATTCAGAGAAGGTGATGAGTGGGCCTTCTTCCTTGAACTTGCCCTTGCGATAGGGCATGATAATGGCTACCATTTCAGCGGGGGTAACCTGTGAGTCGACCTTGATTTGATTGAGAGCCTTAGTCAGTGCTTCTCGATGTTCTTGCGAGCTAACCAGAAGTTGCCATATGGTTAGATCAGCTCGAACTCTTTTCAATTGCTGGACCAAGGTCGTGTCGTTGCTTGGTTCCTCAAGGGTAGATTCCGTCCTGGCAGGTTCACTGACGGTTGTTGGGGTAGGACGCCCGGTGGTGGCGAGGTGGTTGGTGGCTAACGCTTTAGACTTAGCTTTTCGAACCTCTTCACTGGTAATGGAGACAGCTTCCCCTTTAGCTAGGTAAACATCTTCCTCATCATCGAACCATATCCCGTTAACTTGTGGGATAAAGGGGGAAATGAGGTGTGAGCAGTCGATTACCTCTCCAGTGAATATAGCATGGGCACTGAACGAGTTTTCTTTGTTACTCGGCTTGTCTCCGGGCAACGGTATTTTCCCGCTTTCGATCAGATCTTGGATCAGGTGCTTCAATTTCCAGTGTTTTTTAGTATTGTGCCCATTACCTCGATGATATTGGCAATAGGCCTGAACATTGTAGCTCTTGGATCTTTTATCCACTGGAACTTCGGGAGTTGGGCCTATCGGTTGGATTAGGCCCTTCGAAGATAGCCTTTGTAAGGCGTAGGTATAGGTAGTCCCTATATCCGTGAATACCCGAGTTGGAGTATTCTTTTTGGATGAGGTGTCAAGCAGATTAACCTCATCGAAGATGCTGCGAGTTGCAGCTGCAGGTGTGGGCTTGCTCACAGATGAACTGACCCCTTGATATCCCTTGGTAGAGGCCTTATTCAGGCTTTATAACCTTAAGTCATCCTCGATCCTTGTGCCCATTTCAGTAAGGGCGGCAAAACTGGGGATGATGGCATACCGGAGATGGACCCGGTAGGAAGGGAGGAGGTTCTTGACAAAGGCCTCCACTAAGACTTTCTCGTTGGGCTTATCGACCAACTTCACGCTCTCGGCCCTCCACCTTTGAAGATATTTGGTGAACCCTTTTTTGGGCTCTTGGGCCATAACTTCAAGAGTACGCATCGTAGTCTGTATCTCGGTATTATCAGCGTAATTCCGAGCAAATTCAGTCGCCACATCATCCCAAGTTTTGTACTTCTTGGAATCGAGCCTGTAGTACCAGGCTTTGGGGTGCGTTTCGATGGAGGAAGCGAACAGGTGCTTGAACATGGTGGACTTCACCCCCTTGACAGCCATAAATTCTTTGAAAGCCCGGATGTGGTGGACCGGGTCTTCAATACCCTCAAACATCGGTATTCCCGTAAGGTTGAGGTTGGCGGGTAACTCGTCATTCAGAGGCGAGTAGGAGCGAGCATTCTCCGTATGGATCGAGTTGCTTGTTGACAAATGGACCTGTTCTTCAAGCTTGCGAACAACGCTGATTAGTTCAGCTATGGGCCCGGTGGGCTAAGATCCAGCAACAGGAGTCCCTTGCTCCATGGCAGTCAAACGAGTGGCAAGAGTGGTTTGGTCGGTTCTTTTGAAAAAGAATGCAATTGGTATACATCCTAAATTTGGTATACGTCCTTGGGTTTTGAAATTGGATATTTTGAAAAAGTGCAATTTTTGAAAATGACGGTTTTGAAAAACAACCTTAGAAACCAAGTAGCACATAGTCACGCAAGCATTATAACGACGTTATGTATGCTCTACACTAAGTCTCGGTCGGTCTATAAAGAGTCTATACCAGTGCACACAGCCTATCCGAGAATCGGGACAGACTTCCTAAGTCGAGTTGAGCTTAGAACATGCCGCGAAACCCATACGAATCGACTATGAACACCTTTGACATATCCATGTTGGAGTACATCACGGCATAGTAGGACGTCGGTCACCAGTATCGGCCCGGGAAAATATAGGGTTATGCATGAATCGTAAAACTAAAACGCGTATTGTACTAGTCAAACGATTTCTATTCGAGTCTCACCCTGAGGATGCCGATGGTAAGTCACGCATCAGTTAATCCCCAGCGGAGTCACCAAATTGTGGACATGACATAGGTCCACCCCGACGCGGCCACACGCGGGTTTGGGGAGGCGAATGAATCTCCATATGAGATGGGTCGAATTGAAATTTAAATCGAAGTGGAGTCGCCACCGAACATTATGGGAGTTCGGGCCCATTCGAACCCATTCTATATCTTAGTGGGCCATGCAGAAAGTATGACCCATTCGGATGTCAGATTTTATTGGGCTCGTCCCTTTGCATTTGATACCGATACCGACATTATCGAATACCGTGTATTGAATGACTCTCGTGTGCCAATGGATTCGGATATCCGGAAACCATGGTTCTGAGTAAGGGGTGAGGGTACTGATGCGCGCTGTCGCTGACACGCATGCAAACAATACTTTTAGTCCCAACTTACTACTATGTAGTAGCGGCAAGTCGAGGTCGAACCACAGGGAGGCGGTTAAGTGTTGTTGGTCAAGTCTAGAGTTGACTGTGATTGGGGTTGAGATGGGGGTTTTTGGACGAGAAAAGTGGGGGGTTTTGGGACGAGAAGAGTTGAACTAATGTGAGCGAGTAAGACGGATAAGCTAAAAACTATGATGGAAAAGGCGCGGGATTCGGAAATGGGGTCTAAGAATCTCGGAATCGAGTTTTAGTCACAACGTTGATAACGGAGAATGCCACCTTTCGGTTTCTTCACCCAACCCACCTATACCCGCTTTCGCGGCGAAAGGGTAAGTCTCAAGTCAAGGTAACTCCTACCCCGAGTTTCCCCATATTGGTAAGAGTGAGTCAAGGTCGACCTAGCCGTGGTTCTAAGCCAACAAAGACACAAAACCTCAAAATTGATAAATCAACAAGCAAACAACCCACCATCATCCCTCAATTCAAATAATCCAAGACCTCATCCCTAAATTCCCCAACAAGAAATCTACTCACTATTCATTATGGAGAACATCATAACACTAAGAAGGAGAAATAAACTACTACACAAACTATGGAGAAACTTAGAAAAGAGAGAGAAAAACATAAACTAATTATGGAGAAAGGGAGTGGAAAGAAACTACCAATTATGGAGAACACTAAGGAGGAAGATGAAGATTACATAAAAATTGAATCTTGAAAGGGATAATACAAGAACTTGTCACCAATCCTTGCAATACTCTTCAATCTTCAAAATAAAGCCCAAATCTTCAACAAAGATGATAACTTGATATAGTAGATTTAATCTAAACTAAGAAGGCTTTCTAATCTATGGAGTTTTTCTACTATGTGAACTACTACTACTACTACTACTACTACTACTACTACTACTACACTACTCCTACCCTAAAGAGGGAGGCACACTTAAGGCACAAGAATGAAATGAAACCCTAGGTGTAGTATATATAGTGGTTCTTAATGGGTCACACAATCTTCAAGCCCAAATCCAATTCCTCTTCTTTTAAGCTAGACGTTCACCCTTTGCATCTTCATGGGGCAAAATTTCACCCTGCGGTTGACGAGCTGACACCACCGGGTGAAATTTCACCCGGTGAGATTTTCTTCTCATTTTGCGATTTTTGGCGCTTTTCTCCATCGGGCAAAATTTCACCCGATGGGCTAAATTTCGCCCGGTCGTTTCGCCCGGTCAACTCATAGGGTGAAATTTTACCCTATGAACTTTTTGTCCAAAATGGCAATCTGGGGAGGAACACCATCGGGCGAAATTTCGCCCGGTCAAATTCTCATCGGGTGAAATTTCGCCCTATGACTTCAGAGGGCCATAACTCTTTCGTTTGAACTCCGTTTGGGGCGTGTGATATGTCGTTCGAAAGCTAAGAAGATACGCTTTCACCTCCAACTAGAATTGCTTTGATCCAAGGTCTAGAACTCTAGATATTTTCATTTGAAGTTCGACCTCTCCGGTGAAGATGCCCAATGGACTTATAGTTTTTCCTTTTCGCTCAAGGTTTCACCTCTTGGATTTGGATTTTGGATTTTGAGTTGCGTGCTTTGTTTTTCGGACGGTTTCCCTCTCTCTCATGCTCATAGGAGCTCAGACACGTTTTTGGTCGAAAATCCTATCAAAATAGACAGAAAACTACCAAAAACACGTAAAATGCAAAAGAGAGACACTAATGCGAGAATTACGCAAAATACGGCGATAATCGCATTCTATTCTCACAAAATAGAGGGAAAACGGGTCTAAATGGGAGGAAAAATGGTCCAAATTTGACACACAACAATTCCCCCACACTAAACCTTTGCTCGTCCTCGAGCAAAGACCCAAAAAGAAATTAGCTACTATTACTAAGCTAGACTATGCTAAGCCGATACGAGGCAATTAACGGGCCCACTCCGTCCCTTCAACTCACATTGAAATACCCATGAGGTAGAGTACTCCCATGCAAAGCAAGTTGGGGCTTGCTCAAAATTGGGGATGCGACTAACACACACAAACACATAAAAACAAAGAAGACACACAAAAAGATAGACGCATCCAAAGAGAAAATAAATTGTCGAATCCCTCATCGAAGCGGTGGAGAAAGCACCAATTTTAAACTCAAGCCAAGCGAGAACACTACCAAGTTAGTCACCCAAATTGACATGGACAAAATCCTAATAGGATGACAATCAAACAATAAAAACATTGAAAATTTACCAAGGTCCTTCTAGTTCCACTAGAGATGCCTACAACGGGACGATAAATGAAGTGGATAAGTGAGAACCATGGGGTTAGTAAGCACTGTAGGTAAGTGTTATCCCATCTCCTAAGCTAAGCCTAGAGGATCGTCCCAAACTCGAGAAAGCCAATTAGACCAAACAAAAAGTGGACAAGTGTTTGCAAAATGGTAAGGATCGACTATTCACCGCTATTTTCCTTCCTCGGGACTCGGTCCTCTAGTAGGCATTTCACGGCAAATAATCGACCAAGAGATTATTTGGGATTTGGGAACGATTTTTGAGATTTTGAATTTCTTTTCGGTTTTCTTTCTTTCCCCATTATTTCGATTGAGGGCTGTTTTTTTTTTAATGCTCTTCTTCTTCATTTTTCCCTTTTTCTTTTGAGTAGCCAATATTTGGCTAGATGATTCATTTGAGATTCAAGGTAAAGCATATTTTTGGAAACTTATTTGTGGAAATGGGTGAATGGTAGAGAAATAGGCCAGTCGGGTATGCATCCCCTCCGAACCCAAAAAAAGATGGAAATTTGGACTAAAGGACGGCTTCTCAAGTAAGGTCACCTAAGAGAACGGGAAACGGTAACCAAGGCCTTATCACTCCATGGGTGGTCAAGGTGGTCAAATGCGAATCCTGATGTAGACTCCTTGTAGAGAAGATTGACTCATGGTAAAAATCCAATGCAAAAATTGGTTCAAGGTCATTCTACTAGAACAATGTCCAAAATTCAAAAATGGTTTCTAACAAGGGAGTAATAAACACTCGGCCTAAACTGAATATCAGGTTTTCGAAAAGTTTTAATCCTAGACACACTATACAAAGGCAAAACAAAACGGAACACACGAAAAAGAAAAGGCAAATAAAAGAAAACACAAGTAAGGCCATGTACTCCGTACTCCATCAACATTCAAGCACACAATCAACCACGACACCCAAAATGCTCACTTCGAGAGCCTCCAATAGCAACAACCTAACTCCTCTACAAAAGTAAAGAAGGAAGCGAAAAGGAAGGAAGTTACCTAGCGGGTTGCTTCCATAATCTCTTCAAATTGTGATATTAAGGTGGTGGTTACCTGTAAGAGTAGAGAACAAGACCATACACGGGACACGAAACATAACGAGAAATAAGAAAAGAAAAGAAAAAGACAAAGAAAAGAAAATCTCTTTGATTTTTCGAGTTTTTCAAATTTTTATGGATTTTGAAATGATTTTTTGAAAAATAAAAGATAGTAGACTCCTCCCCCACACTAAAACTGTGCATTGTCCTCAATGCACAAATAGGCGAAGAATTGAAAGAGAAGAAAAAGAGAAAAATAGGAATTTTTTTTTGAATTTTTGTGGTTTTTCGAATTTTTTGTGTTTTTTAAAAATTAGGGGGATAAAGAAAATGAAAATGAAAAACAGAAAAACCGAGAGGGAAAAAGGGCGTAGGCGTAATCACGTCACCTCGCCACAATTCCGCACGAATCGGGAAAAATAAGAAAAAGAAGTTAAAAATTTGGATTTTCCATTTGGTCTTGGTGCGATCAAATCACTGAAGACCAGGAGCGTACAATCAGGTCCTTCTCTCGTCAAGGTCACCTGCATAAAACCTCACGTCTGTAACGACCCAAGTAGGGCCACAGAGGGTCTGACAACTTCCTCAACCCAACAAAAGTATTATCACAACAATAACCAATCAATAATCACCAAATGCCAAAATTGACACAGCAGAAACTGACAAAAATTACTGAGAACAGGAGAAATATGACTACCGACAACCAATACCCAACACCCCCCCACACTAACACTAACAACACTCAACCACTCATGCAGGACCCGGGGGACGAGGTGGTGGATAGTAAGACCCAGGCGGAGGCATACCGAAAAATTGATCAAAATAGTGTTGTTGCTGTTGCAACATCCTTTGGTTTTCCTCCGCCGCCAACCTCGCTGCTTGGGTATCCCAAGCAGCGTCCCTGGCTACATCGTAGCCGTCTCGGGTCCACTCAAACCCGTCTTTGGAATAGGTGTAGGAATTATGTGCAGTATCGCGCGCATCCCTAGCTACGTTGTAAGCATTTTGGGCCAAGTTGAGGGAAGTGGTTGAGTTCTCCCAAGTCTGACGTGTACGATCATAGACTTCTCCCCATTGGTTATAAAACTCCTCCGATCCGAAGGACGAAGAGTGTCTTGGAGGACTCATATTAATGTCCTCCTGAAAACCTGGGGTAGACTGGGTGAAAGTGGAGTGTCGGTGCGGGGTGAAGTCGGAAAAGTCGGGGGTGAAGAACTGTGAGGTCTGTGGTTCGGTCTGACGAGAGGAAGAGGGTTCACGGGATGAAGACGGTAATGTTCTTTGACCCTCATCCCGGAAGGTTTCGTTTTCCGGTTCCTCCTCTGACAAATCTACTGCCTCGACATCATCATCACCAAAGTCAAGAGGTCCATTGGGGGTAATTAACTTGATAGGACTTACCACGGGTGCTATCCCGAGTGTACTCCCCTGACCTTTTCGGCATGCCGTAGTTCTCCTCAACATCAACTTCACCCAATCGGGGTTAGGTATTTCAATAGCTCGAAACTCAGTAATCTTATACAGAAACAAACTGTTATAATTCCCTTGTCGGGGCTAGGCAAGAAAAGAGCAAGATGTTTCATCTAAGTAAATCCCGCCTCCGATTACTGGTTCTATGTCACTAAAGTCCACGTTCAAGGCTCTAGCTATCATAGTAACTACTCCACCACAAGAAATGTTCTTGCGGTTTCCCTTTGCAACCTGGGCAAAATGCGTAGCTAGGGCCTCAGACATGTCAATAGAAGGGTCTCTATTCAGAACCCCATCCTCTAACAATTGCACAGCTATAGCACTACAGTTATGATGCGTATCATAGCTAGACAAAAAGGAATTGGCTATGATACTTGCCAAATATTTGAGGACGGGGTTCCGGATGGAGAATGAATGCATCTTACCCCCTCTGAAGGTCCTTTGGCAGGCAATTTTAAACCAAAACCGATCTCGGGCAAATTTTTCATCCCTAGTTTGCCCCGCCCGAGGTCCTCCAAGTAGGTAAACCAAGCAGTGCACCAAAATCTCTCAAGGAGAAAACATACTGAATTTCTCACAACTGAAAAGTAACGGTGGGGTCGTCACCACCACCAAACTCAAAAGTTGTGAAAAAGTCACAAGTAAGGTTTTGAAAAGTCTTCTCTATTGACATATAAAATCTAATCAGTTCGAGATTTTGGCGCATTACTCGGACCTGCGGTTCAATACCCATTCGCTGAAGAACATCTCTAGCAACCCAACGAGTTGGCTCAATTTTAAAATTCTAGAATTTTTTTTTTTAAAATTTTCAAGCTGAGCTTTCTTAGCGAAACTAACACCAGAACTAGAATGCAAGAAATTACGATGAATAGGAGGGTAACGTACCTCTAGCGCAACAGGTTGTTCGCGTAAGACGGAGCCTTGTGCTTGAACGGGCCTCGGGACAGATTCGTCCCGTGCCTCGGTCGGCTTGTCGGAACGAGAAGAGAACGTCGAACCCAAATGACGGTTAAGCATAGCTGATAACCTCTTCCTTGCAGTTTGCTTGATTCTTTTCATATTTGATGATTGAGGTAGGTGATTATGGTGATAGAGGTATGAGGTTGTCAAAAATTGTGAAGATTTCTCAAAAAGAATTCCTAAAAGATGATAGGAATTCGATAAGGATGAAGAATATGAGGTTGGATTAATTTTTAGATACAAGAACTTGTCACCAATCCTTGCAATACTCTTCAATCTTCAAAATAAAGCCCAAATCTTCAACAAAGATGACAAGTTGATATAGTAGATTTAATCTAAACTAAGAAGACTTTCTAATCTATGGAGTTTTTCTACTATGTGAACTACTACTACTACTACTACTACTACTACTACTACTACTACTACTACTAAGGATCCACTACACTACTCCTACCCTAAAGTGGGAGGCACACTTAAGGCACAAGAATGACATGAAACCCTAGGTGTAGTATATATAGTGGTTCTTAATGGGTCACACAATCTTCAAGCCCAAATCCAATTCCTCTTCTTTTAAGCTAGACCTTCACCCATTGCATCTTCATGGGGCAAAACTTCACCCTGCAGTTGACGAGCTGATACCATCGGGTGAATTTTCACCCGGTGAGATTTTCTTCTCATTTTGCGATTTTTGGCGCTTTTCTCCATCGGGCGAAATTTCACCCGGTGGGCGAAATTTCGCCCGGTCGTTTCGCCCGGTCAACTCATATGGTGAAATTTCACCCTATGAACTTTTTGTCCAAAATGGCAATCTGGGAGGAACACCATCGGGCGAAATTCGCCCGGTCAAATTCTCATCGGGTGAAATTTCGCCCTGTGACTTTATAGGGCCATAACTCTTTCGTTTGAACTCCGTTTGGGGCGTGTGATATGTCGTTGGAAAGCTAAGAAGATACGCTTTCATCTCCAACTAGAATCGCTTCGATCCAAGGTCTAGAACTCTAGATATTATCATTTGAAGTTCGACCTCTCCGGTGAAGATGCCCAATGGACTTATAGTTGTTCCTTTTCGCTCAAGGTTTCACCTCTTGGGTTTGGATTTTGGATTTTGAGTTGCGTGCTTTGCTTTTCGGACGGTTTCCCTCTCTCTCATGCTCATAGGAGCTCAGACACGTTTTTGGTCGAAAATCCTATCAAAATAGACAAAAAACTACCAAAAACACGTAAAATGCAAAAGAGAGACACTAATGCGAGAATTACGCAAAATACGGCGATAATCGCACTCTATTCTCGCAAAACAGAGGAAAAACGGGTCTAAATGGGAGGAAAAACGGTCCAAATTTGACACACAACAGGTACGTGTTGAGAAGTTCACAAAGAACATCCAACCCCGCCCGCACATTAGCGGCCTCTACTAAGATATCGATTGACGTTTTAATACACGCGTTAGTAATACGATGGAAATGATATGCAAACAATGTTTTGCCTAAACATGCGAATAACTGAATGGGTTGCTAAGTCGATTTAATGTATCTAAAATTAACGTCAAAGTTATATTTAGCATGCGAGATTCGTTTTAGTACAATAAAACAAATAACAGAAAATAAATCGAGAAGACATAAACAAACAAGTTAGTAATGGTAAAAAACGATAATAACGGTTTGCCAAGAATGTAGAATGATAAAAACAATATGATGCATGACTTTAAGAGAATCGTAAGACACATGATTGACTTGACACGCATTGACCATAGTCATAAAAATATGATTGAGGCTAGAAGGACGTTATAAGACTCACGGGTTGACGTGGTAAAGAGGCACTCGATCGAGTCATTGAAGGACTCGACCGAGTGGGCCTCAGAAAATGCTTCTGTCCAATATTTGAGGTGCTACTCGACCGAGTCACGAAGAGACTCGACCGAGTGAGCAGCCACTCGATCGAGTCATTGCGAGACTCGACCGAGTGGTTCTCAAAAGAACCTTCTGCCTCGGTTTTTGGGGTGCCACTCGACCGAGTGGACTAGGCACTCGATCGAGTGCCCCCCGTACGAATTGGGGTTCGCTTCGCAATTTATTATTGATTTCGAAATTGCTTTTTGATTTTGATAATTTGCTAATTTTGCCAAATCGGGCAGAAATATTATATGATTTGTGCTCGATTCGGGCTTTGATGCTCGTCATATCCGATGTTCGATTATTGAATCGATATCGAATATTTAAAGCGAAATCTTAGAAATATACGTTTGTAAATCGTTTTAAATCAACTAACACGAAATATATTATCTTTGCGTTTATAGTGTCATAACTAATTCTTTCGAATTATGTGATCACTATTTTAAGCATCAATGATTTCGTATTAGTTAGATATACTTGATTAGTTCGTTTAGATACAACATCCAATTACTAAAATGGCATCGAATCTAAAGAATGACTCTTTGCGATTACTCGAATTAAAAAGGACTTAATTTGATTCCCTCGGCATCCCGACATCATAAAAAAAATCCTTGCGGATTGTGTGATGTCGGATCCGCGTCAACGGGTTTCGACTCAACTAAAAAAAAAAGAAGATGTTTTATTTGAAAGTAGTTTTGAAATTGATGAATATGCGATATTAAATATGATGATAAAGACGCGAAAAACGTGACTAACAACGCAACAAAATAGAATAAAACGTTATTGTTGATGTTTGACTTGCTTCAACAATCAAGCATTCGAGGTGTCGGGATAAGCGACCGGCAACGTCGGGTGGAAACACCCTTGTATATTCGGATTTCCTTATCCCGTCATCCTTTACACTCGACACGAATCCGCAAGTATTTTATTGTATTATACTAGTGATATTAGCGATATTAGAACGCGACAATAAAATAAAAAAAAGACTACGACGAACGACAAGGGACGGACGAGACGAGGGAGAGAAAGAGAGAAAAAGAGTCGGGAATATTGTACCCTCAACCTACATGTTTCGGATCTCGGAATGGACTCGCTTAATTGTGGCTTGCACGGGAGTATCGAGGTTATGTAAGTCGAGTTATGGTGGTTTAGGGTTTTTGGTTTCCTAGATGCTAGGGTTTAGGGTCGAAGGTGAGTAATTAGGGTTGTAGGGATGTATTGTAGAGGTGTTATGAAGATGTCCAAAGATTGATTAATTGCATGCAAAAGGGGTGTATATATAGGCAAGGCTCACCTCCCCCGTCTAGGGTTACTCGACCGAGTTCCCTGCTAACTCGGTCGAGTGGCCCAAGCTTCCGCAGACGGGCCTGTTTGAGGGCCCACTCGATCGAGTGGGCTGACTCTCGATCGAGTGGGTCAGCTAGAGCGCGGGGGTCCGAGTCTTTGGACCTTGGGTTGGATAGTTTGTGGATATTGTATTTTGGGTTGGACTTTTGATGCTTGCGTGATTATTTTTGTGTCTCGGACACGGCTTTGACCAGGGTTTGACCCAATCGCTAAAAGTCGGTTTTATTTCCGGTGTCGATTTTGACCAAAATTAGTCTCATTTGATTGGAAACGACCCACTGGGCCTGAATTTGAGGTCTGTTTTGTGAAATTTGTACTCCGTAAAAAGCCCAAGCCAGCAACTAATGGTTTCGAGCCCATATCTGAGCGCGTGGAAATATGTTTGCGTCCGATCATCATCGGGTATTTTTGGGAAACTGCTATAGACACCTAGCAGCCAAATGTGGGTATCTACAATAGCATTAGAAGAACGTAAAACATTAATAATAGGTGCGCTTGGATGACCAAGATGAGAGTGCCATGGACTAGGAGACACGGCGGAGAGAGCTAAGAAAGAGCGGGGAGCATAATTTTTGTCGATTTTGGAGGAGGATAGAGGATAGAGGTCACCGCTGCTACTGCATCTTATAAGACGGGCCCCCGTCCGAAGGTCCTCACAGTGAAACCAAACGGGTCAAATTCCACAGAAACATTATTATCTGTAGTAAACTTACGAACCGACACAAGATTTTTAACAATTTCTGGGGCATGTAGGACGTCATTTAATTGTAAGGGGGGCATGGGACGAGAGAGAGTAGTATTTCCGAAACCTTTTATTGGAATATGATGACTATTACCGACGATTATATTACGAGAATTGCTCGAATTAACATAAGATACAAGGGTACCTGAGTTGGAGGTCATATGAGCGGATGCACCGGTGTCCATGTACCATTGATCATCGGGTTCTTGAAGAGTGACAGATTGGACTGCAGCAGCTAGTTCTTTTGGGTAATAGTCTTGTTGGGCTGGAGAGTAAGAAGGAACTTGGGCCATAAAAGCTAAGCTTGAGTGGGTCTCGGACCAAGAATACCTGCATTAGGGTTAGAAGAGGGAGATCATCCTTGAGTAGGGTAAGGACAAGGAGGCACAGACCATGACGGTGATGACCACCCAGCAGGAGGATAGGCGGCCGACACCCACACCTAGTGGCCGGAGGAGGTGGAACCGGCAGGCGACGCAGAGGGTGGAGGAGGGCGTTGCTGACCGGAATTATGTGACGGCCCTCCTCTGCCACAGTTTGGGCGGCCACGGTGGTGTTGGCCGCGACCACGGCCGGCATTCTGGCGGTTGTTCATCTAGCTGGAGCGATTGGAGGATGGGGGAAGGTCAGACGCGTCGCCGTCGAGGGTGGTGGCCAAGGCGGTGGGGGAGGCGGCCGAGTCAGCCTTGGCTTTGCGGGTTGCTTCGAGGACAAGCATCGAACGGGCCTTGTAAAACGGTGGGAGTGGGTCACTCTGTTAAATTATGGTGGCGATACTTTCATATCCTTTGGAGAGATTCGTGACCATGTGAAGGACAAGACGGTCTTCCGTCACAGCAGAGCCCACATATTTAGCTGATCGACGAGGCGTTTCAAGGCCTGACAATAGGATGACACATCGGGATATTGGTCCATGTGAGTGGAGCCGAACTGTTGTTCGAGAAGGACGGCCCAAGAGTGTTTGTTATCGTTGAAGAGAGAATGAATTCGTTCCCATGTCTCTTTGGCGGTGGAGCCAGCCTCAACAATTGTTTCTAGGATATCATCAGAGATATTAACATAGAGCCACTGTTTGACGATAGCATCGAGTCTGACCCATAGGGTTTTGTCGATCTCGGTGCGCGGAGGTTCGTCAGGAGATGGGTCGACCAGTAATTGGTCAACGTCGTATGCTTTTGCGGTATTGAGAAAAAGCTCGGCCCAAAGGTCGTATTGAGCGTTTTCCATCTTGAGCACAACGGTGACATGATTTTTGATGAAAGTTACACCGAAGGCAGGATGGAAAGAGCTCGGGTTGGAAGGTGCCATGGATATGAAGAAGAAGAAGGAAAGAAAGAGGGCAGGGGCAAAGCAAAGCCTGGCAGGAGCACACGAACAACCTGCAAAACAAAGGAAGAGAGAGAAGAAAGAAAGAAAGAAAGAAAGAAGATATTGATTTTCTTTGTTTTAATTAGGCTTGCTCTGATACCATAATAAAAGGTAATGTCTTGATCCATTCATTAACAAAGTACATCGGTTTATATACAAGGCTAATGAGAATAATCTATTTCCTAGATACATAACAAGAAGTAATTATATTAAATCATGTACAGAGAATTAGGCTAAGACTAATAAGGGGAAAGGTTGTACGTTGTATCTATTACCCGGCCCTAGCGGGCTAGAATGGGCTTTTCGGGCCAAAATGGGCTTTTCGGGCCAAAATGGGCTTTTTGGGCCCTATAATTTAACGTTCTCGTATGAAATAAATATCTTAATATCACCGTTTAATAATTTAAATTTATTTGTTTTGTTTATAAATTTTATAATTTCTTTAAAAATTAATGTTAAACAACAATATCGACAAACATATATCACTTTAAATATTATATACTCCATAATGAATAATGTAACAAATTTAAAATGTTTAATAAAATATACATGAATATAATATATACTCGTATTGTGTATTACTATGAGTAATTACGATCATATTACGGAGATATTAATCATAAATTACGTATGATTATATAAGAATTTCTAAAGAGAGTTATAATCTTATCACTAAGTTTAAAAAGTAGTAATAAAAATTATCTATTTTTATTAAATATGGGTCGGGCCGGGCCAAAATTTGGGCCAAATTCGTGGCCCAAACCCGGCCCAAAAACACTTCGGGCTTTTTAGGACCGGCCCATGGGCTTTTTTGGGCCATAATATAAGGCCCAAGCCCTTAAAAAAAGCGGGCCGAGCCGGGCCGGGCTTATGGGCTTGGGCCATTTGATCACCTCTAGCCGACACTAAAAAAAAATACGGTACTCGGACTGCATATGCCTCCGTATTATCTACCCACATTTAACAACACCTTTAAAATTAGTGACATCTAACCACATTTTCACTCCACCTTTTTCATTTACCAAGGGTAAACCACTTAACTTCACTCAACATTTGCATTCTACACATCAAAAAAGGAAAAACCTCTAAGCGTCGAGTTGTTGCTAATCCAAAAAAATGTACAGACAGTTGATGTGGCCGCCAAAGTGCATCTTCGCGAACATGCCATACGACGTGCAAGACGGTTGGTATATCTGCCAAAACATGCACATTTTGAAGGTGAGACTAATCTACTTGGGGTATGATGTGGTTAGATAGACCCTTGCCTATCGCCAAACCTTGATTACGAAAGGGCGGTTGTAGTTGAGTTCGGTCCTAGACTACCAAACTACTTCAAGGCGTTCAAGCTTCAAAGAGCGTTCGAAGATTTCGAGATGACCAAGGAAGCAATGGTCGACCAGTGGGATCATCAAGCCGGCCCACATTGCTGGGTTGCGTCGTGGGAGGATGAGAAATACCTCTCGACGGACACGGACTACCGTATGGTGCCCATTTGGTGCCGTTATGTTGGAACGTACTTGGGGGAGGCTGAGGACTATGCTCACTACGAACATGTTATCGACGCTTTGAACGAAATCTACCCGGACTTCTACGACGATTAAGTGTATAGGAACGGACGTAGGTTAATCTTGATTAAGTTGCTCTGTATACAGATTGTTTGTAATTAGTTATGGAAATGCTCACTACGAACATGTTATTGACGCTTTGAAAGAAATCTACCCGCACTTCTACGAGAATTAACTGCATAGGGACGGGTTGTAAGTCATTTTTGATTCAATTGCTATGTACATTGCTGGTTGGTAAATAGTTTTGGAATGTAACAGGCTTGCATGTTACGAATTTGGTACTCGGTAATCTCCGATTTTGTTTACGGTGTTGGTAAAAATTCTGCTTATGAATGTTAGGCTAAGTACTGCGTTGGTTGGTAAGTATTTCAGGTCGATCACGAATCTCCAATTCAGCGTCATCGCTACTTTGTCATGGTGTCGATAGTCTGAATAGAATGCGACCAAACGTACGGGTTAAATTAGTAATTGGGTACTTACACATTGTGTTCTAGGGGTAGTAATAAATAGTATGAAGTTGTACTTAATAAGTAATACTAACGGAATCTCGAGGTCGTCCGTAAGTCGATTAACTAATTACAAACGTGGATATATATTTGAACGTATACGAATAAAATTATAGTCTAATAAATTAATTTAACGAACAGCGTATGAGTGGAACTCATCGTGTCACAAACTGATGGCAAATATGAGTTTATCACAAAGTAGTTTAAATAGTCAAGGAAGATAATGAGTTCGTAAGTGCTCAACACAAAAGAATTCGTAAGGTTCGCTTCAACGTAACGGTTCTCATTAGTTGGGATACGACTAAATGGCGTACCGTAATACTACACAGTAGCACTGAAAGTGTAATATAAAAGCTAATATCGGAAACATTTAGTAGACGCACCGTAAATTTTTGCTACCGTACGGCATAACGTAATAGATATACAACGGAAAATTTTCTACAAAAAACGTTACTGTATACGTTTGCACTGATGAAGAGAAAGATATTAGGGTGGACAAAGATTATGCAGTAATAAGTAAGAAAATTGATAGAAACGAAGAGTAATGATGACAAATTAACTCAATTGGCAAGCAAAGAGTTATTTTTTCAGTTTTCCGCGGGTAACTTCCCCAATTACTGTTGCTGCATTAACCATTTGCAGTAATTATGACATCACACTCAACCTCCAACACTTAATAACCGTATGGGGTAAAATCTTTAGCATGAAAAGCTCCAAAATACCTACACATCTATAAGTGAGTTGTTCTCAAATATTCGATCATTCCCAAATCGAATTCACTCTTCAACTGAAAAATAGATTAGAATCGAAGAGAAAGAAAAACCGGTATCAATGGCTGAGAAATTAGTGTACCCACCGACCGTCATCATGCACAATCTATCCTACGAAATTGTAGGCGAGGGGGTAGTCATTGGCAAAAGTTTCAGCTTTGTGAGGGATGAATTAATTAAATTGGGATACCCTGTTAGGAAGATCTACCATGTGTGGAATGGGAAGCCTGGAAATTTCAAGAGGGCTATTGCAATTGAGTTTTTTAGTGGCGAGCATAGGTACATGAGTGCTTTCAGACTGCAGAAGTGCTTTGAGAGAGTCGGTAGGGGAAGATCGGACTTCGAGAACACTTCAGACGGAATGTCCGGTCCTCACCTGTAACAGCCCTAAATTTTCGCGACCAAAATAGAAGAATAAAATAGGAAAATTTAAAGCCATTACTCCGCATTTAGCTCACAAGGCCAAATGCAAGGCAAAAGAATAGTATATGAATTAAAAAGAAATGTAAATCCGATAAATAATAAAATGAAAACGTTGCAGCGGAAGACTTAAGTCCCACAAAATTCAAAACGGTTTAAAACAACTTCAACCCAAAATTCAACATAAATATAAATAGTTCGGAGGTAAATGTTAAATAACAAAATCCTTCCTCGCTCAGCATCTCGAACCAAATGCACCCATGCAGCATATTAGGTGTACCTATCAACTGTACCCAAAACACAAATAGGTACAAGTTCCAGCGGGGGAACGACCCAAAACAAAAGGACGTCAGCAAAGCTGAATAAAATATATTACTTCGAAAACGTAACACAATAATTATAAATTGTAGTAAGCTGAAATCAGAGTTAAATATCACTGTCTCGATACCAAACCAAAAGTACTGTGAAAACAGTAGTCAAAACCAAAATCAACCACAATATATTGTCTCCACCTGTGTGCCAAGGTCCTACCCTTTTAGCACGATCTAGAGGTACCACCTATGCTTAGCTAGACTTACTAGAGTGCGCACTAATCACATTTGGGCAGTCAGTAGGATGAGGCTGCCAAAGGAGGAAGTCTAACTACCTAGCAAGTGGGGGCCGGAAAACCCCACTTAACACAACTCGGGCCAGGAGTTTAGTTTCGGGACGAAATCCCAGGGACGTCTCAGTCGCACCTTAACCTCATAGACCAACAGAGCTCCCAGAGTCTGTTATAACCACCAAAATTTATACCAAAATAATACCAACGTGTGACTTGTGTCACAAAGTTCCAATATCCAAAATATCACAAGAGTATCATAAAAATTCATCATTGACAAAATAATTATAAAACCGTTTCAAAATATAATTTAAACCGAACATGCTCTTTACCTTAAGGTGAAAAGGTCAAAACGTCCTTACCTCTCAAGACGGTCGATCCAAGCTAATCTTAATCCAGAAATTCTTTCTCTTTCAATCCACCGTCTACGATTAATATGTATACCGAGTCAATAATTATCTAATTAATATACACCAAGTCTAACCTAATACTCCTTGTCTCCGTCTCAAGACTCGGAAGGCTCAAATTCCCACCTAACGGCCTAGTTGACAACAATATCTTTTCGTAAAATAAGGTTACACCAAAACTCCTATGAAATCATGGAGCACTAAGCCAACTTAGCTTCCACTTACAACGTACACTAATAACCCCCTAACCTTCTTTAAATGCCATAACAATCAAATAATTTTTCTTTTCAATTCACACTCCCTGAGACACGCACCCTTCGTTCCTTTATTCTTAATATTCACACTAATTGCTATCACCTTCAAACTTAATTTACGAACCAACAAAAATAACGACAATATCGATGAATCGCCTGGCAGAATCTAGCACACCCGACATCGAGACCAAAATTTCTACCCCATGGTTACATTCTCACATAATTATTAATTTAGGATGTGAAAACGTTTTTACCCAAAACAAAAGAAAACTCATCTTACTAAAGGTATTAAGAAAAACATAGTACTATAAAATTGATCAACTAATTATAAGAAACAAAAGGGTAATTGGTAAAACTTACAATTTAGATGAGAATGGTCTGTGACAGTGTAAGTACAGGTCAAATAACGATTTTTCCGATGACGCTCAATAGCTTGAAAACGAAACAGAGGGAAAAGGCGTAGGAAGAGTGTGCGGTGAAAGGTATATGAATGAATTGAAGAAGGGGGTGTACGGGTATATATATATATATATATATATATATATATATAGTTTAATGTTTTTTTTTCTTTCTTTCCTTATCTGTGTTCGACCCAAATTCCAACTCGATACAAGGTCGGTTTATAAAATAATGTTCCACTTTTTAAAATAGTCAAAACCGATTTATTATAAGATGACCCAACATAAATATTTTCCCGACTTAAAAACTCGATTTAAATAAAACTTGAAAAGTCAAGCTTAATAATCGACTCAGAAAATAACGGGGTGTTACAGACTTCCCTCCTTAAAACAAAACTTCGTCCTCGATGTTTAAACTCATCCTCGAAAATAAAGTCCTACATTAACCACGAATGTCCAAAATGACCCGCTCACTCCATATATCCAAAATCCACCAACATTCTTCATATATCCCCAAAATAACTTATTTACTCTATATATCCAAAATTCGTCAAATTAAACACAACCTTAAAGATATCTCACATTTCTAAATCCTCAAAATTCATAACCACCTTTTTCCTCAAATTTCAAAGTACACAATTTTGCCACCACCTAAATCCACAAGATAAGATCACCTAATTCCATAAGATAATACCAAAGTTCGAAACCACCAAAATTCTCATACTCCAAGGTAAAAGTGTCACTTGCCAAGTTAAGAGCATGTCGGACAAAATAATTAAATTATTTCAATTTGAAATTCACACGTTCAACCATTTTCCAAGTGCGTATTGCATAAAATCAATCAATCAAGCAATCAAATAAGTGCGGTTAGCACTACCAAACCAACAATATGTGCGTTGAGCACGAACAAACCACCAAATATGTGCGTTGAGCACAAACAAACCATAAACATGTCAATTTTGAAGTAATAACAATAACTAATGATATTGTGCTTATTAAGCGACAACAATAACCAAAATATTCATGTTTGTAACCAATAAACAGTAAATAACATGCAATCACACAAAGACATGCTTAGTTTATCACAAAAACAAGTAACCGTGCATATTTCTATCCACCTTAAAATAAAGCTTCGTCCTCGAAGCACGAAAAATTCACCTAAAAAGATGAAGGTATTTGTCTCTCATGGTTGGCTCAAGTTTCTCCCCAAATATTGGAACACATATGTTCACTACCTAATATAATAACCTTGAAGTTCAATGAAGTCCTACCACATAAAGTATATAAGCATCAGCAAGTTGCTTTTTCTCTCACATATCCTTCATGGAAATAAAATGTAAACTCTTAGTTAATCTATTAATTATAACTCAAATCATATTATTACCTTCCTCTGACCTTGACAACCCAACTATAAAATCCATAAAGATCAAACTTCACTTTCACTCAGAAACTCCTAAAGGATCTAACTCTCCCTGATGTCTCATATGTTCACTCATAACTTTCTAATATATCAAGTATTGAGCCACAAGATCTACAATTTATTTCTTCATACTAGTTCACCAAACTCCTAATTTCAAATCCGCATACATTTTATCAACTCCTAACTGAATAAATTTATTACGCCTTGTGGTTCGATACACAAACTCTATCTCGGAACTTAATCAATATACTCTAACATCACGCTTGAACAAAGCAACTCATTCAACAACCAACTTATACTAGAAAAATTTATCACCACCTTGTAGCTCTCTAATAATTCTCATCAATTCTCTCTCAACATATAACATACTAGACGTGGTTTCTAATTTTGCCATTTTGATCCCAAATATCAGAAACTCTTCCCTTAGCTTATCACGGTGCACCATTAACAGTTTTGTATGGGAAAAAATTGTACTCCAGGCACCAGCCACCACATGCATTGGCATTTCTTACATGATACTGAATCTCGATCTTATAGTCCCCAATCAAATCCAACCGGTTCCTTTATCTCACGATTAGCTCCTAATGGGTAAATATATATCTTAAAATTTACGATCATAAGAACTTTAAATGGTCCACTAAACAGTATGTCTCCAAATTTCCAAAGCAACTACTATGGCTACTTAGTCTAGATCATAAGTAGGGTAATTTTCTCCATAAAAGTTCAAATGCCTAAATGAATAAGCAATTACTCTCTTATTCTGCTGAAAACACAACTTAATCCATTCTTAGACGCATCGGTATAAACTTCATAACCTTCATTTGCATCCGGTAAGGCTAACACCAGAGCAGTAGTCAATTTCTCCTTCAAAATTTTAAATGACTCTTCACATCCCTCATCCCAATGGAATTTAGTAGATTTCCTCATCAGTGCAGTCATTGGTCTAGCTATTTTAGAAAAATCCTTAACAAATCTCCTATAGTAACCAGCTAAACCCAAAAAAACTACGAATTTCAGTCACAGATTCCGATTTAGATCACTCCTTAACGACCTTAGCAGGATCTACTGATACTCCATCTTTAGATATAATATTCCCAAAATTACTCGTACCAGCCAAAATCACACCTCAAAAATTTAGTAAATACCAATTTCCTCTCAAGATGCCTAAGAAAATCGTAAATGTTCCTTATTCTTCTCTTCATTCTTTGAATAAATACTATGTCATAAATGAATATCATAACAAATTAATCTAGGTAAGTCCTCAAAGTTCGGTTCATCTAAGTCCATAAACACATCAAGTGCACTAATCAACCCAAAAAAAACATCATAGTAATTTCACAATGACAATATATATCTAGTAGAAAGTGTACTCTTAGATAAATCCTTAAGCGCTATCATTAATTGATGGTACTCAAATTGCAAATCAATTTTAGGGAAAATAAAAGCTCCCTTAAACTGGTCAAATAAGTCATCAATCCTAGGTAAGGGAATCTTATTCTATATAGTAACTTGATTCAATTCCCGATAATCAAAACATAATCTTAAATTTTCATCCTTCTTTTTCCACAAATAAATCAGTGTCACCCCAAGGCCGCACACCAGGCCTAATTCATCCCCAAAATAACATCAAAGTAGGGTAATGGAAATTCTATCAGGTTTGCCTTAAAATCATGATCACCAATAAAAACTGACACATCCCTATAAACCCTCTTACAGTTTACTAAGTCCCCAGATGGCATGGCAAAATCATAATCCATAATTTCACTAGAGTAACATTCATTTTATCCACAAACTTAGTCGAAATAAAAGAGTGAGATGTACCAGAATCAAATAAATCATGAGCTAAAATAAAATTCACTAGAAAATTACCCAAAACGACGCCTGTGTTTTCGGCTTCCTCTCTATTCATGACATAGAGCTTCCTAGTAGGCCTTTTGCTATTCTGTGCAGCATTTACTTGGCCCGCGAATTTACTAGCTGCGGTAATGTTGGTCTGATTCGGAGCTGGATTCCTAAAATTATTGTTAGTTGTGGACCTACCAAAATTCTGTGTTTTTCCCTGACCCTCAAATCGGTTGTTCTAATTCACACTAGAACTAGCAGATTGCGTAGCACGAGATTTCTCTGCCTTCTTGTTCCTACACTCAAATTCTCGATGTCCTAACTTCCCGCACCAGTAGCATGTCACCTTATTTCCCTGACAGTCAACGCCCGGGTGATCTCTCTTGTATAACTTACAGTAGTAATGTGGGGTAAAGTCATTAGTTGTTCCCTGATTTTTACCTCTCCAGCTATTACCTTCTTCCTTCCCATTCCCTCCAAAAGATCGGGACTTTTGTTGAGTATTATTGTTAGTATTGAAATTCCCTCTCTTCGCTGGGGTGTCAGATTGACTCCCCTGAAACTCCCTCTTCTTAGTCCCAGTACTTCCCATCTCAACCTCCATCTTCTGATTACTCCTCTCAATATTAAGAGCCCTAGCATACACATCTCTTAATGAGGTGAATGTCTCTCAAGCACATCTACCCTTAATCTTCCAATGTAACTTATCCTCAAACCTAGATGCTTTAACCGCTTCAGTTGGCACTAGCTCCTTAGCAAAACGACTAAGTTCAACAAATTTATTATAAAAGTCTTTCACACTCATCTCATCGGTTTGTTTTAGGTCTCCAAATTCAGCTAATTTTTGATGTTTCACATGTTCTGGGAAAAATTCTGCTTCTAACATTTCCTTAAGAGTATCCCAGTCTTTATAATGTAGTGTGTGTGCCATTAGGATTTCTTATTCTAATTGGTTTCATAAAGTCCTCTTTAACGGTCTGCCACCAAATGTCCGCCTCTTCCTTCAAATAGAAGACAGCGATCCTAGCCTGAAATTCATGTGGACACCCTACAGACAGAAATTTTTTCTCCATCTCCCTAACCCAATTATCTAGTTCATTAGGATTCCCTTTCCCAGTAAAAGTCGGCGGTTTCTTTTTCTGTACCGCTTCAGACATTCCAACAACAGTGGATGTAGGATCATTCTCATTCTCAACCCTATCATTCATATTCCGGGTAACAGCAGTCATCTGTTCCACAGCTTGGACAAGGGCTGCATTCTGAGCTATCAATTGTGCCATCATAGTGACCATATCATTGTTTTCATTTCCTCTAGACATTGTTGCTATAGATGTAAACAATATTCTATTAAGTCCAAGTACAAGAAAATTCAATCAAAAATATTAATGTAAGTAGCATTCATCACTATCACAATTCAATTAGGTAAGGGTAGTAATAGTACTAAACATGACAATTATAAATATATATAGATATAAATAACATAATTCATGCGTACGCAATGCACCCAATCCACCCAACACTCTCGGTTTAGAAAGAAATATTTTTTTTTAATAGAGGTAGTAATTTTTTTTTTATTTTTTTAAAAAACCATTTCAAATCTTGCAAAACATTTGAGAAAGACCTATTGTTCTGATACCAACTGTAACATCCCTAAATTTTCGCGACCAAAATAGAAGAATAAAATAGGAAAATTTAAAGTCGTTACTCCGCATTTAGCTCACAAGGCCAAATGCAAGGCAAAAGAATCCCCTATTCACTAAAACAAAAACCAAGGGGCAAGATCGTCATTTCAACTTTCCCGCCTAAATGCTCCTCATATTTATGGAAAGTGAGTTTTCTAATCAAATAATTTCATTCCAACTTTAAGGCCCAATTAAATGAACCATAAGACAATTTTATTTCAAATACGAGTCCAATTTTCAACAATTTTATCTCTAACAACTGTGTTTACTAATTTTTTGAATAATTATAATCCTTAAAAAATTATTAGGTTACAAAATAGGCAAATGAATACATAATACTCCTTAATAACCAAATAATAATATATCAAAAGTTATACGGAGTACTAGGCATAATTTCAGAATACTGGGCAGATACATAATTTCCGAAGTCTTACTTTTACCAATTAAAAATTCTGTTATTTGTTTAATATTCCGTAGTAATCATACTTTACTTCGTTAATGTAATTAAATTAAAATACTTACCATATTTACAATTAAAAAATTGTAAAAACTATATTATTTTGTAAATATCTTATCATTAAATGATATAAAAATTATATTTAATTACAGTATTTTTTAATTTTTGTAATTTACAATATTAACATTATAAATTTTTAGTAATTATTTTAATTATTTTTTAATGACACGTCATCGCACCGATGGGTCAATCCGGGTTTTGATCCTAAATTAACGAATCATTTCAAGTTTAAGCGAAATGGATCGTGAGTCAAAGTTTTAGGGTCCTGGCCCTACAAAGATGTGATTTGACATGACTATTTTCTAATCCAAAAATCTTCTATCTAATCATCATAATACCCTAATTTAGAAATAAATTAATTTTCGACTAAACAGAGAGGTAAACTGTTGAGTGTTGACGGAAGCCCTAAAAAATAAAGGCGTAAGCCATTGGCTTAGACGGAGGGAATATAATTTTATCACGTCACTATAAACAAAATTAATTAAAAAACCGTGCGTAGGCACGGGTTTTGAACTAGTAGTATATGAATTAAAAAGAAATGTAAATCCGAAAAATAAGAAAATGAAAACGTTGCAGCGGAAGACTTAAGTCCCACAAAATTCAAAACGGTTTAAAAAAACTTCAACCCAAATTCAACATAAATATAAATAGTTCGGAGGTAAATGTTAAATAATAAAATCCTTCCTCGCTCAGCATCCCGAACCAAATGCACCCATGCAGCATATTAGGTGTACCTATCAACTGTACCCAAAACACAAATAGGTATAAGTTCCAGCGGGGGAACGACCCAAAACAAAAGAACGTCAGCAAAGCTGAGTAGAATATATTACTTCGAAAATGTAACACAATAATTATAAATTGTAGTAAACTGAAATCAGAGTTAGATATCAATGTCTCGATACCAAACCAAAAGTACTGTGAAAACAGTAGTCAAAACCAAAATCAACCACAATATATTGTCTCCACCTGTGTGTCAAGGTCCTACCCTTTTAGCACGATCTAGAGGTACCACCTATGCTTAGCTAGACTTACTAGAGTGCGCACTAATCACATTTGGGCAGTCAGTAGGATGAGGCTGCTGATAAGCTAGTCGTATACCTATCAAAAATAACCAACTACGGTCTAACTAAAAATATAGCTAGGGAAGTCGGGATCGAATTCACAGGGAGACAAATAAATTCTACTCGTAATTAAAGTCTATCTACGTAACAAATCGGGGGTTTTTAATTGTGTTTATCTAAACTAAAGTAGTGAAGGAAAGAGAATTAAAAGGGAAGAAATAACTAAAATAAAATAAGATGAATTTAAGATGAATAAATATAAGGAGAGAAAACTAGGATTCTCGGATCACTACGAATCTCATATGGTCACGGTCGAAGTCACAGGTCTGTCGCAGATATTGGTCTAAGGGGTATTGAAAAGGTCCTTCTGGTCCGCTATTCACCCTAGCATGCGTCTAAAGGCTTCCGATCTTATTAGGGCAAACTAATGTGTTGTAGCAGGTATAACTTTTACCAGGCTTCCGATCTTAGGTTCAAGTTTACCGAATTCAATTAATCAATTACGTCGACTTAATCAATTAATCTCAATTAAATGCTACAATTGACAACTCAGACACAATATTATTGACAGATCTATAAATTATTTAGCGACCACATTCAATTCGCAGATCCCCTAAATCCTAGCGAGGGAAATTAGCTACTCATAATTAAATTAAGAACAACAAGATTAATAAAAGAATCTACTAGATTAAACATTACGAATAATAATAACACAATAATTATAAATTATAGTAAACTGAAATCAGAGTTAAATATCAATGTCTCGATACCAAACCAAAAGTACTGTGAAAACAGTAGTCAAAACCAAAATCAACCACAATATATTGTTTCCACCTGTGAGCCAAGGTCCTACCCTTTTAGCACGATCTAGAGGTACCACCTATGCTTAGCTAGACTTACTAGAGTGCGCACTACTCACATTTGGGCAGTCAGTAGGATGAGGCTGCCAAAGGAGGAATTCTAACTACCTAGCAAGTGGGGGCCGGAAAATCCCACTTAACACAACTCGGGCCAGGAGTTCAGTTTCGGGACGAAATCCCAGGGACGTCTCAGACGCACCTTAACCTCATAGACCAACAGAGCTCCCAGAGTCTGTTATAACTACCAAAATTTATACCAAAATAATACCAACGTGTGACTTGTGTCACAAAGTTCCAATATCCAAAATATCACAAGAGTATCATAAAAATTCACCATTGACAAAATAATTATAAAAGCGTTTCAAAATATAATTTAAACCGAACATGCTCTTTACCTTAAGGTGAAAAGGTCAAAACGTCCATACCTCTCAAGACGGTCGATCCAAGCTAATCTTAATCCAGAAATTCTTTCTCTTTCAATCCACCGTCTACGATTAATATGTATACCGAGTCAATAATTATCTAATTAATATACACCAAGTCTAACCTAATACTCCTTGTCTCCGTCTCAAGACTCGGAAGGCTCAAATTCCCACCTAACGGCCTAGTTGACAACAATATCTTTTCGTAAAATAAGGTTACACCAAAACTCCTATGAAATCATGGATCACTAAGCCAACTTAGCTTCCTCTTACAACGTACGCTAATAACCCCCTAACCTTCTTTAATTGCCATAACAATCAAATAATTTTTTTTTTCAATTCACACTCCCTGAGACACGCACCTTTCGTTCCATTATTCTTAATATTCACACTAATTGCTATCACCTTCAAACTTAATTTACGAACCAACAAAAATAACGACAATATCGATGAATCGCCTGACAGAATCTAGCACACCCGACATCGATATTAAAATTTCTACCCCATGGTTACATACTCACATAATTATTAATTTAGGATGTGAAAACGTTTTTACCCAAAACAAAAGAAAACTCATCTTACTAAAGGTATTAAGATAAACGGAGTACTATAAAATTGATCAACTAATTATAAGAAACAAAAGGGTAATTGGTAAAACTTACAATTTAGATGAGAATGGTCTGTGACAGTGTAAGCACAGGTTAAGAAACAATTTTTCCGATGACACTCAATGGCTTGAAAACGAAACGGAGGGAAAAGGCGTAGGAAGAGTGTGCGGTGAAAGGTATATGAATGAATTGAAGAAGGGGGTGTACGGGTGTATATATATATATATAGAAGGGATCAAATAAGTTCACCACATGCAATTAAGTCTATATTAAAGTTACAGTTGACATACGTTGAAGTTGCATTTGTTCAAGATTGATATGTAACTATAACATTCAGCACTGTTATCACTTCAAGTGATAAAGTGCAACTTTAACATTCATCTCGTGTAACTTTAAGCACTTTTTGTGTAACTTTAACACTGGAACTTATGAACTTATAAGAGTTGTTGGCCTTATGTGAACCTATATATATATATATATATATATATATATATATAGTTGTGGACATGACATAGGTCCACCCCGACGCTGCCACGCACACGTACGTTGATAGGCTGTCCGTGTCCGCGTCTCCGTAACCCAGCCTCTTCCAATCAGCTGAAACAGAAAAGCAGTTCTTGCCCTCTTTCACCAGTCCTCTATCTGTATAAGTTGCAACCCACAGGTGATGTAACACCCCGTTATTTTCTGAGTCAATTATTAAGCTTGACTTTTCTAGTTTTATTTAAATCGGGTTTTAAGTAAGGAAAATATTTTCGGTGTCACTATAAAATAAAAGTATGTTGGGTCATCTTATAATAAATCGGTTTTTGACTATTTTAAAAAGTGGAACATTATTTTATAAACCGACCTTGTATCGAGTTGGAATTTGGGTGGAACACATATAAGGAAAGAAAGAAAGAAAAAAAAACATAAAATTATTGTAGACACCCACATTTGGCCGTTAGGTGTCTATAGTAGTTTCCAAAGAACACCCGATGATGATCGGACGCAAACATAACTTAATACACTCGATTTCCGGACTCGGAATCAATAGTAGTTGGCACGAGCTTTTAGCGGAGTAAAAATCTCACAAAACAGACCTCAAATCCAGTCCTAGTGGGTCGTTTCCAGTCAAATGAGACTAAATTGGGTCAAAACCGACATCAAAGGCAAAACCGTCTTTTAGCAACCGGGTCAAACCCCGGTCAAAGACGTTTCCGAGACATAAAAATCTGTCACGCCACTTCAAAAATCTGACTCGAAGTCAAATACTACACAAATATCAGCTACAAAGTTGGAATCCTTTCCTATCCAAAGTCAGAATCCCACTCCATCTAAACCGGGTGTTTCTTCCCATGCAAGTAACCCTTTCCTATCCAAAGACGGAATCCCACTTCATCTCAACCGGTTGTTTTCTTACTTTGCAAGATATCAATCTCCTATCCCAAGTCGGTATTTCATTCTATAAATACCCTACCCTTGCACACACAATTCATACACACAATTCCCGACATCAATTACAACATCAACACACATCAAACAGTTACAATTCATAACACATCTACAACAATCAACATCTTAGGCGATACAATCCCATACAATTCATCCCCGAAATTCTAGGCATTTTTAGGAAAACCATATACAAACCGGAGATCAAAACTCGTCAAAGACCCGAGAGCAAAACTCGTCAAATCCCTTCCCAATCATAAACCACCATAACTCTTCCTATATCATCTCGACGCTCCCGTGCCTAAGCCACAACCAGACGAGCCCCGTTCCGAGAGTACAAAGCATGTAGGTTGAGGGTGTCAAATTCAAACCCGTTTTCTTCCTTTTCTCTCTCTCGTCATCTTCTCCTTCTTTTTCGTCTTATTTATTTATTTATTTTTTATTTATTTTTTTATTATTTTTTTTCTTTTTCTTCGTTTCTAATACCGATATTATCACCACAATCTAATTTTTATACAAAACGGTCATTCTTAAAATATGATATCGACTCTATAGTCGAATATCGTATCTACAAGAATCAAATTAATCTCGTTGATGCTAAGAAAATCGTCACATAGTCCTAAAAACAAAATACGACGATTTCGACGCGGAGAGAGTTCATTTTGTTTTTAGTTCGATTTTCAAAACAATTTACAAAACATCTTTTCTAAAAAGTCGCTCCGAATATTCGATATTGATTCCATAATCAAATGTCGAATATGACGAGTATCGCAAATTCAAGTCGAGTAAAAATCGCATTATATTTTTACGCGGCTTGATAAAATTGTCGATCTTTTCAAAAACAATTTCGAGAGCAAAAGCAAACCGGACAGAAGTCCGTACAGAGGGCACTCGATCGAGTGCCTGGCCCACTCGATCGAGTGGCACTTCAAAACCGAGACAGAAGCCTTTTTTCGAGACCACTCGGTCGAGTCCCGTGATGACTCGATCGAGTGGCTCCTGGTTTAGCAAAGCAATGGGCTTTTCAGCATGTTTTGAGTCTCGATAAATAATTTTATGACTTCGGTCATCACGTGTCAAGTCTATCACGTGATTCATCTTTTCAAAACCATGCATCATATCATATTTACATCTTTTATTCAATTTGCAAACCGTTACTAACTTGTTTGTTCATGTTTTTAGCAATTTCTTTTCATCATTTGTTTTATTATACTAAAACGAACCTCGAATGCTAAAACAACTTTGACGTTAATTTTAGATGCATTAAATCAACCTAGCAACCCATTCACTTATTCGCATGTTTAGGCAAAACAATGTTTGCATATCATTCATCCTATTACTAACGCGCGTATTTCAAAATCAAACGATATCTTAGTAGAGGCCGCTAAGTGCGGGCGGGGTTGGGTGTTCTTTGTGAACTTCTCAACACGTACCCTCACCCCTTACTCAGAACCACGGTTTCCGGATATCCGAATCCATTGGCACACGAGAGTCATTCAATACACGGTATCCGATAACGTCGGTATCGGTGTCTAATGCAAAGGGACGAATCCAATAAACTCTGACATCGGAATGGGCCATACTTTATGCATGGCCCACTACGATATAGAGTGGGTTCGAACGGGCCCGAACTCCCACAATGTTCGGTGGCGACTCCACTTCGATTTAAATTTCAATTCGACCCATCTCATATGGAGATTTATTCGCCTCCCCAAACCCGCGCGTGGCCGCGTCGGGGTGGACCTATGTCATGTCCACAATTTGGCGACTCCGCTGGGGATTAACTGATGCGTGTCTTACCATCGGCATCCTCAGGGTGAGACTCGAACAGAAATCGTTTGGCTAGTACAATAGCGTTTTAGTTTTACGGTTCATGCATAACCCCATTTTTTCCCGGGCCGGTACTGGTGACCGACGTCCCACTATATCATTGATGTAGTCCAACATGGATATGTCAAAGGTGTTTATTGTCAATTCGTATGGGTTTCGCGGCATGGTCTAAGCTCAATTCGACTTAGGAAGTCCGTCCCGATTCTCGGATAGGCTATGTGCACTGGTATAGACCCTATTTAGACCGACCGAGACTTAGTGTAGATCATACATGGTGTCGTTATAATGCTTGCGTGACTATATGCTACTTGGTTTCCGTGTCGTTTTCGAAAACCGTCATTTCAAAAAATACATCTTTCCAAAAATATCCAATTTTCAAAAATCTCGGAAAGCTGCCAAAATTTAGACTTAAGATTTGACTCAAAACAAACCTATTTTTTAGCCGGCATGCTGCCCATTTCAAAATTCGAATTTCCGATCCACCATTTGATTTTCGAATTTTCAAAAATTCAATTTCAATTTTCAAAATTTCCGAGATGCCATTTTCAATTTTCAAATCTTCGAGATGCCGTTTTCGATTTTCAAATCTTCGGGATCTCATCTTCAATTTTCAAATAGTCAGAAATTCTTTTTTTCGATATTCAAATTTTCAGAATTCCAAATATTCAATTTCAAAACCCGGAAAGCATACCGAACTTAGGACTTATGATTTTACTCAAAATAGCCTATTTTTTTAGCCGGTATGTTGCCCATTTCAAAATTCAAAAAATATTCTCAAAACTTAAAAATTGCGGCCTGATGACATTTTACCGGTTTCAAAAAATCGGGCCGTCCGCCGGTTTTTCTAAAAAAATTCCTTTGCAGAACTTTCTTCTTCTTAGGACTTCCCGTATTTAGCAGTGTCGGGTCTTGTCATAAGTCGTCGAAGTCTTTAGCGTCGAAACTCCGTCGATCTTATATCGCGGGTTCCCCCCTTAACCCAGTCCGCCTTACTTGACTAAGGCAAGGCCCACCTACGTAGGACATACTCCTACAAAGGATGACCCGTTTACACAATTGAGTCCAAAGTCTGGGGAATGTCTCACGTGAACCTTCCGTCGAACAAGACCCGGCCCACATAACCGGATCCTAAGGGAGGCCCACCTTTCACAAGTCACCCGTCTAGGTGTCTTTTCCGAGTCAACCTTTTACAAGGCATAGCCTTATAACAAAAGGTTTGTGATCCTTACATCTAAGGGTCACTCGTCCGACACTCGAGTCTTAACAAAGTCTTCAGTCCCACTCGGGGGCTATCCTTCAGCAGAGCGATCAATCACGATTGCTCTAAGGGTCAGGTCTTACACGTATTATCCCACGTACCCCACTTTTGAGTCACTTAGATGTCACACCATCTGAGTCACAACAGAGTCTTTAGTCTAACTCGCGGGCTACCCTCCACCCGAGCAGTCAACCACGGTCATCCTAAGGGTACCCAGTGTTCATCATACACCGGTGTCTTTATGATGCCTTCTTCGAGTCGTACCTATGCTGCGAATACCCGAGTCACCTAGGGTTAGGTCACCACGGTTGGTCCGAGCACGCGATGCGGTCAAACATGATCGCCCCATTTTCGGACTCACCCGCATGAAGCTCAGATCTTATGGTCGAGTCCGAGCCAGGGTCGTTACCTTGTCTGGGTCATCGTTCGAGTATCCCGGTCCAGGAGTTTTTGTCGACCCGTCACCCCGAGCCGTGTCTAGTTTGACTCCCTCTCTTGCATTTGCGCGAAGTCGAGTTTAGGCGAGTTGTGGCACCAGTCGTTTTCTCCAATCAGAGACCTTACCAAAAAAGAAACAAACAACCGAGCGTCCGTAAGTCCGGATTTGATTCGAGTCTAAGTTTGAGTCCGAGTCTAGGATACCCTACATCCTCATTTCCAAATCAGAGTCAGAGTCTTTTGCATTCTGTCCTCTTTTCAAAATTCAATAAAATCAGCTTTCAATATTCTATTTTTCATATATACTTTCCTTATGTGTTTCCAAGAACATGATAGACATCATCATACACTGTGAGCACAAGCACGTGACTATTATAGGCACATCTATAATGATTGCAAGAAATCGAGACCCGTGTTTTCCTTTACCTGTTCCATGTCTGACGTAGAAAGCCACATAACTACCCTTAGGGAGCGGTATCAAATCCTATGACAAATCTAGGTAGTCTCCTAGTTTGGGTCCTAGACGGGAGGCAAGCTCATTTCCCACAATAAACACCTCTCCAATAAAACTGACCAATCCCCACCTTAGGTGTTAGTCTGACCGACAAAAAAAAAAGAAAAAAAAAAGCTGGAAAAAAAAATCAAAAGTCCAAGGAAACAAAAGAGCTGGCCATGATAAAAAAGAATTCTCAACATCCCCCGACCCGATACGGTCAATCCCATGACCGGGGCTAAGAGGTCAACCAACAGAAAATTCAAAAACCCATGACCGTAGTCAACGGTCAACTCAAGTGAAAGTCCCTTGACCGGGGTACGGTCAATTCAAAAATCATCAATACCCATACCGTCCAATAGGGGAGAGACAATCAAGCTGGTCAGCTAACACCACATCTAGCCTTCCCACGTTACAACCCTCAAGACCTCCTCGAGACCTAGGCTAAGAGACGGCCCGGAATTTTGAGGATTCAAGCTCCATAGGATACACCCTAACCATTAGGGCCAGTCATGGAAACCAGATCCCGCATTATCAAACCTACCCTGATCAAAGTTCGAGTCATTTTTACTCGATTTCCCCCTTTCCTACCACATTACAATACCTTACCCTCGAAGCTTTAGCTCCACAAAATCAAGCTCCGGATGTCAAATAATCAAAGCCACTTACATCCTAGCACCACATTTCCAAAAATATCCAAACCAGTTACCAACCCCGAACACGGGAACTCAACCTGCGGTCGGCATAGAACATGCCCAAATTGTTCACAACACCTCTGGGGGCTACCCCGTAGAACGCTCACAGTCACAGGATCAACATCCTAACCATTCTAGCCTTTTGATCAAGACATCATTGGGAATGTGCCTAGCCTACACCATCGCTATGGCTAGTTACACACAAAGCCCTAATAAACTAGGCACCATAATATATCTTTCAACACTGAACTACGGCTTGGTTTGATTTCACTACACGTGAATACGTAGGCAGCCTTTCAACAGGGGCACAACCACCCACACTGACACAAATGCAAAAGGCACCATCATTCCTGTCATGACACTGTCATGTTCTCAATAGTTCGCTTTGCTATCCTGGGGGCTTCTCCTAGGCAGAAGTTCTACATCCACTCACATAATCCAAATAATTTCAAAATCTAGCCTCCTTTATATAGAGTGTCCTAGTACTCGGCTTAGTCGAAGACGAGAATCTGTCAGGAACTCGAACGGCACCCACCTTGGGAATATACCCCAAAACCAAATATCCAAAAGGACACCAGTCTACTACTAAGTCCTGTCGCGCAGTTACAGTCCCATTACCGACTACTGCAACCCAGTCTACAGCGCATCTTTCTCATTTCGATGTTCGACCGTGTTGCCACACACCTAGGCTACGGAATAGCGCAACTAAAGAGTCTTGTTAGGTGGCCCATCCCCCTACCGAGTCACGGTCCAACCCCTCGAGAGTCCAGTCGCGTCTGTCAACTCGTCCTGTTATGTCCAGAGTCGAGTCTGTCACTTCAAATTCTTGCTTTGAAATCTGCAAAACTTAGCCATTTGAGAAAATCCTTTTCGACAAGGTCAAATTTCAATTTTGAAAACCTATCTCCTAGCACGTAAGTTGCTTTCAGGACTTTGATTTCAAAATACAGCAAAAATCATTTTCCCCAGCGCGAGTCGTGTTTTATCTACGTGTTGCATGCAAAGTTTTATGTAACTTATACAGGTACGACTCAAGACCGCACAACTCACATGTCTCCCCAGCGGAAAGTCCAAGGCGGTATTTTTCACGGGATGGGCCCACATATAGGCACACCCGGGACATATACGACAAGTCCAATTCCCCACGGAGTTATCATCATCAGCTCAGGTATATCTCTATCTTATGGCTGGCGAGCCCTTCACGCAAGTCCAATGGACTATAAGCGACCCGACCGGAAGTCTGCCAGGTCTTAATCCTAGATTGGCCTGGTAGCTACTCTGACTTTCGCCTTGTCCAAGCCTCAGTCAGAGTGGGAGCTCTGTAGACACCCATATTTGGTCGTTAGGTGTCTATATAGCAGTTTCCAAAGAACACCCGATGATGATCGGACGCAAACATGACTTAACACACTCGATTTTCGGACTCGGAATCAATAGTAGTTGGCACGAGCTTTTAGCGGAGTAAAAATCTCACAAAACAGACCTCAAATCCAGGCCCAGTGAGTCGTTTCCAGTCAAATGAGACTAATTTGGGCCAAAACCGACATCTAAGGCAAAACCGTCTTTTAGCAACCGGGTCAAACCCCGGTCAAAGACGTTTCCGAGACATAAAAATCTGTCACGCCACTTCAAAAATATGACTCGAAGTCAAATACTACACAAATATCAGCTACAAAGTAGGAATCCTTTCCTATCAAAAGTCGGAATCCTACTCCATCTAAACCATGTGTTTCTTCCCATGCAAGTAACCCTTTCCTATCCAAAGACGGAATCCCACTTCATCTCAACCGGTTGTTTTCTTCCTTTGCAAGATATCAATTTCCTATCCCAAGTCGGTATTTCATCCTATAAATACCCCACCCTTCCACACACAATTCATACACACAAATTCTGACATCAATTACAACATCAACACACATCAAACCATTACAATTCATAACACATCTACAACAATCAACAACCTAGGCGATACAATCCCATACAATTCATCCCCGAAATTCTAGGCAATTTGGGAAAACCATATACAAACCCGAGATCAAAACTTGTCAAAGACCCGAGAGCAAAACTCGTCAAATGCCCTCCCAATCATAAACCGCCATAACTCTTCCTATATCATCTCGACGCTCCCGTGCCTAAGCCACAGCCAGACGAGCCCCGTTCCGAGAGTACAAAGCATGTAGGTTGAGGGTGTCAAATTCAAACCCATTTTCTTCCTTTTCTCTCTCTCGTCATCTTCTTCTTCTTTTTCGTATTTTTTTATTTTTTATTTCTTTTCTTTTTCTTCGTTTCTAATACCGATATTATCACCACAATCTAATTTTTATATAAAATGGTCATTCTTAAAATATGATATCGACTCTATAGTCGAATATCGTATCTACAAGAATCAAATTAATCTCGTTGATGCTAAGAAAATCGTCACATAGTCCTAAAAACAAAATATGACGATTTCGACGCGAAGAGAGTTCATATTGTTTTTAGTTCGCTGTTCAAAACAATTTACAAAACATCTTTTCTAAAAAGTCGCTCCGAATATTCGATATTGATTCCATAATCAAGTGTCGAATATGACGAGTATCGCAAATTCAAGTCGATTAAAAATCGCATTATATTTTTACGCGGCTTGATAAAATTGTCGATCTTTTTCAAAAACAATTTCGAGAGCAAAAGCAAACCGGACAGCAGTCCTTACAGAGGGCACTCAATCGAGTGCCTGGCCCACTCGATCGAGTGGCACCTCAAAACCGAGACAGAAACCTTTTTTCGAGACCACTCGGTCGAGTCCCGTGATGACTCGATCGAGTGGCTCCTGGTTTAGCAAAACAACGGGCTTTTCAGCATGTTTCGAGTCTCGATAAATAATTTTATGACTTCGGTCATCACGTGTCAAGTCTATCACGTGATTCATCTTTTCAAAACCATGCATCATATCATATTTACATCTTTTATTCAATTTGCAAACCGTTACTAACTTGTTTGTTCATGTTTTTAGCAATTTGTTTTCATCATTTGTTTTATTGTACTACAACAAAACTCGCACGCTAAAACAACTTTGAAGTTAATTTTAGATGCATTAAATCGACCTAGCAACCCATTCACTTATTCGCATGTTTAGGCAAAATAATGTTTGCATATCATTCATCGTATTACTAACGCGCGTATTTCAAAATCAAACGATATCTTAGTAGAGGCCGCTAAGTGCGGGCGGGGTTGGGTGTTCTTTGCGAACTTCTCAACACGTACCCTCACCCCTTACTCAGAACCACGGTTTCCGGATATCCGAATCCATTGGCACACGAGAGTCATTCAATACACGGTATCCGATAATGTCGGTATCGGTATCAAATGCAAAGGAACGAATCCAATAAACTCTGACATCGGAATGGGCCATACTTTGTGCATGGCCCACTACGATATAGAGTGGGTTCGAACGGGCCCGAACTCCCACAAAGTTCGGTGGTGACTCCACTTCGATTTAAATTTCAATTCGACCCATCTCATATGGAGATTTATTCGCCTCCCCAAACCCGCGCGTGGCAGCGTCGGGGTGGACCTATTTCATGTCCACAACTATATATATATATATATATACACACACACACACACACACACGTACACCCCCTTCTTCAATTCATTCATATACCTTTCACCGCACACTCTTCCTACGCCTTTTCCCTCTGTTTCGTTTTCAAGCCATTGAGTGTCATCGGAAAAATCGTTTTTTGACCTGTGCTTACACTGTCACAGACCATTCTCATCTAAATTGTAAGTTTTACAATTACCCTTTTGTTTCTTATAATTAGTTGATCAATTTTATAGTACTCTGTTTTTCTTAATACGTTTAGTAAGATGAGTTTTCTTTTGTTTTGGGTAAAAACGTTTTCACATCCTAAATTAATAATTATGTGAGTATGTAACCATGGGGTAGAAATTTTGGTCTCGATGTCGGGTGTGCTAGATTCTGTCAGGCGATTCATCGATATTGTCGTTATTTTTGTTGGTTCGTAAATTAAGTTTGAAGGTGATAGCAATTAGTGTGAATATTAAGAATAATGGAATGAAGGGTGCGTGTCTCAGGGAGTGTGAATTGAAAAGAAAAATTATTTGATTGTTATGGCAATTAAAGAAGGTTAGGGGGTTATTAGTGTACATTGTAAGAGGAAGCTAAGTTGGCTTAGTGCTCCATGATTTCATAGGAGTTTTGGTGTAACCTTATTTTACGAAAAGATATTGTTGTCAACTAGGCCGTTAGGTGGGAATTTGAGCCTTCCGAGTCTTGAGACGGAGACAAGGAGTATTAGGTTAGACTTGGTGTATATTAATTAAATAATTATTGAATCGGTATACATATTAATCGTAGACGGTGGATTGAAAGAGAAAGAATTTCTGGATTAAGATTAGCTTGGATCGACCGTCTTGAGAGTTAAAGACGTTTTGACCTTTTCACCTTAAGGTAAAGAGCATGTTCGGTTTAAATTATATTTTCAAACGGTATTATAATTATTTTGTCAATGGTGAATTTTTATGATACTCTTGTGATATTTTGGATATTGGAACTTTGTGACACAAGTCACACGTTGGTATTATTTTGGTATAAATTTTGGTGGTTATAACAGACTCTGGGAGCTCTGTTGGTCTATGAGGTTAAGGTGCGTCTGAGACGTCCCTGGGATTTCGTCCCGAAACTGAACTCCTGGCCCGAGTTGTGTTAAGTGGGGTTTTCCGGCCCCCACTTGCTAGGTAGTTAGACTTCCTCCTTTGGCAGACTCATCCTACTGACTGCCCAAATGTGAGTAGTGCGCACTCTAGTAAGTCTAGCTAAGCATAGGTGGTACCTCTAGATCGTGCTAAAAGGGTAGGACCTTGGCACACAGGTGGAAACAATATATTGTGGTTGATTTTGGTTTTGACTACTGTTTTCACAGTACTTTTGGTTTGGTATCGAGACATTGATATTTAACTCTGATTTCAGTTTACTACAATTTATAATTATTGTGTTATTATTATTCGTAATGTTTAATCTAGTAGATTCTTTTATTAATCTTGTTGTTCTTAATTTAATTATGAAACTTCACCCGATGGCTATTTTGCTGGAATTACTGGAATTGACGGAAAATCCCGTCGGGTGAAATTTCACCCGGTGGAATCTCACTGGGCGAAATTTCGCCCGACGGTAAATTTATTTTGCGACTTCGGAATTGACGGAATTCCGTCGGGTGAAATTTCACCCGGTGGAATCTTACCGGGCGAAATTTCGCCCGACGGTGAAATTACGCGCGATTAAACGAGAAACGGTCCGAAGACCGTCGGGTGAAATTTCACCCGATGGTGACCACCGGGTGAATTCCACCCCGCGTCACCCTTATACCCCAAACAACCTTCTTCTTCTTCTTCTTCTTCATATCACCCTTTTCCCTATCTCTCACCTCAAATAAACCCCAAAAACCCACAAATCCTATCACCCTAAATCCATTCTAATCACCCCATTTCTTCACTAAAAATTAATCCAACCCCATATTCTTCATCCTTATCGAATTCCTATCATCTTTTAGGAATTCTTTTTGAGAAATCTTCACAATTTTTGACAACCTCATACCTCTATCACCATAATCACCTACCTCAATCATCAAATATGAAAAGAATCAAGCAAACTGCAAGGAAGAGGTTATCAGCTATGCTCAACCGTCATTTGGGTTCGACGTTCTCTTCTCTTTCCGACAAGCCGACCGAGGCACGGGACGAATCTGTCCCGAGGCCCGTTCAAGCACAAGGCTCCGTCTTACGCGAACAACCTGTTGCGCTAGAGGTACGTTACCCTCCTATTCATCGTAATTTCTTGCATTCTGGTTCTGGTGTTAGTTTCGCTAAGAAAGCTCAGATTGAAAATTTTAAAAAAAAAATTCTAGAATTTTAAAATTGAGCCAACTCGTTGGGCTGCTAGAGATGTTCTTCAGCGAATGGGTATTGAACCGCAGGTCCGAGTAATGTGCCAAAATCTCGGACTGATTAGATTTTATATGTCAATAGAGAAGACTTTTCAAAACCTTACTTGTGACTTTTTCACAACTTTTGAGTTTGGTGGTGGTGACGACCCCACCGTTACTTTTCAGTTGCGAGAAATTCAGTATGTTTTCTCCTTGAGAGATTTTGGTGCACTGCTTGGTTTACCTACTTGGAGGACCTCGGGCGGGGCAAACTAGGGATGAAAAATTTGCCCGAGATCGATTTTGGTTTAAAATTGCCCGCCAAAGGACCCTCAGAGGGGGGAAGATGCATTCATTCTCCATCCGGAACCCCATCCTCAAATATTTGGCAAGTATCATAGTCAATTTCTTTTTGTCTAGCTATGATACGCATCATAACTGTAGTGCTATAGCTGTGCAATTGTTAGAGGATGTGGTTCTGAATAGAGACCCTTCTATTGACATGTCTGAGGCCCTAGCTACGCATTTTGCCCAGGTTGCAAAGAGAAACCGCAAGAACATTTCTTGTGGTGGGGTAGTTACTATGATAGCTAGAGCCCTGAACGTGGACTTTAGTGAGATAGAACCAGTAATCGGAGGCGGGATTTACTTAGATGAAACCTCTTGCTCTTTTCTTGTCTGGCCCCGAAAAGAGGATTATAACAGTTTGTTTCTGTATAAGATTACTGAGTTTCGAGCTATTGAAATGCCTAACCCCGATTGGGTGAAGTTGATGTTGAGGAGAACTACGACATGCCGAAAAGGTCAGGGGAGTACACTCGGGATAGCACCCGTGGTAAGTTCCATCAAGTTAATTACCCCAATGGACCTCTTGACTTTGGTGATGATGATGTCGAGGTAGTAGATTTGTCAGAGGAGGAACCGGAAAATGAAACCTTCCGGGATGAGGGTCAAAGAACATTACCGTCTTCATCCCATGGACCCTCTTCCTCTCGTCAGACCGAACCACAGACCTCATAGTTCTTCACCTCCGACTTTTCTGACTTCACCCCGCACAGACACTCCACTTTCACCCAGTCTACCCCAGGTTTTCAGGAGGACATTAATATGAGTCCTCCAAGACACTCTTCGTTCTTCGGATCGGAGGAGTTTTATAACCAATGGGGAGAAGTCTATGATCGTACACGTCAGACTTGGGAGAACTCAACCACTTCCCTCAACTTGGCCCAAAATGCTTACAACGTAGCTAAGGATGCGCGCGATACTGCACATAATTCCTACACCTATTCCAGAGACGGGTTTGAGTGGACCCGAGACGGCTACGATGTAGCCAGGGACGCTGCTAGGGATACCCAAGCAGCGAGGTTGGCGGCGGAGGAAAACCAAAGGATGTTATAACAGCAACAACCCTATTTTGATCAATTTTTCGGTATGCCTCCGCCTGGGTCTTACTATCCACCACTTCGTCCCTCAGGTCCTGCATGAGTGGTTGAGTGTTGTTAGTGTTAGTGTGGGGGGGTGTTGGGTATTGGTTGTTGGTAGTCATATTTCTCCTGTTCTCAGTAATTTTTGTCAGTTTCTGCTGTGTCAATTTTGGCATTTGGTGATTATTGATTGGTTATTGTTGTGATAATACTTTTGTTGGGTTGAGGAAGTTGTCAGACCCTCTGTGGCCCTACTTGATTATACCTGATTGTACGCTCCCGGTCTTCGGTGATTTGATCGCACCAAGGCCAAATGGAAAATCCAAATTTTTAACTTCTTTTTCTTATTTTTCCCGATTCGTGCGGAATTGTGGCGAGGTGACGTGATTACGCCTACGCCCTTTTTCCCTCTCGACTTTTCTGTTTCGCATTTTCTTTATCCCCCTAATTTTTGAAAAACACAAAAAATTCGAAAAACCACAAAAATTCAAAAAGATTTTCCTATTTTTCTCTTTTTCTTCTCTTTTGATTCTTCGCCTATTCGTGCATTGAGGACAATGCACAGTTTTAGTGTGGGGGAGGAGTCTACTATCTTTTATTTTTCAAAAAATCATTTCAAAATCCATAAAAATTTGAAAAACTCGAAAAATCAAAGAGATTTTCTTTTCTTTGTCTTTTTCTTTTCTTTTCTTATTTCTCGTTATGTTTCGTGTCTCGTGTATGGTCTTGTTCTCTACTCTTACAGGTAACCACCACCTTAACAGCACGATTTGAAGAGATTATGGAAGCAACCTGCTAGGTAACTTCCTTCCTTTTCGCTTCCTTCTTTACTTTTGTAGAGGAGTTAGGTTGTTGCTATTTAGGCTCTCGAAGTGAGCATTTTGGGTGTCGTGGTTGATTGTCCCTTATTATTGTGAGTTGTAACCCCTCTCATAATATGGATTATTTTATTACAAATAGAGTCTCACGTTCTCATACGGTACTATACTATATTATTGTGAGACAGTTTCAAAAGAGATTAATTGATACTTTAATACGGAGTATTAATTAAAAGACGGAGTAAGTCTCCTTATGACTTATCCGTGATATTTTCTAAATACTCGTGGCAATAATACTCTTTTCAATTCTTACGAATTGATAAATTTGTTTCTTTTACTGTATTGGTAAGACTCATCGTCCCACTCAATACATGTTTTATTACTTGCACAAAAAGTAAATGTTGTGATTTATAAGAATCGGAGGGAGTAAATGTCTACATTTACCTCAAGGTAAATATCAATTTATTAGTGCTAAGTTGCAAGTACACACTTAATAATGAAGCCATGCAGATAAAATTACCACCGTTAGCTGCATGTGACGGATTGAAAAAGATTACCGTTTCTTCAAAGAAAAAACACAAAAAATTAACTACCGAAATAAATTAACTACACATGTCCAATTTAACCCGAGTACCCGACCCATTTTGATGATCCGATCAACTAAATATTACTCGTACTCATTAGGGTTAAATTTTGAAAATTCGATTTATTAACCCAACTCTTATTTAGTTTATTCTCAAAAGAATACATATATTTTCTTAAAATGGTAAAATAAAACCACAAATCTGACTCAACTACATACATACCCACACTTAGACACGATAAAATCGACCTAGCCTAAATGATCCAACCTGAACCTGGCTTGACAACTGAATTGAAGACTCGAGTTTAACCATATAATAACATAACTTGCCCCGGCCTAACCCAAAACTACCGCGAATGTTATTATAGAGAACAAGTCAGCAATATATATACACTTTAAAAAATTGAAAACAACAAGCCCGAAATGACACACCCCGACCTAAAGTCACTCAATTTTTCCGAATATCCACACTACTGTATGTCTGTATACAATTCCAAGTTAAGAGAACGACCACAAACGGATCAAACCGTCATCCGCCGTTCTTTGTCATAATTTGGCGGGTCTTGTAAATTATTACTCCGTACTACTATACTCCCACCGTCTCGTTTAGACAAACAAATGAATAAAACCGAGTCAGTTATCAAATTAATAAGATAAATGTATGTCTAATTATGACTAATCCTTATATTATCATTACTCACTAAATATACCGAAAACACTAATTCTCAAATTAGACGTTCGATCTCACAATAAGCGTACGTAGTATATGAGACGGTGCAGAGCCGTTCCTGAGTAATGTGAGACCCTAGGCAAAATCGTAAAATTTGGACCCTTTATAACGAAATTTCGAATCGGGGTACTTGATTTTTTTCCCAAATACTATGACAAAAATTAAAATTACGGTTTAAAACTCGTTATATTTTTTTTATGACGGGGAACCCGCAGCCGCTACCTTTGGTGCGCTCTGGGTAAACCGTCGAGTGTACGCAATAGCCTGCAAACCACGCACACCATGTAAGCCACCTTAGGGGCGACAGACTCGAAGTTTAGAAGGCATAGACTCAAGCCATACAACTCCCACAAGATTCTTATAATATAGAAAAAATCTATTACTGTTCCGAATTTCCTAATTTTAAAATTATCAAAACATAGTCAAGAATGAACAAACTGAATATATTTTTATATTGAGTATAATATATTTTTATATTTAGTACAATATATTTTTGTACAAATTTAATGTATTTTTGTCTAATAGTGTAAATTTGATACTCTATTTTCATCAAATACAAATAGCCTTCTCAATTAATGAGATAGTTTACACGTTTAAATTATATTTACATATTACAGAGTATTATTATTTTTTCTTTCACATTGGGCCCCAACTCTCATCATTGGGCCCTAGGTCGTCGCCCATCCAAACTATCCTTAGGACCGGCAGATTGTCAAGAATCCTTTGAATCTTACTTGCTTCTGTCAAACAAAATACATTTTATTCACAATAATAATTATTATATTAGTAATAATAAGACTAATGTTTCATTTAATTTAAAAAAACAAAAAAAGAAAGACATACTATCATCAGCAGAATCAGAGAGTTCGGGGGTAAGATCAGAGATGTAAGAAATCAGTTTTGTCTTCTCAGTAGTTGACATCTTACGTATATTCTCCCTTGTTAGCCAATTCTCGCTCTCGAAAAACCCTACATTCATCGGAAAAAAACAAACAATGTTAATATTAATATCGTCTCACGTTAAGATAACGTAAAACGAAAAAAAAAATGATGAATATTATGTATACCAGGAAGTGAAAGGGGGAGGTTAGATGCCATAATTTCAGAGGGTTTTTTTTCTTGGTCTTTGTTCTCCAATTTTGTGAAGTGGTTGTGGTTATGGGAGGAAGAGAGGTAGCTTTAATTTGTAGTACAACAGGTAATTATGGTATATCACCATTTTGTGAAGGTGGTTTGATACTTTGATGTGACATATGTAGAACCTTGATCGATTAATTACCTTGTACTCCGTTATGTCTAACGACGAGCTTCCTTTTTTTCCGTCTAGTAAGCATGACACCGTCTCAGGGCCGGTCCTAAGGATACTTTGGAGGGGCGACGGCCTAGGGCCCAATGATGAGAGGGGCCCAATGTGAAAGAAAAAATAATAATACTCTGTAATAGGTAAATATAGTTTAAACGTGTAAACTATCTCATTAATTGAGAAGACTATTTGTAATTGATAAAAATAGAGTATCAAATTTACACTATTAGACAAAAATACATTAAATTTGTATAAAAATATATTGTACTAAATATAAAAATATATTATACTCAATATAAAAATATATTCAGTTTGTTCATTCTTGACTATGTTTTGATAATTTTAAAATTAGGAAATTCGGAACAGTAATAGATTTTTTCTATATTATAAGAATCTTGTGGGAGTTGTATGGCTTGAGTCTATGCCTTCTAAACTTCGAGTCTGTCGCCCCTAAGGTGGCTTACATGGTGTGCGTGGTTTGCAGGCTATTGCGTACACTCGACGGTTTACCCAGAGCGCACCAAAGGTAGCGGCTGCGGGTTCCCCGTCATAAAAAAAATATAACGAGTTTTAAACCGTAATTTTAATTTTTGTCATAGTATTCGGGAAAAAAATCAAGTACCCCGATTCGAAATTTCGTTATAAAGGGTCCAAATTTTACGATTTTGCCTAGGGTCTCACATTACTCAGGAACGGCTCTGGGAATGATCTTAACATGTTAGAGGATGATCTTGACTTTCTGGAGAAAATACACGAGGAGCAGAAAAAGAAGAAGCAGGGAGGTGCTGGTGGAGTTAGCAATGTCGTTTAAAGTTGTTTTCTACGTCGTTTTAATTAGAATAAGCCATATTAAGTAAGATCATGGTTTTAGTAAATAATGTACTTAGGGTTCGTCTCTTAATATTAGCGTAAAGTTAACTAATATCAAAGAGACGGACATTAATTACATTACTTACCGAGACATAGATGGGTTAAATGTTGGAATTATGCATGTGTTTTGGGATCGAAACTTGATGAATACGTAGCAATATTATTAAGCAATGCATTGAGTATTATATTTGAGAAATTTCAGGAATTATTACGGGTCGAGATCCGAGTATAATATAGGACGAGTCCTTTTTTGTTTTGAGTATTATATTTGAGTACATGGCCTTGTGTTTTCTTTTATTTGCCTTTTCTTTTTCGTGTGTTCCGTTTTGTTTTGCCTTTGTATAGTGTGTCTAGGATTAAAACTTTTCGAAAACCTGATTTTCAGTTTAGGCCGAGTGTTTATTACTCCCTTGTTAGAAACCCTTTTTGAATTTTGGACATTGTTCTAGTAGAATGACCTTGAACCAATTTTTGCATTGGATTTTTACCATGAGTCCATCTTTTCTACTAGGAGTCTACATCGGGATTCACATTTGACCACCTTGACCACCCATGGAGTGATAAGGCCTTGGTTACCGTTTATCGTTCTCTTAGGTGACCTTACTTGAGAAGCCGTCCTTTAGTCCAAATTTCCATCTTTTTGTGGGTTCGGAGGGGATGCATACCCGACTAGCCTATTTCTCTACCATTCACCCATTTCCACAAATAAGTTTCCAAAAATATGCTTTACTTTGAATTTCAAATGAATCATCTAGCCAAATATGGGCTACTCGAAAGAAAAAGGGAAAAATGAAGACGAAGGGCATTCAAAAAAAAAACAGCCCTCAATCGAAATAATGGGGAAAGAAAGAAAACCGAAAAGAAATTTGTGGACATGACATAGGTCCACCCCGACGCGGCCACGCGCGGGTTTGGGTAGGCGAATGAATCTCCATATGAGAATGGATCGAATTGAAATTTAGGTCTATGTGGAATCGCCACCGAATTTTGTGGTTATTCGGAACCATTCGAGCCCACTCTATGTCGTAGTGGTCCGTATACAAAATACGGCCCATTTACGATGTCAGAGTTTATTGGGCTCGTCCCTTTGCATTTGATACCGATACCGACATTATTGGATATCGTGTATTGAATGACTCTCGTGCGCCAACGGTTTCGGGCATCCGGAAACCGAGGTTCTCAGTAAGGGGTGAGGGTACGTGTTGGGAAGCCCACAAAGGACACCCAACCCCGCCCGCACATTAGCGGCCTCCACTAAGAATTCGAATGACTTTTCAATACGCACGTTAGTAAAACGGGAAAATGATATGCAAAGATTATTTTCCCTAAACATGTGAATGGAATGGAAAAGGATTTCTAAGTCAATTTTAATGCAATTAATTCTACGTCAAAGTGGAATTTAGCATGTGGGTTCATTAAGGAAAATAAAACAAACAAGAATTAAATTGACAAAAGAAGTAACAAACGCGTTAGTAACGATGTAACGATATTTAATGGTTTATGGAAATATGAGATGAGATGATGCAAATATGATGATGTATGGTTTGAAAAGGTAGTAATACACGCGATTAACTAAACACGTGTTGACCTAAATCATAAATTACTACCGAGTTTGAAAAGGAGAATGTATGACTCGTTGTATTAGCCGTTATGAGGTCACTCGATCGAGTGGACCTTTAAAAGATGATTCTGTTTTGCGTTTTAGACCGTACTCGGCCGAGTTATGGACCAACTCGGTCGAGTACGTAGCCACTCGATCGAGTCACTGTGAGACTCGACCGAGTGGGGGTCGAAATAGACATTCTGATCGATAAATTGTGATGTCACTCGATCGAGTGGCCAAGGCACTCGGTCGAGTGGCACCTGTACGAACTTGGTTCGTTTGCAATTTAATTATTGATTTTGAAATTGCTTTTGATTTTTGATAATTCGACGGTTTTACCGAATCGGACATAAATATTGCACAATTTATGTTCGACTTGGATTTTATAAATCGCGAATTTTGTCGAATCGAATATCAATATTGCGGAATTTATATTCGATTCTAATTTTGAATACTCATTGTATCCCATATTCGATTATTTGAATCGATATGGGATATTAGAGTGAAATAGAAGAAAATAGATTAATTTTAGTCGTCTTAAATTAATTATCGTGATATGAACAAATCACGTTAATTAATTTATGTGACTTGATCGTTAGATTCGATATCCAATTATTGAATTGGTATCGAATCTAAAATCGGCGCTTTACTTTAATAAAAAGGACTTGATTCCCTCAACTTTTCCGACATCGAAATAAATCCCTAGGGATTGTGATGTCGGATCCGCGTCAACGGGTTTCGACCCTTATTGAAATACTATGATTTCTTTTGAAAATCGATGTAAATATGTGACTCGAAATAAAAAAAAAAAGATTATTGTTTAAGTTAACTTATTTCAATAATCAAACGATCGGGGTGATGGGATAAGCGACCGACGACGCGTGTGCAGTACACTTGTATATGCGGTTTTCCTTATCCCACCATCACTCACATTCGACACAAATCAATAAGTATTTTAATGCTTTTCTATTAATAATATTATCGATATTATGAGTGCAATGAACGAAATAATATAAAAAAATAGAAAAAGATGCGAAAAAAAAAGAGAAGAAGACGACGAGAAGAAGAGAAGGAGAGAAAGGGTTTTTACACCCTCAACCTACATGTTCTTGTCTCGGAACGGACTCGTAACCGTGGCTTTAACACAAGAGTCTTCGAGGTTTTATGGAGGTTAAGTTGTGGTGGCTCGGGATTGATTCCTAAAACTAGGTTTAGGGTTTGAATTTGATCTTGATTAGGGTTGCATTTTGATGTTGATTAGGGTTTGATCTTGATTAGGGTTGAACTTGATGTTGATTAGGGTTTTAAAAGTGTGTGTGAAAGTTGATTAGGGTTGTGTATAGGGTTTGTAAAAAACTTGATTTGAGTGTTGCATGGGGTTGCTTATATAGGCAAAGCTAGGGCACCCGGTTTAGGGTTACTCGACCGAGAAGGTGGCTAACTCGGTCAAGTGGCCCGTTATGCCAGCAGTCGGGCTCGAAATAGGCCCACTCGATCGAGTGGGTGGGTCACTCGATCGAGTGGCCCAGCTGGGTCGCGCAAGTCAGTCTTTTGGACCTTGACTTTGAATGCTTGATGGGTTTTGTGTTTGACTTGAACTTTTGATGATGTGAGGGGCTGTTTTGTGTGTCTCGAAAACAACTTTGACCGGGGTTGACCCAATCGCTAAAAGTCGGTTTTAATTCCGGTGTCGGTTTTGGCCCAAATTAGTCTTGTTTGACTCGGTATGATCCACTGGGTCTGGATTTGAGGTTGTTTTTGTGAGATTTGTACTCTGTAAGTGTGTTAGCCAGCGATTAATGGATTTGAGCCCATATCCGAGCGCGTAGAAACATGTTAGCGTCCGATCATCATCGGGTGTTTTTGGAAACTACCATAGACACCTGGCAGTCAAAATGTGGGTGTCTACAGAGCCCCCGCTCTGACTGAGGCTTGGACAGGGCGAAAGTCAGAGTAGCTACGTACCAAGCCCGTTAAGACCTGGTAGACTTCCGGTCGGGTCGTTTATAGTCCGTTAGACTCGCGTGAAGGGCTCGCCAGCCACAAGACAGAAATCATACCTGAGCTGGATGATTGTACTCCGTGGGGAATTTGGGCTTGTCGCGTAAGCCCTGGGTGTGCCTGTGTGTTGGCCCATCCCGTGCTATCCCGGAAAATGCTGCTGGGGAGATTGGATGACTTGCATGTCTTTGCTTGAGTCGTACCTGTATAAGTTACATAAAATGCATGAAACACGTAGGTAGCAAAATGACTCGTGCTGGGGAAAATGAGTTTTTGAAGTTTTTGAAATTTTGAATTTGAAACCCTGAAAGCAATCACGAGCTAGGTTTTCAAATTGGAAAGGGGTAAAAAAGAAATTCGCAGTTTAAATAGACTGAAATCTGACCTTGTCGAAAGGGATCTTTTTTTCAAATGACTAAACTCTGCAAATTTCAAAGTGGAATTTGAAGAGAGGGACCTACCGACAAACTCGACTCTGGACACGACAGGACGAGTTGACCGACACGGACTGGACTCTCTAAGGGTTGGACCGTGACTCGATAGAGGTGTGGGCCGCCTAACAAGACTTTAAAGTTGCGCTATCCCGTAGCCTAGGCGAGTGGCAACACGGTCGCACATCGAAATGGGATAGATATGCTATGGGGGGATTGCAGTAGCCTGTAATGAGACTGTTTTAGTCTGGTGTCCTTCCGGATTTCTGATTTTTGGGTACATTTCCAAAGGGTAGTGCTTCGAGTCCTGACAGATTCTTGTCTTCGACTGAGCCGAGTACTAGGACACACTACAGAAAGGAGGCTAGATTTTTTTGGATTTATCTGAATTTTGTGAGTGGATGGGGAACTTCTGCCTAGGAGAAGCCCCCATGACGACAAAGCTAGCTACTGAGAACATGACAGTGTCATGACCGGAATGATAGTGCTTTTTGAATGTGTGTCAATGTGGGTGGTTGTGCCTCTGTTGAAAGGTTGCCTACGTATTCACGTGTGGTGAAATCAAACCAAGCCGTAGTTCAGTGTCGGAAGATGTATTATGGTGCCTATTCTAATAGGACTTTGTGTGTAACTAGCCATAATGACGGTGTAGGCTAGGTGCATTCCCAGTGATGTCTTGATCAAAGGGCTTGAATGGTTAGGATATTAATCCTGTGACTGTGAGCGTTCTCCGGGGTAGCCCCCAGAGGTGGTGTGAACTATTTGGACATGTTCTATGCCGACTGCAAGTTGAGTTCCCGTGTTCGGGGTTGGTAACTGGTTTGGATGGGATTTTAACGAGTTTTGTTCTCGGGATTTTTAACGAGTTTTGTTCTCGGGATTTGATGTTTTTGGGAATGTGGTGCTGGGATGTAAGTGGCTTTGATGACTCGAAATCTGGAGCTCGGTTCTGTGGAGCTAAGGCTTCGAGGGCTGGTTTGATAATGCGGGATCTGGTTTTGATGGCTCGAAATCTGGAGCTCGGTTCTGTGGAGCTAAGGCTTCGAGGGCTGGTTTGATAATGCGGGATCTGGTTTTGATGACTCGAAATCTGGAGCTCGGTTCTGTGGAGCTAAGGCTTCGAGGGCTGGTTTCCATGTCTGGCCCTAATTGTTAAGGGTATCCTATGGAGCTTGAATCCTCAAAATTCCGGGCTGTCTCTGGCCTGGGTCTCGGGAAGGTCTTGAGGGTTGCAATGTGGGAAGGCTGAGTGTGGTGTTAGCTGACCAGCTTGTTTGTCACTCCCCTATTGGATGGCATGGATAATTTTGAATTTGACCGTACCCCGGTCAAAGGATTTTCACTTGAGTATTTTTGAGTCATGGGTATTTGATTTTTTTGATTGACCTCGCGGTCCTGGGGTTTTGATAATTTTGACCGTACCCTGGTCGTGGGGCTTTCACTTGAATTGACCGTTGACCACGGATATGGGTATTCTAAATTTTTTGATGATGGCCTGCATTTTTGTTTTGGCCTTTTGCTTTTTTTTTTTATGGACTTTCGATTTTTTTTGTGTCCAGTTTTCTTTTTTTTGATGGCCTTCTTTTTGTTTTGGCCCTTTCTTTTTTGATGGCCTTCTTTTTGTTTTGGCCCTTTCTTTTTTTTGACTTTTGATTTTTTTGTCCAGTGTTCTTTTGGTTTTTTTTTGCCGGTCAGACTAACACCTAAGGTAGGGATTGGTCAGTCTTATTGGAGGGGTGTTTTATTGTGGGAAATAGGCTTGCCTCCCGTCTTGAACCCAAACTAGGGGATTACCTAGATTTGTCATAGGATTCGATACCGCTCCTGCTATGGGTAGTTATGTGACTTTTCTATACCAGACATGGAATAGTTAAAAAGAAAACACGGACTCGGTTTCCTGCAGTCATTATAGATGTGCATATAATAGTCACGTGCGTGTGCTCACAGTGTATGATGGTGTTCATCATGTTCTCGTAAACACATAAGGAAAGTATATATAAGAAAGAATATTGACAGCTGATTTTATTGAATTTGAAAAGAGGACAGAATACAGTTGACTATGATTCTGACTTTGACTTTGACTTTGACTTTGACTTTGGAAGAAATAGCACATCCTAGACTCGGACTCAGACTCGGACTTAAATCAGATCCGGACTCTCGGATGATGTTGTCATTAGTCGTCGGCTTCTAAGGACTCGAGTTGATGTCCAGTATAGCCTTCAGTAGAAGCTTCACCCAGATCTTCGTTATGTCGAAGATCGTCTTCAATTCTAATGCCCATTTCGGTAAGCACGACAAAGTTTGAAATGCCGGCATACCTAAGATGGACGCGGTAAGAAGGTAGGAGGTTGTTGATGAACGCCTCCACTAGTGTCTTCTCGTTGGGCTTGTTTACCAACTTTACACTCTCGGCCCTCCATCTTTGAAGATATTTAGTGAACCCTTCTTTGGGCTCTTGGGCCATGACTTCCAGAGTACGCATTGTAGTCTGGGTCTCGATATTATCAGCGTAGTTCCGAGCGAACTCCGTTGCCACGTCATCCCAAGTCGGGTATTTCTTGGAATCGAGCCTGTAGTACCAGGCTTTGGGGTGCTTCTCGAGGGAGGAAGGGAGTAAGTGCTTAAACATGGTGGACTTTACCCCTTTTACCGCCATGAAGTCTTTGAAAGCCCGGATGTGGTGGACCGGGTCTTCGGTACCCTCAAACATAGGAATTCCCAGGTTGGTAGGTAGCTTGTCATTCAAAGGTGAATAAGTACGAGCATTTTCGGTGTGGATCGAGTTGTTCGTTGATAAGTGGACTTGCTCTTCGAGTCTACGAACAACACTGATCAACTCGGCTATGGGCCCAGTGGGCTCAGCTCCTTCAACTGGGGCCATTTTCTCCACGGTGCTTAGGCAGGTGGATAAAGTCGCTTGGTTAGCCTGGATGGCAGCCAGTTGGGTCTCGATCTTGGTCAGAGCGTTTTTCAAATCGTCCATCTTGCGTTGGTATCTGGTTTCGGGTGGCCTGTCTGTAAGAACACCACGTAATTAATCAGAGAGGTTGCTTCGGAACTCAGACTCACCAAGGCATAGGAAATAGCGCAAGAGGAGGGACGGCCCCAGTTTGACTCGGGTTAGACTCCCCTATGACAAATGTGTAGGGTACGATTCTCGGAGTGACTGTGATTAATCACTCCGTCGGAGAATGGCCCCCAATGTGAGACTAAGGACTCAGATGGTGTGACACCTAAGTGACTCGAAAGTGGAGTACGTGAGACACGTGTAAGACATGACCCTTAGGGCAACCGTGATTGATCGCCCTGCTAAGGGGTAGCCCCCGAGTGGGATTGAAGATTTTGTTAAGACTCGATTGTTTGACGAGCGACCCTTAGACGTAAGGACCCCGAACCTTTTGTTGTAGGGCTATGCCTTGTAAAAGGTTGACTCGGAAAAGACACCTAGACGGGTGACTTGTGAAAGGTGGGCCTCCCTTAGGATTCGGCTATGTGGGCCGAGTCCTGCTCGAAGGAAGGTCCACGTGAGATATTTCCAGACTTATGAACTCGATTGTGTTGACGGGCCCTCCTTTGTAGGGGTTTGTCCTACGTAGTTGGGCCTTGCCTTAGTCTAATAAGGCGGACTGGGATAGGGAAGAAACTCTTGATGTAAGATCGACAGAGTTTCGACGCTAAAGACCTTGACAACTTAAGAAGCGACCCGACACTTGATAAATACGGGAAGTCCTAAGGAGAGGAAGGTTTTGAAAATTGATTGTTTTTGAAAAAGGTCCGAGAAAACTCGGTGGAAGGCCCAACTTTTCTAAAAAAACGGAATGTGTATAGGGCAAGTCGGGTCGAGTCCACGGGGACGGTAAAGAGGGTTTAAACCAAGTTTCACCCAAATACAAGACTAGGTCAACAAACTAAACTAAACTAGAACGATAAGAAGGGGATGAAACTATGACTAAGACTAAGCTCGGGATAACAACTAAAGGTTAAAGAATCTATCGAACTAGAGGAATCAAACAAGGAGAGAGTAGGGTTAGGTCGGGTTCATAAGTGTAGTAGGAAAGTTGGGAGATCGAGCGTGTAGGTTTCACCTAGTTACTAAGGTTGGTCCGCGCTCTCGCGTCAAAGATAATGTCCGCACTCTCGTGTCAAAGACAAAACCCGAATACTCATGCAAGATATTACCCAATACACAAGGATTAAACCACAAATCAATCACACAATGAGAAGAGGAAGACAAACAAGAGAAGTATTTGCAACTACTACTCTAACAAGCAATTCAACAAACACATGACGCTCTTAATATGTGACTAGCAACAAAGAATCCACCTTTACCCAGAATCAAACCCTAATCATCCATAATCAACACTTAATCCCCCTACTAACCCCACAACAAGTCTACTCACTCATAATGAAACTAATCCTAACCATAACAAGAGAAATCAACACAAACAACAAAACATTCATAATGAAACTAGCAAGAACAAGAACAATAATCAAAGATTAAAACTTGAAAGATTAAACAAGGATTAAGAGTAAAGAGAATAAGAAGATTATACCTACTAACAAGAGGAGGAAAGATTGAAACTTGCATTAATAAGAAAAACCCAAAACAATATCCCAAGGTTGTCAATCTTGGTTGAATCTTGAAGAATTCCCTTAATACAAGGATTAAACTAAGATTAACGATTAACTAAAGACTAATCTAGGCTAATCTAGGATAATCTAGGCTAAAGTATTCTAAGGTTTAGTGGGTAAGGTCTAACCTCCCATAAGATTACAAGAGGGGGGTATTTATAGGGTTGTAAGAATAAGGGGAATGAAGTGACAAAGTACGAGGAGAAACAGGGGGCTCACGGCCATGATGAGGGGGCTCACGGCCATGAGGCACCCCCGTCATGGCCATGATGGTCATGGGTCACGGCCATGACGCCCTGCTGTAGCTTGCTTCCTCTCTTCTTTGCTTCCCAACTCACTACACGGCTATGTAGGCTTCTAACACGGCCATGTAGGCCCCTACTTGCTCCTCCTAGGCTTCTTATCGACTCTCGGTGCTCGGGAATGGGCTCCAAGGGATTCGGGACCGCGTCTATGCCATCGAATCATCGTCGCTTCTCTTCATTGGCTCCATATGTATCGGAAACGAAACGGAATTGTTCCACTTCTCTAAGATTGGTCTTAGAAACCTAAAATGAACTAGAAGAAGCGTAACTAGCCTAGAAACCACTCCAAAGAGCGATTCTAACAAGAGAAACCGGGACCAAACACAACAAATAAGCACTACAAGACACACTTATCAAGTAATGTGAGAATAAAAGTTTAGAGGAATCATTTTATTCATTACGTAATTGAATGTGTCATTATCATTGTTATTTAACTAAATATTTTGAGGAATATTGTCACCTAGAATAGAATCTACATCATCAATGAGGAAGAAGTTAAAGAGCTTACATTTCATTAATAACTGACTTTGATTGCTTTACCTAGGATTCTACATCATCAATGAGGAAGAAGTTGATGAGTTCCTCACCTTGGATTCTATCTAACTTGACTTTATGTATTCAACTCCCATCTTTTCAATTCCTACCCAATCGCATCGCGCCAAGTGTCCTACCTTAGAATTGAGCATTTGTTGAATAGAGCATGAAGAGTGCTTTGCCTACACATCTTCGGATCAGGCGATTTAATTTCTCAATGGTAATAGGGTGGGAATTGATCATGCTCATTGTACACTTGGTTGGTGTAATGGAAAAGACAAACACTCATTCTCATTGGTGGTGGATTATAATGGAGGAAGATGAAGAGGATGGTAGGTGGTCGAAATTTATTACTTAACTTAGGATTCTAAGTAATTAATGAGAAAGTAGTTTAAGGGTTTCTTCACTTTGGATTCTAAATAATAAATGAAGAAGAAGTTGAGGGGTTGTAACTAATAATAACCAACTTCCTCATTGATCATGCATTCAACTCCATTTCTTCACTTTGGATTCTAAGTAATAAATGAAGAAGAAGTTGAAGGGAATGGTAGTTCTTATTGGCGCCATTTGTTTTGTTTGTTGTCTGTGGTTTGGCTATTTTGTTAGCAATATTGTGTCGCGTATTTTAGCTTGGGTGTTAAATGAGTGTATCGGTAGAGTAGTGTGCATACGGTATTTATATGCAGCTAGTATAGTAATGTGAGAATAAAAGTTTAGAGGAATCATTTTATTCATTACGTAATTGAATGTGTCATTATCATTGTTATTTAACTAAATATTTTGAGGAGTCTTGTCACCTAGGCTACATCATCAATGAGGAAGAAGTTAAAGAGCTTACATTTCAATAATAACCGACTTTGAAGTCTCTTGATTGATACATAAGGATGATTATTATAACGGACGACTATAAATCATGGATGTAATAATAACCGACTTTGATTGCTTTACCTAGGATTCTACATCATCAATGAGGAAGAAGTTGATGAGTTCCTCACCTTGGATTCTACCTAATGAATGAGAAAGAAGTTGAAAGAGATTATATTTCACCATACTAGCTAATGAATGAGAAAGAAGTTGAAATGTTGTAGGTAATAATAACCGACTTTGATTGCTTTACTTAGGATTCTACATCATCAATGAGGAAGAAGTTGATGAGTTCCTCACCTTGGATTCTACCTAATGAATGAGAAAGAAGTTGAAAAGTCCTAACTAATAATAACTGACTTTATGTATTCAACTCTCGTCTTTTCAATTCCTACCCAATCGCATCGCGCCAAGTGTCCTACCTTAGAATTGAGCATTTGTTGAATAGAGCTAGGTGGGTGGAGGTTGTTTTGGATTCTTGTCTCGATGACTACACATCTTCGGATCATGCGATTGATGAACGCAGTTCATATGCATATTTATTCCTATTTTATCCTCCATTTTTACCGATTTCGCATGCCTTAAGAATAATTTAGTAGCCTTTTATCCGTAGTTTGTTATGCCGGGTATATGGTTTATGTTTTGGCAGGAAACATAGCAAAAGACGGAGTTAAGAGCTACAAATGAAGAAAACAAGAGGAACAAGGCAGCAAGGACAACGAAGGCCGAACCGGTCGGTATAATATCGAACCGGTCGGTTTGATTACGAACCGGTCGGTTCGTTTTGGTACCGCTCGGTTCGTTTGTGTACCGAGCGGTTCGCGGCTCGTCCAAGTGACTTTCCTAAATCTTCTGAAGAATCCGTACTCTACCTTAATTAGAATCCTACGGGATTATTTTATTAAATTATATTCTACTTCCTAATTAGACCCTTTGTAATAAATATAAATACCCTTCTTAGGGCTAGGTTAAGGGCACCTTTTTATTTCATTGAAAAATCTTAGTTTAGTTTTATTAGCATCGAAATTCTGCAAACTTGTAGCGGTACTTTTTAGCTTTCAATTATTATTCAATCTTTCAGTTCTTCATAATCGGTATTTTTTTTTTCCTTTTCCCCTATTCTCATATTAATTTCTATTATGCTTAATTACTTTGTTGTTTCATCTTTAATCATGAGTAGCTAATTTATTTATCTAGGGTTGAAGAGGATCTATGTTAATTGAATTGGGGATGTTAGCTTAATTAATTGCTTGATTAGACTTTCATAGGTTATTACCTTACTACTTGTCTTATATCGTCGTTTGATTAGTTTGAGACGTTGAACTAGTTGAATGTTTAGGAACCCGAACCTAAGATCGAAAGCCTGGTAAGGGTAGACTTACAAGTAAGTGGGTAGGATAATCTGGTAAGTTGCGAGAGCCCGTCAGAATCTATCCTAAGGTTGACATAAGATCCGAAAGGCCGTGTCTTTGCCCTGAATAACTAAGATTGATTGATTGAATGATTAATTAACTTTACCCAATATAATTACATAGTGAACCGTAAGACCCTAGATCTCCTTTAATATTGTTAGAACCCTTAATTTACATTACTGCAATAGTTTAGAAAAACAAATCAAAACAACCGGAATTAGAATAGTTTAGAATCAAATTTAGATAATTAGCGATAATCGTCCGTCTCTCTGTGGTTCGACCCTTACTTGCTACTAGCTATTTGTTAGTCGTTAGTTAGGTTTATTTTGATTAAGGTGATACGACTTTAGCCTTATCAATTTTGGCGCCGTTGCCGGGGAGACGGTTTTGTTTTATTGCTTTTTATTTGTCTTAGATTCTAGATTATTTCTCTTCGTCTCAGGGAATCCACAAATTCCTTGAGACAGTTTCTCACTTCTTTATTGTAGTTTCTTGCTTATGCCCAGGTGTTCCCGTTCAGAATTATATCCGTTTGATCCTGAACCAGAGAAGACCCTCCGTAAGCGACGAAATTTCTTTAAGGAAATCGCAGAAACATCAGATCTTTCAATTTTGGAAGATCTACACCAGGAATTCATCGCGAAATATCAGTCCTTAGAAGAGGACACTCCCGCTCTCAATACTTCACCACCTCTCCGTCTACTACCACCCCCGCTAGTCAAGATGCCTAAACTTGCTAGTCACTCCGAGCCAGAACAAGCTGCCCTTCCAAAGTTGGTCAAACGTCCAACTGCTACTAATGGCATCTTTGAGATCCGTCCTGCTTTCATTACCTTGGTCGAGAAGAATCAGTTTGGAGGCGATGCTAGGGAAGATCCCGCTAAGCATATGAGAATTTTTACTGACTATTGCTCTACTATTCCCCTTCCTGCAGGAGTTACTCAGGAGCAAGTCATGGAGATGCTTTTCATGTTCTCTCTACGTGATGCGGCCAGAGAATGGATCACCGATCTCGACAAGGTCTCAGCTGGAATTAATGATTGGAATTCTCTTGCATTGGCTTTCTACAAACATTATTATCCGCCCCAGAAGACGAATATGCTACGAAGTCAGATTACTAATTTTTGTCGAACACCTCATGAGAATATTCGTGAGGCATGGGAAAGGTTCAAGAAGCTGGTAAAGGAATGCCCTCATCACGGGTTTGAAGAATGGTTCCTTTGCAATCAATTCTATAATGGTCTATTCGACGATTGTCGTAACACTCTTGATTCAGCTTGTAACGGGAGGTTCCAGTCTAATGTTGATGATGATAAGGCATGGCAGAATATTGAGGATATGGCATCTCACCATGCACGACGGGGAAATCCACGCGGAAATACCCGAGGTAATGGTAACGAGTCTGACTCTGCAATCGCTAATCAATTAGCTGTTTTGACTAAGCGATTTGATTCCTATGAAGCATCTAACTCAGATAAAGGAATGCATCGAGTGCATGATATGACCCAAGAAATAGTTTGCGATGATTGTGGTGTATCAGGGCATCATGCTCACGAATGCATGGGAACGCAAGAACAAGTTAATGCTTATCAATCATTCCAACGGAATCAGAACTTGCCGTACATGAATCAACCTGGCTATAATCGTGCTTTATTATCTTATGCAAGTCAGAATGTGTTAAATCCTACAACACTTCCACCCCGCAATCCACCATATGTGCCTCCTCATGGTCGAATGCAAGGAAATCAACAGAATTCCCAAAGACCTCAGGGCCAAAACATAATTCAGAACAATCAACAGCAGTTTCCACCACTTCCCTCTGTATTAGAGGCTCAAGTGCACCAACACTCTGTTGAAATAGCCGAACTGAGGAACATGATGATGAACATGATGACTCAATTTCAAACAGGTCATAAGATGCTCGAGAAACAAGTTACTCAGTTAGCCAATTCTCAAGCTACACGTCAGCCAGGAACTTTGCCGCCTCAAGGAAATCCACCTCAAGGTAATCAACCTCTTGGGAATGAACATATCAATGCTATTACCCTAAGGAGTGGAACAGCCTACGATGGTCCGAAGATGCCGGAACCAGAAAACGAGGTTGGGAAGGAAATACCAGATGAAGTCGAGAAAGAAGCAGGAGACGACAAGCAAACCGGTCGGGATGAAGACGAACCGACCGGTACGAATTCGAACCGATCGGTTCAAAATCATACCGCACGGGACAAATACGAACCGACCGGTTCGCAATCAAACCGATCGGTTCGTCCATCGGAGCAGCCTAATTCTTCTACAGCCAAACACGTGAAGCTCCCATTCCCAGGTCGTCAACGCAACAGCAAGATCGACGGTCAATTCAGTAAGTTTAAGGACGTTGTGAAAAATCTTCAGGTAACCGTTCCATTTACTGAGTTAATTACACAAATACCTGCATATGCTAAATTTATGAAAGACATACTTACTTGGAAGCGTTCTTTTAATGAGGTTGAAACGATTGCTTTTACGGGGGAGTGCAGTGCACTCCTTCAAAATAAATCACCTCCAAAACTTAAGGATCCTGGTAGTTTTTCTATCCCATGCACTATAGGTACTCATGTTGTAGATAATGCATTGTGTGATCTTGGGGCTAGTGTTAGTGTTATGCCTTATTCTATTTGTGAGAAGTTAGATATGGGAGGGTTGAAGTGTACTAGTATCACACTTCAAATGGCTGATCGATCAGTCCGTAGACCTCTAGGTGTCTTAGAAGACGTCCCGGTTAAGGTAGGGAAGTTCTTTTTTCCTGTCGACTTTGTTGTCTTAGACATCGCTGAGGATACACGCATCCCTATTATTCTAGGTCGTCCATTCCTTCACACCGTGGGCGCGATCATTGATGTCAAAAATGGTAGTCTGACACTTGAGGTCGGGGAAGATAAAGTCACATTTAATCTAAATAAAGCTTTAAAAGCCCCTATAACTGATGAGTCATGCTATTGTTTGGATACCTTGGATTCGGTCGATGATATTATTGAGTCTACTTTACTCGGATCGTTGACAAAGGATCCCTTGTAGTTACTAATGTGTGAATCGAGTTATACAGGTGATGGAGGAATTTGGAAAGCCGAGGTGGATGAGATAGAAGCACTTTTATATGCAGAAGATCCAAAGGAAGCTGAGACGGTCAAAACCGTCAACCTTGATTTGTCTTATTCTTGTTCGGTCAAGGTACAGAAACCTGAACTTAAACCATTACCCACGAATCTCAGGTATGCTTTTCTCGATGAGGGTGAGCTAAACCCGGTTATAGTAAGTAATTCTTTGACTGAGTCTCAGTTGACTGATTTATTAACTATTTTGAGAAAACATAAGAAGGCATTGGGGTATAGTTTAAGTGACTTAAAAGGTATTTCTCCTGATTTTTGCATGCATCGCATTCATCTTGAAGACGGTTATAGACCGTCCATCCAGGGTCAGCGTCGACTGAACCCGAATATGCAGGAAGTTGTTAAAACCGAAGTTATGAAACTTCTGGACGCCGGTATTATATATGCTATATCCGACTCAAAGTGGGTCAGTCCGGTTCAGGTGGTGCCTAAGAAAGGAGGCACCACGGTAGTAAAGAATGATAGGAATGAACTAATTCCTACTAGAATTGTTACAGGATGGCGCATGTGCATTGATTATAGGAAATTAAATGTCGCCACTAAAAAAGACCATTACCCACTTCCATTCATTGATCAAATGTTAGAGAGATTAGCTCGTCATAAGTATTTTTGTTTTCTAGATGGCTACTCAGGTTTTTTTTCAGATCCCCATTCATCCCGAGGACCAAGGAAAAACCACCTTTACTTGTCCTTATGGTACCTTCGCTTATCGTAGGATGCCCTTCGGATTATGTAACGCCCCGGCCACTTTTCAGAGATGCATGATTAGTATTTTTTCTAATTTTATTGAATCAATTATGGAAGTATTTATGGACGATTTCAGTGTATACGGTTCTGACTTTGATTCCTGCTTGCTGAATTTGTCTAAAGTTTTAGGTCGCTGTGAGGAAGTTGACTTGGTGCTTAATTGGGAAAAGTGTCACTTTATGATCAACGAGGGAGTAGTGCTTGGTCATTTAGTTTCTGATAAGGGCATTCAAGTAGACCGGGCAAAAATTCAAGTGATAGAGCAATTGCCTCCTCCTACTAATGTTAAGGGGGTTAGAAGCTTCTTTGGTCATGCGGGATTTTATCGCCGCTTTATCAAGGACTTCTGTAAAATTGCTAAACCACTTACCCAACTCCTTCTTAAGGATGCCCCTTTTTGTTTTACTGATGCATGTCGTGAATCGTTTGACAGGATTAAGGAGGCATTAATCTCAGCACCCATTATTCGATCGCCGGATTGGAACCTACCTTTCGAGATTATGTGTGATGCAAGCGACTATGCCGTAGGAGCAGTTTTGGGTCAGAGAAAAGATAAAGTTTTACACGCTATTTACTATGCTAGTAAGACTTTAGATGAAGCTCAGGTCAATTACGCGACAACGGAAAAGGAGTTATTAGCCATCATATATGCCCTCGATAAATTCCGAACTTATCTCATAGGTTCTAAGGTGATTGTTTATACCGATCATGCCGCATTGAAATACCTCTTAACAAAGAAGGAAGCAAAGCCCAGATTAATTCGTTGGATCTTACTACTCCAAGAATTTGATCTAGAGATTCGGGATAAGAAGGGAGCTGAGAATGTTGTAGCTGATCATCTATCACGACTTAGATTCATTGAAGACAGACTGATCCTACCAATTGATGATTCCTTTCCCGACGATTCCTTACTTGCGATCACCCTTGCCGAGTTAACTACCAACGAGCCATGGTATGCTGATTTTGCTAACTTTTTGGTTGGTGGTAATTTTCCTCCTAATTGTACTTATCAACAAAAGAAGAAATTCTTATCCGATGTGAGGAGGTATTATTGGGATGATCCTTACCTATTTCGAGAATGTGCGGATGGAATCTTTCGGAAGTGCGTACCCAATTGGGAAGTTAGGGGTGTCTTGGAAGGTTGTCATTCTTCTCCCTATGGTGGTCATCATGGTCCGTCTCGCACCGTTGCTAAGATATTACAATCCGGATTTTATTGGCCGACTTTATTCAAAGATGCACAAAAATTTATCCTTGCTTGTGATGCATGCCAACGATCCGGAAATCTAGACGACATGAGATGCCACAAACCGGTATATTAGAGGTCGAGATTTTCGACGTATGGGGAATCGATTATCAAGGTCCGTTTCCTTCCTCTTTTGGCAATCGGTATATTCTAGTTGCAGTAGATTATGTGTCCAAATGGGTCGAGGCGGTAGCTTGTCCTACAAACGATGCTAAAGTAGTTATAAATCTCTTTAAGAAAATAATTTTTCCTAGGTTCGGGGTTCCTTGAGCCATTATTAGTGATGGAGGTTCACACTTCCACGAAAAGAGATTAGAAACTTTGCTACGTAAATATGGTGTTATGCAACGTACCGGATTGGCTTATCATCCTCAAACAAGCGGTCAAGTGGAAGTATCTAATCGAGAAATTAAATCAATTCTCGAAAAGGTGGTTTCTAAATCAAGAAAGGATTGGAGTGCCAAGCTAGACGATGCATTATGCGCCTATAGTACCGCATACAAGACACCCATCGGTACATCTCCCTATCGGTTGGTCTATGGTAAGGCATGTCATCTTCCCGTCGAGTTAGAATATAAAGCTTTTTGGGCAGTAAAGGAGCTTAATTTTGACCCGACTCTGAGTGGGGAGAAGCGGTTGTTCCAGTTAAATGAATTAGACGAATTTCGTCTAAGTGCTTATGAGAGTTCTCGAGTTTATAAGGAGCGCACGAAGAAGTGGCATGATAAACGTATTCTCCCAAAGCAATTTAAGAAGGGTGACAAAGTTTTGCTACATAATTCTCGTCTTCGCATATTCCCGGGTAAGCTAAGATCTAGATGGTCTGGTCCCTACACCGTCACCAATGTTAGAAAATCTGGAGCAATCGAAGTGCAGAATGAATCGGGAGAAGTCTTTATGGCCAATGGACACCGATTAAAGCTATATCATGAAGATGCAGTTGTAGGTAATATCGACGTGATTTACCTACAATCTCCTTCCTCTTGAGGTAATTTCGGTCAAGCGGGACCGTAAAAACCAGCGCTTCTCGGAAGGCAACCCGTGTGTATAACTTCTGTAATTTCCCTTTTTCTGTCGTGTGTTAGATTTTTTTTTTAATTTTGAGTGAAAGTGAGGGAGGGTACTGATGTACGTTGTGAGAAAAAAAAAATATGCAGGTACGGCAGGTGAACCGCTTGGTACAGAATCAAACCGAGCAGTACGAAGATGAACCGATCGGTACAGTATCAAATCGGTCGGTACATCATCAAACCGAGCGGTTCGGTTTTGAACCGATCGGTTCGCATGGCGGGCCTCTTTTCCGGATTTATTTATACACCTCTACCCTTCCACTCACCCCCCATTCCCTCATTTCACTCTCTCTCACTAAACCCTTCCCATCCCTCTCTACAACAAAACCCCCATAAAACACCTCCACCATCTTAATAACCATCTTCCACCTTACCTTCACCCATCACCTCCTCCACACTTCTTCATCTACAACCATGGTGTTCGGAAGGAAAAGGTGAAACGTCAACCGCCAGTCAGATTCTCCACCGGAATCATCACATGCAACGGAATCATCACGTGCAACGGAATCATCGGAGGCTCCGCCATCACCACCAGAATTCCCACCAGTAACCGGGTATGAACACATTATTTTTGGGTCGAAAAGGCAGCGCGAACTCTTCCTTGTGATGGCTTCTAAAACGGTAACACATACTCGCTTTCTTAGCCATGCTTTATTACGTCGCTGTGGTATCAATAAGTCTATGGAGCAATTTTTTGATGGTACTGGTATAGGTGGTCTATTTAATATGAATTTACCCACTTATAAAGACTTAACCCTAGAATTCTTTAGCAGCTTTCAGTACAATGATTCTACTACTACAATGACATTTAGATTACTGAATCAGACTCATACCATTCCTCTCCGACTATTTATGGATATCTTTGGCTTGGACTCCGGTAATGTTTTGAGTGCTCCCGATTCTTTTGATCATCAGATACTTTAGGACTGTATTACAGGTCAAATTTTGCCAGCACGTTTTAAGCGTGTTCCTTGTCAGGCCATTCAACACCCTGTTATTCATATTTGGCAAAGATTTGTTTCTGGGTCAATTTTTGGTCATTTCGAACATGGTGCTGTGACCAAAACTGAAATTGAGATGATCGTGATGGCCCTTAATGTTCAATCCCAACCCTTATTTGATCTTGATATTTCTGCACTAATCATGAAACATTTTGGTTTGATAGTTACTAAAGTAGGTCGCTTAAAGTCGATTAATGGTGGAGGATTGGTGACTCATCTTGCCCGGACTTTACTACGAGGTACTTTTGATGAATTGAACCGGGTGCCTATTTCAACGGAAACTGTATATACTGCAAGTGATTTTCCTGCAGGTTGGTTCTCCGTGAATGCTGACAATAAGTATATTTGGCACTTTGCTCCGGGTCAATCTCGCACTCTTCCCGATCCTTCTCTACCAGAGCTCTGGCAGCATCCACCGGTCGATGACGGTATCCCACCTCCTGCCGCACCTAGTTACTTACTTACCGTTACCCCCGGAGCTACTCCACAGGGTAACCGAAGTCGTTCCACTTTCGAACAAGGTGAAGGTTCAGGTTCTCATCAAGCTCCACAATTTCAGCCACCTCGTCCGCAGGCTCCTTTTCCGCCCTATCAGAGGCCATTTGTCCCACCTACAGGTGCCTACTATCCGCCTCAGCCGGGTTATACGGAGATGCTTCACTTAATGCGGTCGATGTATGTCGACCAACAGCGAGCCTATTTTCCACACCTCAGACAGCTTCAGCAGCAGGGTCAGCTACAGCCGACTGATCACTTACCCTCCTGGTTCGGTCCTGACGGTTCGTTTCAAGGACCTACAGGTCCACCTCCTTTTGGTCAGTCCAACTTCGGGGTGCAGTATGACTATGATCACGGTGTTAGCTACTATGGACACGACGATACCTATTCCTGCCATGATGCTTCTTTACATGGAGGTACTACTTTCGCAGATGAGACCCGACATGGTGGTCGAGAGTTCGTGGATCTTGTGTCTAGTCCGGAGGCAGCTGATGATGATGATTACGACATTGATGGTTATGAGTCCGATTCTTAGTCCCCCGGTTGGTTGGTTGCTGGTTTGGGGGACTTACTTGCAGTACATATAGTGTCGGTACCTTCTCTTATTCTTTTGTCTTACCTCCATTCTTTGTTATACTTTTTATCCTAATTCTTGCATATTGGTTCACAATGAGGACATTGTGTGATTTGGTTTGGGGGGATGTTTGGTATATTTTTATTTTATTTATTTGGGTAAAAAAAACGTTTTTCTTTATTTTTTTCGTTTTTCGTGTGTTTTAGTATAGAGTTGTGTCGGCGATGAGGACATTCCGTTTGTTGCATGCTTTTCCCTAGTTCTTTTACTCTTCCTTGTGAATGACACTATTTCCCGTTATTTGAGTTTAGTATTTCTTGAATCTTGTCACCGATTATCTTTTGAATGCCAAATGAGTAAATTGACCTGTTGTCTAGTAAGCTACTTATATTGCGAGACTTAGAGCCTTAAACTGATGACATCCATGATCAGTTTCATATAGGTTGAGAGTAGCACTCCTTATGAGACATGTAACATCAAATACATAAGCATGACATTCGTCTCTTAAATACCTGTATGCATTCAGTTTGTGATTTTAGCACGTGTAGAAGAGGCAATCCCCTTTCTTTTATCTAATTCCCATGAACTCTACATAGCCATAATTTGACCTGTTTTGACCCGTTTATTAACTACATGCCATATTTGCCTACCCTAGTCAAGCTAGTTTGGTTAATTAAACGGAATTGTTTATTTTTTCGGGTGAAATTTGGTACTTTGTCTTGTTGATTGGAGAAGGAAAAAAAATGATGAATGAATTGGAAAAAAAAATCAATGAAAGAAAAGAAAAAGAAAGGAGATAGTTGAAAAAAAAGAGAAAAAAAAAAGTGAAACAAGAAAATGAATGTGTTTTTGCTATGAGAAAAGAATTGATCTCTCTATTTTTCGTAGTTGTTGGTGCAAAGTCGGTTATGAAAGGTTGAAAATATGGTGCTTGGTACTACTTATAATTCCTTTGATTGAAGATTGGTTAAGAATGGAATGAGTTTAGTTTGGATACGGTTGGACTAGCTTGGCTTTTACCTCCACATATCCAAATCGTTTTGCCCCTTCTTACCCGATTACCCTCACTTTATCCATATGTAAGTCCTCGGCATGTGTTTTGGTCCGATTAAATGTGGATGTACGGTTGGTTGAGATTTGTATCATGTTAGATTGCATGCATGTTCTTATAAGTCGCAGTTAGGTGAGTGTTTTGTCTTTCCGATTTTACATAAACTCACAATATTGCCCTTGATGAGTGCTGAGTGTAAACCGCGAGAAATCTGGACATAGATGGTTATGCAAGATTAAAAGTTTGGCATTTGAATATTAATTGGGTCTTGGTTTTTGGAATTCTTATACTCTTCATCCTTTGCTTTAGAATTTGTTTCTTTAGCTTTAGTGTCATTTGTTTGCGAGAGTTTTAGATTTGGGATGGTGCATGTTGACAAATTTGCTCTGAGCCATTTTTATGTTGTCCTTTGAGAGTTTGCTTGGGGACAAGCAAATGTTCGGTTTGGGAGGATATGATGAACGCAGTTCATATGCATATTTATTCTTATTTTATCCTCCATTTTTACCGATTTCACATGCCTTAAGAATAATTTATTAGCCTTTTATCCGTAGTTTGTTATGTCGGGTATATGGTTTATGTTTTGGCAGGAAACATAGCAAAAGACGGAGTTAAGAGCTACAAATAAAGAAAACAAGAGGAACAAGGCAGCAAGGACAACGAAGGCCGAACCGGTCGGTATAATATCGAACCGGTCGGTTTGATTCTATACCGAGCAGTTTGATTACGAACCGGTCAGTTCGTTTTCGTACCGCTCGGTTCGTTTGTGTACCGAGCGGTTCGCGGCTCGTCCAAGTGACTTTCCTAAATCTTCTGAAGAATCCGTACTCTACCTTAATTAGAATCCTACGGGATTATTTTATTAAATTATATTCTATTTCCTAATTAGACCCTTTGTAATAAATATAAATATCCTTCTTAGGGCTAGGTTAAGGGCACCTTTTTATTTCATTGAAAAATCTTAGTTTAGTTTTATTAGCATCGAAATTCTGCAAGCTTGTAGCGGTACTTTTTAGCTTTCAATTATTATTCAATCTTTCAGTTCTTCATAATCGGTATTTTTTTTCCTTTTCCCCTATTCTCATATTAATATCTATTATGCTTAATTACTTTGTTGTTTCATCTTTAATAATGAGTAGCTAATTTATTTATCTAGGGTTGAAGAGGATCTATGTTAATTGAATTGGGGATGTTAGCTTAATTAATTGTTTAATTAGTCTTTCATAGGTTATTACCTTACTACTTGTCTTATATCGTCGTTTGATTAGTTTGAGACGTTGAACTAGTTGAATGTTTAGGAGCCCGAACCTAAGATCGAAAGCCTGGTAAGAGTAGACTTACAAGTAAGTAGGTAGGATAATCTGGTAAGTTGCGAGAGCCCGTCAGAATCTATCCTAAGGTTGACATAAGATCCGAAAGGCCGTGTCTTTGCCCTGAATAACTAAGATTGATTGATTGAATGATTAATTAACTTTACCCAATTTAATTACATAGTGAACCATATGACCCTAGATCTCTTTTAATATTGTTAGAACCCTTAATTTACATTACTGCAATAGTTTAGAAAAACAAATCAAAACAACCGGAATTAGAATAGTTTAGAATCAAATTAGATAATTAGCGATAATCGTTCGTCTCTCTGTGGTTCGATCCTTACTTGCTACTAGCTATTTGTTAGTCGTTAGTTAGGTTTATTTTGATTAAGGTGATACGACTTTAGCCTTATCAGCGATTTAATTTTTCAACGGTAATAGGGTGGGAATTGATCATGCTCGTTGCAGGAAACACTTGGATGGTGTAATGGGAAGGGAAGCATCCATTGATATAGGTGGTGAATTATAAGTGTTAATCTTTCAACCATAACTCCCTCCTTTTCCACTTCCACTTCATAACTCCCTCCATAAATCCTTCCTCCTTTTCATCTTCCTTTTCATAACTTTTCATCTTCCACTTCATAACTCCCTCATTTTCATCTTCTACTTCAAAACTCCTACATTTTCATCTTCCACTTCATAACTTCCTCCATAACTCCTTCCTCCTTTTCATCTTTCACTTCATACCTTTTCATCTTTCATCCAATAGTATAGCGACACGTGGCTTGCTTTAGCTTCATACCTTTTCATCTTTCGTCCAATAGTATCGCGACACGTGGCTTACTTTAGCTTTGAGATTTGGGGAAATGAAGGATGGAGAATGCTTTGTTTTCCTTTTAATATAATATATAGATATAGATTCTTGAAAGCTTCATTATTATTACCAACCACAATCTTGTCATCAACGTAAACTAACACTCCAAAGGGGGACTACTTTTTACCGTCGGCGTTAATTACGTGAAATGACGACTTTGTCCTTGGTATTTATTCTCAAAATAATATTACTTTTACATTTTATAGATTATCGATTATTAAAACTCGATAATAAAACCGTCTTTTTCGATTATCGTAATAAATCAAAACCGACTTCCTATATAGTTAATTACGCAAAATGACGAGTTCTCCTTTGCAATTAATTCTCAAAATATTATCACATTTACATTTTATAGAGTATCGGTTTATTAGAACTCGATAATAAAACCATTTTTTGGATTATTGTTACGCCTCTGATTTTAAACAGTTAATTAGATTAAATAACGACTTAATACAATTTAATAAACGTAATTAACTAATACGAGTAATATGCAAATTAAATCCTAATTAATCTACGACAAGTCGACAAGCAATATTTATTATACAAATCGATGCAAATTAAAATAAAAAATCCGGAAATGGGTCAGGTCAAGTGGGTTTTTCGACCCACCTAAGGATCGTATTACTTTCTCTATAATACTTGAAAGTTTTAAGATATGAAGTATAAGGTAGTGAAATTGGTTACATTGACAACATTTCATACAAGTGGCTCAGGGTTGGATCCTCTTGTTTACACATTTTTCTTTTGAAAAAAATAATTAAAATTTACAAAATAACGCTATTAACAAGGGTTCATACAAGTGGCTCGGGATCTAGAATCCTCTTGTTTACACATTTGTCTTTTGATAAAATAATTAAAATTTACAAAAAAAACGCTATTAATAAGGATCGAACCCACACCTATTGATTAGGAGACAAGTAACTAAACCACTACACCACCATCAACAAACTAATGTTTTAAATGGTTGAAAACTATCTTAAAAGAGAAAAAAACCCTGAAAAATGGCTTGGTCGAAAAAAAACGTCGACTCGCCGATGGGATAGTCGACCAATTTCTTCGACTCGCCGATGGGGTAGTCGAAGAAATTGGTCGACTACCCCATCAGCGAGTTGAAAAAAAACCGTCGACTACCCCATCGGCGAGTCGACGGTTTTTTTCGACCAAGTCATTTTTCCGGGTTTTTTTTTCTCTTTAAGATAGTTTTCAACCATTTGAAAGATTAGTTTGTTGATGGTGGTGTAGTGGTTTAGTTACTTGCCTCCTAATCAATAGGTTAGGTGTTCAATTCTGGGTCGACGGTTTTTTTCAACCAAGCCATTTTTCCGGGTTTTTTTTTTCTCTTTTAAGATAGTTTTCAACCATTTGAAAGATTAGTTTGTTGATGGTGGTGTAGTAGTTTAGTTACTTGCCTCCTAATCGATAGGTTAGGGGTTCAATTCTTGTTAATATCGTTATTTTGTAAATTTTAATTATTTTTTCAAAAGACAAATGTGTAAACAAGAGGAATCAATAGGTCGTGGGTTCGATCCTTGTTAATAGCGTTATTTTGTAAATTTTAATTACTTTTTCAAAAGACAAATGTGTAAACAAGATGATTCGAACCCAAGTCACTTGTATGAAATGTTGTCAATGTAACCAATTTCACTACCTTATACTTCATGTCTTAAAACTTTCAAGTATTATAGAGAAAGTAATACGACCCTTAGGTGGGTCGAAAAACCCACTTGACCTGACCCATTTCCGGATTTTTTTATTTTAATTTGCATCGATCTGTATAATAAATATTGATTGTCGACTTGTCGTAGATTAATTAGGATTTAATTTGCATATTACTCGTATTTGTTAATTACGTTTAATTAAATTGTATTAAGTCGTTAATTAATCTAATAAACTGTTTAAAATCGGAGGCGTAACAATAATTGAAAAAATGATTTTATTATCGAGTTCTAATAAACCGATGCTCTATAAAATGTAAATGTGATAATATTTCGAGAATTAATTGCAAAGAAGAACTCGTCATTTTGCGTAATTAACTATATAGGAAGTCGGTTTTGGTTTATTACGATAATCGAAAAAGACGGTTTTATTATCGAGTTTTAATAAATCGATAATCTATAAAATGTAAAAGTAATATTATTTTGAGAATAAATAGTAAGGACAAAGTCGTCATTTCACGTAATTAACGCCGACGGTAAAAAGTAGTTGCGCAATAAAAACTTCATCTCGATTAAATGTGACCAAAGAATAATCGACCAAGGACTGGACAAAACCGTATTTTTTCATCGATACGGTCAGTTTTGCGAATCAATTCTGAGAGGCTTGTTTTAATCCATAAATAGATTTGAGCAATTCACATACCTTGCCTTCTTTCCCTCGGTCAAAGCCTTGCGAAACCATTCTTCATAAAGCAATCACTCTCTTATTCTGCTGAAAACACAACGTAATCCATTCTTAAAATGCATATGTATAAACTTCAGAAACTTCATTTCCATCCGGTAAGGCCGACCCTAAAGCAGCGGTCAATTTTTCTTTTAAAATTCGAAAAGATTCCTCACACCTCTCATCTCTATGAAATTTCGTGGTTTTATACATCAGTGTAGTTATTAATCTATCTATTTTGGAAAAATCATTCACAATCTCCTATAGTAAGTAGCTAAACCCAAAAGATACGAATTTCAGCCACAGATTTCGGTCTAGGTCACTACTCCTTAACAACCCTAGCAGGATCTACCGATTCTCCATTCTTAGATATAATATGCCCCAAAATTACTGGAACCAACCAAAAAAATCACACCCCGAAAATATAACATATAACTATTTTTCTCTCAAGATGTCTAAGACAATTCGTAAATGTTCCTCATGCTCTTCTTCATTCTTTGAATAAATCATTATCTCATCAATGAATATCAAAATAAAACTAGTTTCATTACCCGTGAAAATCACGGGTGCGTTTCAAGTAAATTGTGCAAACTTAACCTTAAATAAAATTGTCGTCGTGTTGTATGCACTCGTAATCTCGGATGCAAAAACTTATGTGCATGAACGAACTGTAATTCACGTGCTTTGTTCTGAATAAACAAATAACATTATTTATGTGAATATTAATCGTAATACTTCCAAATTCATATAACAATATAATCTCAACGTATACGGTTATAAACGTATGAAGTCGAATGGAAGAGAGCTGAGTATTGATAACATTGTAGTCTCGTGATGTCATGTTATCTACATCGATATATAATTATATATTGGAGTAATAAATTATGATTCATCTATTTTTCTAGCTAAGAACAATTATCAAACAACATTTTATTGTTTTATTTGACAAAGATTAAGATGGTGTAAAAGTAAGGTAGATATAAATTACTCCCTCCGGTTTTTATTTATTGCACCATTTCGTGAATATATGTGAGGGTAATAAACAAAAAAATGGAAGGAGTATGTAGCGACATATCATGACAACTTACGCTACCCAAATCTATATAAAAATTGTGTATTTATAATTCTACTATCATAACCTAAGATTACATTACCTTTATAAATTTGCGAATATTAGATGAATAATCGCGTTAATTAACATGATTTTTTAGTGTACTTATCCATAGTACTTTTAATTTGCAAAACCTTAGTTTTATAGGAAAATATTATTTATGCAATCCTTAGTATTATAATTCTTAAATCTAAATCTAAAAATAATAATACCCAAAATTTACTCCGTAACTCCTTGTAGGAAGTTTATGATTTCACTCATATTTTTTCTCATCTATAAAATGATGGTACAACGTCTGCAAAAAAAAAAAAAAAAAATCATACCGGCCCAAAAAATATCAATGAAATGGAATAAAAACGTAAACCAAAAATTGATACATAATTTGTAATAACCAATTATACTGTAAGAATTTTATTAATAAGATATCTCAATTGTTAAAATGGTATGATATTAAAGTTGTGTAATCAAAATTATTAGCAAAACTCATATAAAAAATTCTTTGTAAAAATTTAGAAAGTGCTAGTAATATGTAATTACTTTGTATTGTATTAATTACAACTAATAAAAGCACATGAACTACATATTGATGAGCTAAACATTTTAGTAGTGCCACTTTTCAATACCTTGTAAAAGGTGACATTTTGGAATGACTTTTTATATTTTTATATAGATTATCTAGGTAAGTTCTCAAGGTTCGGTTCATCAAGTCCAAAAAACATCAGGTGCACTAGTCAACCCAAAAGGCATCATAATAAACTCACAATGGTATTATCTAGTAGAAAATATAGTCTTAGGTATATCCTCAAACACTATCATCAATTAATAGTACCCAAATCGGAAGTCAATTTAAGATAAAACAAAGGTTCCCTTCATCTAGTCAAATAAATCATCAGGATACCTATTCTATATAGTAACTTGATTCAATTCTCAATAATCAATACACAACCTTAAAGTTTCATCCTTCTTTGTCCACAAATAAAATGGGGGAACCTCAAGATGACACAATAAGCCTTATATGCCCTTTCTCCATCAGTTCATCTAGTTTTTTTTTTCTTAAGCTCTTGCATTTCTAAGGGTGACATATGGTGTAGTGATGTAACAATTGGACCCGTCCTTGGCACTAGGTCAATAATCTTGAACTCAACTTTTCTACTTGGAGACATTCTCGATATTTCCTCAGAAAACACTTCAACAAACTCACTCACTACTGGAACTTCACTCAGGTCAAAATATTCAATCCTCAAATCCCTTATATGACACAAAATCAACTAACCTCCCCCAGATTAATGCATTTTCACCTTCATAGCATAAATAATTAAGCTGCACCCTAAGACCTCTTACACGACCCTTAAGTACTCTCACATTTTAAGCCTTTCCAAGAAAATGTTACTATTTCCACAATCTATATTAGCCTGATGAAATTCTAGCTAATCCATCCTCAAAATCACATCAAAGTAAGGTAATGGGAATCCTAACAAGTCTGCCTCAAAATCATGATCACCAATAAACACACACACACATCCTTATACATCCTTTTACGGTTTACTAAGTCCTCAAATGCCATGACAAAAATCAAAATTCACACTTCCATTATGGAAATTCGTGCATAAAAGGCATAATAAACGTATATAAAATGCACGAATCACTAGCTTATGAATCAATTGGATCAAGCAGTATGTCCTAAAGGGCCAGTCCATCTAGGATGTTTCTGGGTAGGATAGGAATTCTGAAGTTATGGAGAGCATTCTCAAAGTCAACATGAAATTTTGCAAGTGGTTGGAGATGAAGCTAACAATAGGAACCTGATATGCAGTTGAGTAAAGGGGCGAAAATCCAATCTCTTGGAACCTTATAGCTGATTTAGACAAAATTCAGGAAGATGCATTGGATGAAGGCTATTCAGGCACACTCTATTCTCCCTAGACATAGAATTACTTGCTGTCTTGTTGTACAACAGAAGTTGGCTACCATGGATAAGATGTAAGCTCGAGGTATAATACTCCCAATTCGCTGCATCTTGTGCATGGTTGATATGGAGACACACATGCATCTATTCTTTGGTTGCAGTTACTCTACTCACCTATGGAAGGACGTTTTACAGTGGATGCACGACCCTTGTAAAGGTGCTGGAACCTATACATGGTGTAGGAATTAAGAAGAATGCGATATTCTCATCACAAGCAAACATGAAAACGTAGAGTGGAGGAAAGTGACCTTATGTGCTACTATTTATCATATCTTGAGTTACAAAATTGAAGAATTTTCAGTGATTTTGAGCATGTCATTGCTCATAAACTTATGATATGATTAAAACTAATGTCAAGTTTAGATTACAAATTGAATAACTGTGTATAGCTTGTTTTCATTAGTGGGGGTCTTTTTTTTATAATTTCTCTTCTTTGCTCTTTGCAAAGTATTGATATGGAGTATATCTTTGTAGGGTGTTCTCTTAATTTTTTTTAATGGAATAAGAGATCTAACATTCATACAATTTTTTTTGATAATAATATTACCAAAATTAATACTCTCTCCATTCTTTGGAAACCTACCATAAGTTGAATATATGTGAGGTATATTTTAATCAAATGGTAGGTTCAAAGAATGGGAGGGAGTATATACTCAATATTTTGGGACATGCTAAATCATACCAACTTTTTTACTAAATCATACCCACTTTTCCCAGATTACCTTCTTCATAATTACCATCACAATCTTAGTCATCTTTCCCCCAATTATTAAGCATCAATCACCTCCATCAATTAGATCAGTCGATCCCCAAAATTAAATTAGATCAGTCGATCCCCAAAATCATTTTTAAAAAATCTACGTAATCCCTTCCCTCTACCCCTACCCGGGTGCCTACCCCATGAAAACCCAATTGGAAGGTAAGTACCTTAAACAAAATTTACTTTAAATTTAATTAATTATTTTTTAAAAAAAATTATGATGTGCGGAACTTACAATACAGCGTCACACGGCCGACCGATTTGATGTTATCGACGTCGAAGTAGAGTTTATTTAGGAACAATATTTAATCAATAATACATAGTATAACGTTGAATGATTATATTAAAAGTAAATTATTAATAAAATCTCCAACTCTAATTGTTTCAAATGCTAATTATGTCCGTAATTCAAAAGCTATAGATGAATATAATTAGGGTTTAATTAGAAATTACATAAAAAATTGAAATTATTAATAAAAACAAAATTACTTGTTCCAGGTTCGAATTGTGATTCATGACGGTGAAATTCTTGAACATTTTACTAAGGTCTTGAGGATTGAGAAAAGATAGAATTGATTAGGTTTAATGATGATGAAAAAGAGAGCTTTTTGTATGAGGAAGGGTAGGGAAAGGAAAAAAAAATGAAAAATTGGGTATGAAGTAGTAAAAGCTGGGTATGATTTAGCAACTACGTATTGATAATATTGAGTATATTAATTATGAACTAAATTAAATTGGATGTATCTGAATTAAACTGGAAGTATATGAACCGAATCATACTTAACTAAAAATGTTCGAGTATAAGGTGAAAAGAATGGTGCCTAAAAATCGATGAGTTGGAATAATTTGTTGAGTAAATATTGTTGCATTTTTTGTTTGGATTTTCTACATTGTATCCATGAACTGTTTACATTTCTACCTTGTACCCCTACAATTTTTACATCTGTACATGGTATCCTTGTACTTTACTATAAGTTTCTTTGGTACCCCTAAACTTTATTACTCCCTCCGGTTTTTAATTTTCGCCCCATTGTGTTTAACATATAAATTAAGAAAATTTGATGAATTATTGATAAAGAGGTAAATGATGATGAAATTTGGTGACTAGACACCAATGAATCATCAAAGTGAAGGGAATATAATGTTAGTTTAATCAATTCAATGGCATAATGGATAAATAATATAAAAGTATAAGGATAATATGGTAATATATATGACAAATAAGGAAAGTTAAGAAGTGGGGCAAAAAATAAAAACTTGTCAAATAAAGAATACGGGGCAAAAATTAAAAAAACGGAGGGAGTATTATGTTTATTGGTACCCAGTGGCGGACCTAGGATTTTTCAGCTAGGGGGGCACTATTTTTTTCCGACATTTTTGCATTTTAAAACTATTTTTACGATATTTTTTCTATATAATAATGAACAATGAGACTTGTCAAAAAAATGCTTATATATGTTTTAAATCATAATTTTTATCACACGGTTATTAAAATCATTACCAAATTAAATAAACTAATTACATTATATAGGAAAAAATCGAGACAAATATTTGCAAGGTTTTGATAAATAGTTTAAGTATAATATATAGAAATTTTCATTAAGTTATGACATTAAATATGAGGTTGTAAAGTTTGTTACATGATTGACCTCATGTTACATTATCTTTTGAATAGCTACAGAGCTTAATTATTCAAAAAATGCAGCAATTGGGATTCAAACCCCTGCCATGATTAATCTTAAAAAACCCACTTATTTCTAAATGGACTGGGGGGCCTTTGAACCCCCGGGCCCCCCTGTAGGTCCGCCCCTGTTGGTACCCCCTAAACTTTTTTTCCCCGTCATGTTTTGGCTACAAATTACATTTTTATGTTCAAGATTAAAACTTAAACGTCATTTAACATACCTAATTAACCGATAATTGAACATAAACTAACAATTTTGTACGTGTTTGCAGTTATACTCCGAATTTAAACTGATTATATTTTTGACGTTATATTGTCAAATCAAATGATAACACTTAAATTAAGCTCAATTACTTGTCAATTATTCAAATTAAATGATATGGAGTATTGAAGTCTTAATCCTAAGTAAAAACATAATCTAACGACAAAACTTGATGAATAAAAAAACTTTTGGGGCGCTACATAAAAGTAAACTTCAAGGGTACCATGTATAAACATAAAGAAGGTAGGAGTACCATATAGAAAAGTGAAAAATATAGGAATACCGGGTAGAGTTTTTTTGATGGGAATGGGGATGGAAAATAAATGTTGGAAAGAAGTGAGCGTGACATTTGTGTTTGTGTTGAGGCTGCCTCTGCCTAGGTACTGGTGCTTTATCGCGCTAGGATACTTCCACTAGACTAGACTGACTACTAGAGGCTACACCTACACTGCTAGACAGAGAGAGAAACTACTTCAATTCATTCATTCACTCTCTCATCTCTCTTCCTCTCCTCTTTCTTCTCTCTTTTTCTTTATCTCTCTCTCTCTCCCTTGCTGGGTCATCTCTTCTTCTTCTTCTTGACCCAATAAAATAAAATAAAATAAAATAAAATAAAATAAAATAAATAAAAATACTCCAAATATCGGTTCATCATCAATTCAATTTGATGATTCATATTTCCCCAAATTAATCAATCCTTCTTCTTCTTCTTCTTCTTCTTCGGCTCATCGATTTCAGTCTTCTTCTTCTTCTTCGTCTTCTGCTCTAGTCTTCCATCCACGCCGTATTTATCATTTCTTCAATTCCAAGTCCACATCATTTTTATTTTATTTTTTACTAAGTTTTGATTATGTTCCTTGTTGTTTTTATTTGATCCACCTAACTTCAATTTTGTAGAGTATATATTTTTTTATTTCTTCATTCACTGTAACCTCAATTTCACGCGTTTTCCCCTCCCCCGCCCCCCCTGCCCTTTTATTACTACTACTACAATGGAGTATTGTATTATAATAGGAGTACTATATGGTTTGTCATCAATTAGGGTTTCCTTAGGGTGGTAGCTCACTATTTGCTTGCTTTATCATGTGCTAACACTTGAAATTAAAGTGTGAAATGAAGACCGAAACTTCTGGGCTTTCTTGATTTGTGTCTTCTTCTTCTTCCTTTAAATCATTACTATTGTATATGCGAGTAATCCCTACAACATAGGAGTATTACCGATTAGTTGATGCTATTTTTAAGAGCAAGGTGAAGGAAGATAGTATACTAATACACTTGTGGTACATTTAATTATGGTCCTTCTGAATCCAGGCGTATTGGAATCATAAGATTGATTGCCTAATGTTTTCGCTCTCATCTTCTCTTGTTTTGGATTGTAAAGTGGCACCCATGCTTTTCATCCTCACTGGATGCACTTTCATTCATTATGGGTCATCCAGGAACAACCTCATTATATTGTAAATAGAAGATTGGGTACGTGTACGTCCCAGTCATCTGAGACTTGAGTATTTAAGAAGGCCTTTCAGCTACTCACTACTGTACTGTGGTAGTCTTGTGCTTGTGCTATGGGTTCAACTTGATGAATATTTTAGGATTATTTGTAACTGAATCCTCTCATGTTTTCATATAGGGGCACGCTTAGTCTTAGTCTGGTATTTCTTTGATGTGCTGATGTTGTGCAAGTAATAAGCGAAAACAGCTTGCTTACCTGGGGCCGGGGAACAAGATGTTAGAGGCGACAAAGTTTACAGGAATTATAGGCATCAACAACGATGATGGAAAATTTTATGACTTTTATCACAAACTTGGTGATAATTCCAACATGTCCATTGACAGTTATGCAAGCTTGCAAGCCAGCAATGGTGGAGGTTCTGTAGCAATGTCTGTTGATAACAGCAGTGTGGGTTCTAATGATTCCCACACTCGTATGTTGGGTCACCAAGGATTGAAACGTGTCAAGGACTATTCGGTTGTTGGGAGTGTTAATCGGGGAAGGGTTACCCATGCTCTTAGTGATGACGCACTTGCTCAAGCTCTTATGGATCCTAATTTCCCAACTGAAGGGCTCAAGAATTTTGAGGAGTGGACAATTGACTTGAGGAAGCTTTATATGGGTGATGCATTTGCACAAGGAGCGTTTCGGAAACTCTATAGAGGAACTTATGAAGGCGAGGAGGTTGCTATAAAGATTTTGGAGAGGCCCGAGAATGATCAAGAAAGGGCCCAACTGATGGAGCAACAGTTTCAGCAAGAAGTTATGATGCTTGCTACACTGAATCATCCTGACATAGTCCGGTTTATTGGAGCTTGTCTTAAACCCATGGTTTGGTGCATCGTTACTGAATATGCAAAGGGTGGTTCAGTTCGTCAGTTCTTGACAAAGAGGCACAATCGTTCTGTTCCTTTGAAAATAGCAGTTAAGCAAGCTTTGGATGTCGCTAGAGGAATGGAATATGTCCATGGATTTGGACTGATTCACTGGGATTTGAAATCAGACAATCTTTTGATATTTTCTGATAAGTCCATCAAAATTGCAGACTTTGGAGTCGCCAGGATTGAGGTCCAGACTGAAGGAATGACTCCAGAAACAGGAACTTACCGTTGGATGGCTCCGTAAGCTTTTTTTCCTTGATTTTAGTCTCTAAGCTTTGTACTTCTTTGTACTGTTTGAATTGCATACTACAGCGTTTCTGTTCCTTTTTTTTGGTCTCTGTAATAATAGTACCCCCAGTCCCCCACATACTTTATTTATTTTAAAAAAACCTATAACTATGTTTCTATCTTGGATTTTTATTTTTAACTTTATTGGCATTGCTTTTCATCTTTCTGGTACAGATTAGTATCTTGACTTCATTATGTAAAGTTAATTATGGATAATTTCTCTGAAAGTTAGTGTCTCTTGCCCAATTTTTTTCTTCAAAGTGCTCTCTCATATAGCCGTAAGGAAGATGTTATTTATGCAAGCACTGTACAAGCTGTCTTATACTACGTATTAGTCATTCAGCAAATCCTCTCTTCTCTTTTCCTGATATTATTGTGAACCCACAGTTCAATTGGAAAGGTTGCATATTGTGTTTATTGTGGGTCCAATATAGCCCAACATTGATTTATTTACCATTGCCAGCAAGCTGGGAAAAGAGGATTATTACATAAAGATAATGGATGAACTTCTTTGCTAATTTTCGCATTCGATAATGAATGAACCCTCCAGTTGAGTCTCCAACTAGTCAATAACCCTCACGCCATCCTCACCCTCTCTCTTCCATCTTTATTGTCCCTTCCCCTCACTCTCCCTCTTTACCCCTTCAAGCGTTGTCGCACCAACCCCTTACACATGTAGGCCATGCAGTCATGCCTCCTCCCTGTTTTCCTGCCTTCTGCCCACCTCACCCCTTCTGAGAGTTCTGTCTTCATACATCTAATGCTTTTGAGGGAGATATGAGTTTTCTTGATATTCTTTTTACTGTTTGAATTGCATACTATGGCATTTCTGTTCCATTTCTGGTTTCTGTAGTAATAGTACCCCACATACTTTATTTATTCGAAAAAAAAAACTATAACCATGTTTCTATCCTTGATTTCTATTTTAAACTTGATTGGGATAGGTTGTCTTCTCTTTCTGGTACAGATTAGTATCTTGAGCTATTGACCCTGTCTTGTGAAGTGAACTACAAATAATTTATCTCGAAGTTAGTGTCATTTGCTCAATTTTTTCTTCTTCAAGTGCTCTCTCATATAGCTGTAATGCAGATGCTATTTATGCAAGCCCTATCGTGTAGTCATTGAGTACCTTCTCTTGTCTTTTCCTGATGCTATTGCAATCCTACAGTTTCTGTGGGAGAGTCGTATTTTGTATTGCTGTGTCCAATTTCGCCTGACTGAAAATGATTTGTTATTGCGAGCAAGGTGGAACAAGAAAAGAATGACATATGGATAATGGATGAACTTCTTTGCTAGTTTTCGTGGTCGATAATGAATGAACCTTCTTATCCCTCACTCTAGATTACATTGAGCCAGTAAGGATCCACGTGGGTGAGTGAGTAAAAGGAGAGATGATGTTGATAGTTGGTGAGGGTGTAGTGTGGCTGCTGCTATGAGGTTACGTCGCCAAAGAGTGGCGGTTGAGGTGGATTTGTGGCTGAGATATATAGTGGTGCGGTTTTTGAAAGGGGTTGAGAAGCTGGATTTGAATCCTCTTCATGACCCCCACCTCTCTTCTGATTTTGGGTTTCTCCTATGTATTAGTTCAGTGATTAGAAACCAATTGTGGGTTTATGACTCGTCAGTACATGTACATCACCTAATTATGATGAATATAATCCCCGAGTCGCTTATTTGACATTTGTCAGTTATTTGAAACTTTTGTTTGATTGCACTTTGTTGCAATCCGTTTTGAGATCGAGGAGAGAATGGAGAAAGCACTGTCAACGGTAGGCAGCATAATCGGCAGCAGGAAGCTTCTGGATTGCTAAGAAGGCTAAAGAAGAACTTGCTGATATATCACACGATATCTCTGTTTGTTCACTTCCTTTTCTTTTACTCCATTCATATTGCAATTTGCATTATTGTCTTTCCTGATTCCTGACTACCCTTTTAATTTCCGTTCCCCTTTCTTAATTCTATTTTCTTCATGATCAATATTTGTACTGTAGTTGTCCTTGCCTAGTGGTTAAGACGACATTACCATGTAGTGCGACTAAGTGTGTTCTTCGTTGAATCAAAATGATCAATATCTGTGATTTGATTAGCTATTTGTGAATTGTGATAGGTTTTTAATTTTAATGGTGTGTGGATGTTTGAGCAAATTCAGTGCTGAATAATGGACTAATGCATAAGTTGATATGTATATGTGGGAGATCTAGATTATATATATGTGTAACTGAAATGGAGGCTGCTTAGAAGTAAATTAAAAGTTGAAACCGTACCGAAACCAACAGCATTAATTAACCACCTTTACTACTGTACATGTCAATTTAAACATACAGGCTGCTTATAATTAATCAATGTTTGACTGCTAATAATGGGAGTATGGGAATAATAGTATATAAATAATAGGAGAACTAAACTAAGTTTGGTGAAGAAGGTCAATGACGATAGAGCCCAAAGTGCTGTTTTGGCAGAGACAAATGGCAATGCAAGTTGAATGGATAATAAGTCGATGAGGAGGGAGAAATTCCATCAATCGGTTTCTTAATCATTCTGAACCATAATTTTATCACCATGCGAATGGATGGATCCCCAATTCCCTATAACCACACAATTAATCTCTTATCATTTTATTAGCAAAACCGTCCTTATTATACTTTAATCCTTTTTAGACCATGACATGAGCGTCATCTAGGATATCTCTGTCTTAATATCACTATATTAACGTCATCTATCTTTGGTAAACAACAGATTAATATCGATAAAAGTAGATTTAGAAAACATATTAGATTAGGCGGAATTAATCGTTGCAGGTGCTTTTTCTGGGACTAATGTAAGGAAAGAACTTTTAACGTCTCCTGAGGCAGCTACATTAAAGGTGGGATTGGTTCAATTTCAAGTCTTGGACAATGCTTATACAAATGATGAGATGAATCAGCAGCATTCATCATCTCTGCCTTTCAGGTGAGCTGATTGTTATGGCGACATGATTCACTCACACATTCCCTTTGTTTCATCAATTCTTCTCAAAACTGACTTACTGTATATTTCTCGATGTACGTAGTACTTCAGAGCTGCCTTCGATCTTGAACCCTCACAAGCAGGGAGTTGACGCGAGGTAGATTTATAATTAGAGCCATTTGGAGGCTACACCTGTCTGTCTACCCCTTTTTTAACCGCTGATTACCTGCTTCCAAATTACTGCTGGGGTGTTGGCATCCTTAGGATCACTCACACATTCAGTCGTAGCCATCCTAAGGTACACTTTCCTCTTATCCTTTAACCCTTTCTTTTTCCAAATTTTGGGTGGTCATCATCCTTCTTCCACCCATCACTCATACATTCAGGATCGTCTATTTTTTGGCAACCAGAACATTCTACTTATATTCGGGTTGTATATTATTGTATAGGCTAGTAGAAGTCGCAATTGGATTAGTTAGATCGGATTTGTTGAAATGGGTCATGACTACTTCCAGGTTGGGCTAGTCGGAAATTAATCTCACAACTTCATTCATAAAATTCTTGATGGATCATTACTAACTTACCAAGACCTTTATACAAGCTATATGCCTTGAGGAATAAGAAATATGATAGACAAAATACCAAACTATCTCCATAATATCTTGGTGTGTATCATAAACTTCTTGAAGCTAAGTCAACCTTTTCTCTGTAGATCACCGTGTATTGTGCTGCCCTTTTGGCTTTTGAGAGGCCACTATGTTGGAGGCCAACGAAAACCCAATGAGGTACTTTCATTCTATTCTCAATTAAGGTGAACTATGTTGGAGGCCAACGAAAACCAAATGAGGTACTTTCATTCTATTCTCGATCAAGGTGAACAAGAGCACAGTTAATTAAGTTGATGCGTTTGGAGCTAAGGTATTGATGAGGTTCGCAACTTATGGGCGGATTATTTTCTTAATAATTAGTACGAAGTAGTACATGATGTTATAATGTTGAATTATATATGGTTTTTATGTATCTTTTGGATGTAACTGGATAATGGTTTGTACCTTTTGCATGTTGGATTTTATAAAAATGAAACTTCTTTAATTCCATATGATATTCATTTCTTATGTTTCGCTAATGTATAGTTCAAATACCCGTAATATATTTCATATAAACCAGTTGTTTACTAAGGAATAGACAATTATTGTATTTAGAAAACAGTTGTCTACTTAACAAATATACATCTAATATTATCAAAGCTCAGATGTCTATACAAGAAATAGACAACTGTTATTTTAGAAAACAGTTGTCTATTAATGAATAGACAATTGTTGGAAAACAGATGTCTATGCTTAGACCAATATACAACTCCAAACTACTCAACTATTGTAAGTCAGTTGTCTATTGCGAAAAAAAACAGTTGTCTATTTGATGTTTTTTAGTAGTGTTAGCTAGAAAAATAGATGAATCATAATTTATTACTCCATTATATAATTATATGTCGATGTAGATAACATGACATCACGAGACTACAATGTTATCAATACTCGGCTCTCTTCCATTCGACTTCATACGTTTATAACCATATACGTTGAGATTATATTGTTATATGAATTTGGAAGTATTACGATTAATATTCACATAAATAATGTTATTTGTTTATTCAGAACAAAGCACGTGAATTACAGTTCGTTCATGCACATAAGTTTTTGCATCCGAGATTACGAGTGCATACAACACGACGACAATTTTATTTAAGGTTAAGTTTGCACAATTTACTTGAAACGCACCCGTGATTTTCACGGGTAACGAAACTAGTTTTATTTTGATATTCATTGATGAGATAATGATTTATTCAAAGAATGAAGAAGAGCATGAGGAACATTTACGAATTGTCTTAGACTTCTTGAGAGAAAAATAGTTATATGTTATATTTTCGGGGTGTGATTTTTTTGGTTGGTTCCAGTAATTTTGGGGCATATTATATCTAAGAATGGAGAATCGGTAGATCCTGCTAGGGTTGTTAAGGAGTAGTGACTTAGACCGAAATCTGTGGCTGAAATTCGTATCTTTTGGGTTTAGCTAGTTACTATAGGAGATTGTGAATGATTTTTCCAAAATAGATAGATTAATAACTACACTGATGTATAAAACCACGAAATTTCATAGAGATGAGAGGTGTGAGGAATCTTTTCGAATTTTAAAAGAAAAATTGACCGCTGCTTTAGGGTCGGCCTTACCGGATGGAAATGAAGTTTCTGAAGTTTATACATATGCATTTTAAGAATGGATTACGTTGTGTTTTCAGCAGAATAAGAGAGTGATTGCTTTATGAAGAATGGTTCCGCAAGGCTTTGACTGAGGGAAAGAAGGCAAGGTATGTGAATTGCTCAAATCTATTTATGGATTAAAACAAGCCTCTCAGAATTGATTCGCAAAACTGACCGTATCGATGAAAAAATACGGTTTTGTCCAGTCCTTGGTCGATTATTCTTTGGTCACATTTAATCGAGATGAAGTTTTTATTGCGCAACTACTTTTTACCGTCGGCGTTAATTACGTGAAATGACGACTTTGCCCTTACTATTTATTCTCAAAATAATATTACTTTTACATTTTATAGATTATCGATTTATTAAAACTCGATAATAAAACCGTCTTTTTCGATTATCGTAATAAACCAAAACCGACTTCCTATATAGGTAATTACGCAAAATGACGAGTCCTTCTTTGCAATTAATTCTCGAAATATTATCACATTTACATTTTATAGAGCATCGGTTTATTAGAACTCGATAACAAAATCATTTTTTCAATTATTGTTACGCCTCCGATTTTAAACAGTTTATTAGATTAATTAACGACTTAATACAATTTAATAAACGTAATTAACAAATACGAGTAATATGCAAATTAAATCCTAATTAATCTACGACAAGTCGACAATCAATATTTATTATACAGATCGATGCAAATTAAAATAAAAAAATCCGGAAATGGGTCAGGTCAAGTGGGTTTTTCGACCCACCTAAGGGTCGTATTACTTTCTCTATAATACTTGAAAGTTTTAAAACATGAAGTATAAGGTAGTGAAATTGGTTACATTGACAACATTTCATACAAGTGACTTGGGTTCAAATCATCTTGTTTACACATTTTTCTTTTGAAAAAATAATTAAAATTTACAAAATAACGCTATTAACAAGGATCGGACCTATTGATTCCTCTTGTTTACACATTTGTCTTTTGAAAAAATAATTAAAATTAACAAAATAACAATATTAACAAGAATTGAACCCCAAACCTATTGATTAGGAGGCAAGTAACTAAACCACTACACCACCATCAACAAACTAATCTTTCAAATGGTTGAAAACTATCTTAAAAGAGAAAGAAAAAAACCCGGAAAAATGGCTTGGTCGAAAAAAACCGTCGACTCGCCGATGGGGTAGTCGACGGTTTTTTTTCGACCAAGCCATTTGTCGACTACCCCATCGGCGAGTCGAAGAAATTGGTCGACTACCCCATCGGCGAGTCGACGGTTTTTTTCGACCAAGCTATTTTTCCTGGTTTTTTTTCTCTTTTAAGATAGTTTTCAACCATTTGAAACATCAGTTTGTTGATGTTGGTGTAGTGGTTTAGTTACTTGCCTCCTAATCAATAGGTCAGGGGTTCGTTCCTTGTTAATAGCGTTATTTTGTAAATTTTAATTATTTTTCAAAACACAAATGTGTAAACAAGAGGATTCGAGATCCCGAGCCACTTGTATGAACCCTTGTTAATAGCGTTATTTTGTAAATTTTAATTATTTTTTTCAAAAGACAAATGTGTAAACAAGAGGATTCAACCCCGAGCCACTTGTATGAAATGTTGTCAATGTAACCAATTTCACTACCTTATACTTCATGTCTTAAAACTTTCAAGTATTATAGAGAAAGTAATACGACCCTTAGGTGGGTCGAAAAACCCACTTGACCTGACCTATTTCCGGATTTTTTTATTTTAATTTGTATCGATCTGTATAATAAATATTGCTTGTCGACTTGTCGTAGATTAATTAGGATTTAATTTGCATATTACTCGTATTAGTTAATTACGTTTATTAAATTGTATTAAGTCGTTATTTAATCTAATAAACTGTTTAACATCAGAGGCGTAACAATAATCCAAAAAACGGTTTTATTATCGAGTTCTAATAAACCGATACTCTATAAAATGTAAATGTGATAATATTTCGAGAATTAATTGCAAAGGAGAACTCGTCATTTTGCGTAATTAACTATATAGGAAGTCGGTTTTGGTTTATTACGATAATCGAAAAAGACGGTTTTATTATCGAGTTTTAATAATCGATAATCTATAAAATGTAAAAGTAATATTATTTTGAGAATAAATACCAAGGACAAAGTCGTCATTTCACGTAATTAACGCCGACGGTAAGAAGTAAAGCGCCGACGGTAAAAAGTAGTCCCCCTTTGGAGTGTTAGTTTACGTTGATGACATGATTGTGGTTGGTAACAATAATGAAGCTTTCAAAAATCTATATCTATATATTATATTAAAAGGAAAACAAAGCATTCTCCATCCTCCATTTCCCCAAATCTCAAAGCTAAAACAAGCCACGTGTCGCGATACTATTGGACGGAAGATGAAAAGGTATGAAGCTAAAGCAAGCCACGTGTTGCTATACTATTGGATGAAAGATGAAAAGGTATGAAGTGAAAGATGAAAAGAAGGAAGGAGTTATGGAGGAAGTTATGAAGTGGAAGATGAAAATGTAGGAGTTATGAAGTAGAAGATGAAAATGAGGGAGTTATGAAGTGGAAGATGAAAAGGTATGAAAAGGAAGATGAAAAGGAGGAAGGATTTATGGAGGGAGTTATGAAGTGGAAGTGGAAAAGGAGGGAGTTATGAAGTGGAAGTGGAAAAGGAGGGAGTTATGGTTGAAAGCTTAACACTTATAATTCACCACCTATATCAATGGATGTTTCCCTTCCCATTAGACCATCCAAGTGTTTCCTGCAACGAGCATAATCAATTCCCACCCTATTACCGTTGAAAAATTAAATCGCATGATCCGAAGATGTGTAGTCATCGAGACAAGAATCCAAAACAACCTTTACCCACCTAGCTCTATTCAACAAATGCTCAATTCTAAGGTAGGACACTTGGCGCGATGCGATTGGGTAGGAATTGAAAAGACGGGAGTTGAATACATAAAGTCAGTTATTATTAGTTAGGACTTTTCAACTTCTTTCTCATTCATTAGGTAGAATCCAAGGTGAGGAACTCATCAACTTCTTTCTCATTGATGATGTAGAATCCTAAGTAAAGCAATCAAAGTCGGTTATTATTACCTACAACCTTTCAACGTCTTTCTCATTCATTAGCTAATATGGTGAAATCTAATCTCTTTCAACTTCTTTCTCATTCATTAGGTAGAATCCAAGGTGAGGAACTCATCAACTTCTTCCTCATTGATGATGTAGAATCCTAGGTAAAGCAATCAAAGTCGGTTATTATTACATCCATGATTTATAGTCGTCCGTTATAATAATCGTCCTTATGTATCAATCAAGAGACTTCAAAGTCGGTTATTATTGAAATGTAAGCTCTTTAACTTCTTTCTCATTGATGATGTAGAATCCTAGGTGACAAGACTCCTCAAAATATTTAGTTAAATAACAATGATAATGACACATTCAATTACGTAATGAATAAAATGATTCCTCTAAACTTTTATTCTCACATTACTATACTAGATGCATATAAATACCGTATGCACACTACTCTACCGATACACTCTTTTAATACCCAAGCTAAAATACGCGACACAATATTGCTAACAAAATAGCCAAACCACAGACAACAAACAAAACAAATGGCGCCAATAAGAATTACCATTCCCTTCAACTTCTTCTTCATTTATTACTTAGAATCCAAAGTGAAGAAATGGAGTTGAATGCATGATCAATGAGGAAGTTGGTTATTATTAGTTACAACCCCTCAACTTCTTCTTCATTTATTATTTAGAATCCAAAGTGAAGAAACCTTTAAACTACTTTCTCATTGATTACTTAGAATCCTAAGTTAAGTAATAAATTTCTACCACCTACCATCCTCTTCATCTTCCTCCATTATAATCCACCACCTATGAGAATGAGTGTTTGTCTTTTCCATTACACCAACCAAGTGTACAACGAGCATGATCAATTCCCACCCTATTACTGTTGAGAAATTAAATCGCCTGATCCGAAGATGTGTAGGCAAAGCACTCTCCATGCTCTATTCAACAAATGCTCAATTCTAAGGTAGGACACTTGGCGCGATGCGAATGGGTAGGAATTGAAAAGACGGGAGTTGAATACATAAAGTCAAGTTAGATAGAATCCAAGGTGAGGAACTCATCAACTTCTTCCTCATTGATGATGTAGAATCCTAGGTAAAGCAATCAAAGTCAGTTATTATTGAAATGTAAGCTCTTTAACTTCTTCCTCATTGATGATGTAGAATCCTAGGTAAAGCAATCAAAGTCAGTTATTATTGAAATGTAAGCTCTTTAACTTCTTCCTCATTGATGATGTAGATTCTAGGTGACAAGATTCCTCAAAATATTTAGTTAAATAACAATGATAATGACACATTCAATTACGTAATGAATAAAATGATTCCTCTAAACTTTTATTCTCACATTACTATACTAGCTGCATATAAATACCCTATGCACACTACTCTACCAATACACTCTTTTAACACCCAAGCTAAAATACGGGACACAATATTGCTAACAAAATAGCCAAACCACAAACAACAAAGAAAACAAATGGCACCAATAAGAACTACCATTGCAGGCTTGGTCCCCTCAAAGTCCAAATATCAGATAACAACACGACCCACAACGATATGACGTGTAACACCGAACAAAAACAGCCCCCCACTGTCGCTAGACATGGTGCTATTAGACAAAGAGGTGAGGTCCCATCCCTTCAATTGGACAACCATTTTGATTCCCTGTCTATTTTTGCCGGTGCTAAAAAATTGATGATCATTTTGTTTCATCTCATTATGGTCAGGGAAACCATATACATGCAACAATACCCAAACGGTGGGTGACCTCATATGAAGGCGTGCTGCACGAGGGGAAAAATAATAGATCGTACAAACCAGTATAAGAAATCCCACACATCATCAAGTACACCCCATTTACATCGACATAGGAGGATAAGGATCAAACTCAAAGTATTCCACTCCACAAATTCGAATTCCTCCCACTCGACAAATTGGAAGAACGCAACAACAAAAATGATTATTTGATAGGCACGTACACCGACACATGCACTATAAAATGCAACAATTTTACTATCTAAACACTCTATTTGCCTATTCACTCTTTTTAACAACATGGTGCAGATGTTGTTGGCTTCCTGAAAACGATCGAGGAGAAAAGGGAGGTGCTAACAAAAAATGGTCGGACACATTTACGTCATATAAAAATACAAGATGAAAGCTACGTGTAAAGTAATTAACTTACCGCAATATAATGACTACATGCAGGGAAAAAATAGTGAACGTGACTTTATGGAGTGATGCATCTGACTACATTACAGAAGAAATTAGCCGGCAAAATGGACATGACATGGTCGTAGCCATCACATCTGCAAGGGTCATAAATTATGAAGGTAATAAACTTGTGTTTATCAACTTTTATCGTTAATATTTTTGAATATATGTAAATTTACATGCTCGAGTCTGTCACATATGATTATAAAAATCATGATTTTCAAAAAAGTTGTTCACTACTCCGTATGTGTGATAACTCCGTTATTGACCGCTTTTCTACACCCTTTTGACGTTTATTTAGCCTCGATTAATCATATTTCCTTTGGCATTCCGGCTCATTTCGCCTATATTTTGTATTACACGGGTTTTTGCGTTTGTTGTTCGTTTTTAGGCATTTCCGTGACGAAAACGATGAAACTTGAGCATGCCCGGGTAAAAGGAGGTACATGGACCGAGTTCGAGCCTAAACAAGCTCATAGAAGACAAGAAACGGGAAAATGGGCATAGGAAGAGAATAGCACGGTGGACCGTGCGATTCTCAAGTCAGGAGGTTAAGACCGTGCGATTCTCACCGTGCGTAACGCATGTTTCGTGCGTTACTCCGGTTTTGCCATTTCACTTCGTTTTTCGACCGGTTTTCTATGTAACCTAATTAGAAGTATAGATACTCAAATTCTTATTTTGCCTCCCAAGCTTTCATTACACAAGATTTTATTTTGAATTATTTGGGGTTTTAGAGAGGCTTTGTAGTTTCTTGAAGATCTTCATCTTCCTTATTGTCCAAGATTCAAGCTTTTTATGATTATTATTATTTATTCTTCTTAATCTCTCCATCCTCTTTAAGTGGGTAATTTTTACTTCCTTCTTTGTCTTAATTTCATCTTGTTATCTTTCCCTTTTTTTTAGCTTAACTTAGTTCTTGTTATCTTTGTTTGTTACTCTAGTTTGCAATTAGTTTAGTTTTCTCTCATTTTGTTAATATTTTCATGTTAGTATTAGAAATCCCCAATTAGATTCTTCCAATTTGACCACTTTCATATAATTGGTAGTATAATTCAATTTACAACAATGTTCATAGTTAAAGACTCCACCTTTATGCTTAATTCCACCAATTTAGCCATGATTAGTGAGTAGTCACCCACTAGGGGTCGATGAAGCCTAAATTCGCCTAAATTGTGCCTCTTGTATGTTTTGTATCGATTGAATTGGGTAATTGGGTAAAGTGGTGCGGAGGATTTTGGATTGCCTTGGTTTAGGAGTTTGAGACGGTCCTGATCCCTTGGTCATCGATGGGAGTCGATTAGGATGGGTAACCGGTTTGACCCTATATCTTGCCTTACCATACTAGATCGAATACGGGAGTGGTGTCTAGCGTGGTATCCTACACACTAGTATGCGTGCCTTTTTGACTTGAGTCGGTTTGGGATTTATCACGGGAGTGACCCTCGAATTTGACTTAGGGATTCCGCCTTACGAACCCGGGAGGGAGGTAAACGGGAAATTAAGCCGGACACGAACCCGAGAGGGAGGTGGCCGACCTAGACGATACAACTTTGCCCTTAATCCCGATTCCTTCGATACTCGATGTACTTTGGTTCGATTTAGGTGGATTGAAGCGGCATCGTTCCCTAGTCCCTTTTATTCTTGTTTAATCGTTATTCCACTAGTTATCATTTTTCCTTAATTTAGTTTCATCTTCTTTTTAGTAGTATCTTCTCTTAGTTAATATTCATTCACTTAGCTTTAGTCCCCTATCACCAATCTTTATCGACTTAGATAAACAATTAGAATTGAAACGACTAGGAATCACCACACTCCTTGTGGACCGACCCTTTCTAGTGCAACGATTATATCGTGCGCTTGCGAGGTAATTAAAACACCAACAAGTTTTTGGCGCCGTTGCCGGGGAGTGTTAGCGGTACTAGTAGTTTTGTTTCTTAAGTTTAGACTAAGTCATTACTTGTTTTGCACACTTCGGTGTGCCCTTGCCCGTGTTCTAACTTCAACCTTTTAGTTTTTGTATTGCTTTGCATGAGTAGGCGGATCCTTGGGCTTTCACCAATCCACTTGTTGAACCCCGAGATCGAAGCTACGGCAAGGCGGTACAACGCCGAAAGAAGAAGACATCAAGTGCAACCGCCTTCACCTCCCATCACTTCCGAATCCGAAGAAGAGATTAGATCCGAAGACACAATTGAGTCCGACGAAGAGGTTAATTCTCCGAGACCCCCTTCTCCGCCTCCTCATATGGCTACTATAAAGGAAGAGTCGACACCCCAAGTGGTGTCACAATCGAGTATTACAAGGCCCGCGGTCGGAGCTAACAACTTTGAGATCAAGCCCGCTCTCATCCAATTCGTACAACAAAACCAATTCTCTGGATTACCCCTCGACAATCCCAATGAGCATATCAATGTGTTCCTAGAAGCATGCGACAACGTAAAAATCAACGGAGCGTCGGAGGAGGCCATTCGCCTAAGACTTTTCCCGTACTCGCTAACGGGAAGAGCCAAGGAGTGGTTGAGATCCCAACCGGCCGGCTCCTTTGACACTTGGGATAAACTCTCTAAAGCTTTCCTCTTGAAATTCTTTCCGCCGGGTAAGACGGCAAAATACCGTAACGATATAACAAACTTTGTCCAAGAAGATCACGAGTCGCTCTATGAGGCATGGGAAAGGTTTAAAGAGCTATTAAGGCAATGCCCCCACCATGGTATAGCCCCCCACGTGGTCATCCTTACTTTCTACAATGGCGTTCGATCCGAATATCAATTAGGGTTGGACGCGGCGGCCGGTGGTGCCATTGACTTAGTTCACCATACCGCGGCCATGGGATTAATTGAAAAGATGGCCTCCAACAATCATCATTGGGGTGGGGATAGAAGGAAGTTGAAGAAGCAAGACAATAGTGAGACTTTGAATGCTCTTAATGCAAAGATCGACAATTTGACAAAACAACTTTCTCAATTCAAGCAAGGGGGATCAAGTTCTTCTAAGGAGACAAATGAGTTCTCTTGTGAGTTATGTGGAAGTCCAAGTCACGATGCCGCCGAGTGTTGTGTTGTTACTACAATGGAGCAAGCCAATGGCATATGGGAATCTAACCAAAGGCAAGCATTAAACAACAACAATCAATATCACCAAGGGCAAAGAGCGTTCCTATCTTATGGGAACAAGAACTTCCAAACTCCATTCAATCAACAAAAGGGAACTTTCAATCAAAACTTCCAAAGACCGAATCAAGGCTTTAATCAAGGGTTCAACTTCCAAGCACAAGATACATCGGGTTTTCAAGCAAGAAATTTCCAAGCAAGACCAACATTCAACACCACTCCCTTTCAAACCCCTCTCCAAAATCAATTTCAAGTTCCATTCCAAACTCCTACACCCTTCACTACTCCTATACCACAAGTCCCACAACAACAAGTTGTGCCACAACAAGCTCCACCACCAAAGTCCAATTTGGAGATACTTATGGAGCAAATGATGAGCACTCAAAATAGTTTCATTCAACGCCAAGACCAACGCCATGAGGAGACTACATCTTCTATTTCTCAATTGAAGAGTCAAGTCCAAAATGCCCAAAGAATCACCGATCATCAAATACAACAACTCGCGAATCAAGTCAACGAGTTGACCGTGTCAAGTGGGACATTTCCGGGTGGCATTAAGGCAAATCCTAAGGGTAACGGCGAATTGAATGCCATTCAATTAAGGAATGGGCGCATATTGGATGAAGTTGTGGTTAACAAGAAGAGGAAGACTAATGTTGTAGATGAAGTAAGTGAGGAAGCAAATGGTGAAAAAGAGGGTTCAAATGAAGTGGTTGTTGACAAACCACCTATTGTTGAAGATCAAATTGTACAAGAAACCCCAAAGGCGACTAGTGAAGTCAAAGCATATGTGCCACCGATTCCATTTCCTCAAAGGTTAGCTAGGGCCAAGCTTGAGCAAAAATATGGGAAGTTCTTGGAGATGATGAAGAGTATGCATATCACACTTCCTTTCCTTGAGGTCATTAGAGACATCCCCTCCTATGGCAAGTTCTTGAAGGATGTCATTTCTAAGAAGGTATATGGTGAGCAATTATCGGTGAGCCTCTCAAAGGAGTGTAGTGTCGTTCTCTTGAACAAATTGCCACAAAAATTGGAAGACCCCGGGAGCTTTACTATTCCATGCTCAATTGGCTCTATCAATATTGAGAAGGCATTTTGTGATCTAGGGGCAAGTGTAAGTCTTATGCCCCTTTCCATCTTTAACAAGCTTGAAGGCTTTGAGCTAGCTCCCACGAGAGTGTCCCTTCAATTAGCGGATCGTTCCGTTAAATATCCGATGGGGGTAGCCGAGGATGCACCGATCAAAGTCGGGAACTTAATCATCCCGTGTGACTTTTACATCATGGACATTCCCGAAGACACTAAGATTCCCATTATACTTGGTCGTCCATGCCTAGCCACCGGGGGAGCTCTTATTGATGTCAAGAACGGTAAGCTCTCACTTCAAGTCGGGGATGACAAGATGGAATTTTCACTTGAGAAAGCCATGAAAGAGCCTTCAAATGTTGGATCATGCTACCAAGTACAAATGCTTGAAGAGTCTACCATGGAGCAAGATGATCATTATGCCCTTGAGGAGTCCATTGTCGGGAATTCGGAAATGGATGCGATGGAATATACTCTAGCTATGGACTCAATCTTGAAGCAATGCACCACAAGGTCACTAGAAAGTTTGACCGAGGAAGGGTTATATGAGGAGAGATCTACGCCTCCTCAAGTGGAGTTGAAACCTCTTCCTTCATCTCTTAAATATGCTTTCTTAGGTCCTAATGAGTCATACCCGGTTATTGTCAATAGTGCACTTAATGACCATCAAGTACATGACTTGTTGGAAGTTTTGAGGAAATATAGAGAAGTCATTGGGTACACTATTGATGATATTCGTGGTATTAGTCCCGCCTTATGCTCTCATCGTATACTCTTGGAAGATGAGAGCACCTCATCCATTGAGCGTCAAAGACGTCTCAATCCGGCCATGGCCGAGGTGGTGAGGAAGGAGGTGCTAAAATTCCTTGATGCTAATATCATTTATCCAATCTCGGATAGTAAGTGGGTGAGTCCCGTTCATGTCGTCCCTAAGAAAGGTGGGACGACGGTTATCAAGAATGATAAAGGAGAACTAGTGTCTACTAGGCCAATTACCGGGTGGCGCATGGTTATAGATTACCGTCAACTCAACAAAGCCACCCGGAAAGACCATTTCCCCCTCCCCTTTATAGACCAAATGTTGGAACGCTTGGCCAAACATTCTTACTTTTGTTATTTGGATGGATTTTCGGGATTTTTCCAAATCCTGATCCATCCCGATGATTAAGAGAAGACTACTTTCACTTGCACTTACGAGGTATACGCCTACCGTCGTATGCCCTTTGGGTTATGTATGCGCCGAGCACGTTCCAACGTTGCATGATGTCTATTTTTTCCGATTTTGTGGAAAAGACCCTTGAAGTATTTATGGATGATTTCTCCGTTGTAGGGTTTTCTTTTGAAAATTGTTTGGAAAACCTTGATAAGATCCTACAACGGTGTAAGGAAACCGGGCTTACACTAAATTGGGAAAAATGTCACTTTATGGTGACGGAGGGGATAGTCCTAGGCCATGTAGTGTCTAATAGGGGAATAGAAGTTGATAGGGCGAAGGTAGAGGCTATTGAAAAGTTGCCTCCACCTAGTAACGTTAAGGGGATTCGTAGCTTTCTTGGTCATGCGGGGTTTTACCGCCGCTTCATTAAAGATTTTTCCAAGATAGCTAGACCCTTAACGGAACTCCTCGCCAAAGATGCTCCTTTTATCATGACTAATGCTTGTCTTGATGCTTTTGATAGGTTGAAGAATGCTCTCATTTCGGCCCCTATAATCCAACCACCGGATTGGAGTATCCTTTTCGAGCTCATGTGCGATGCAAGCGATTTTGCCATTGGAGCGGTTTTGGGACAAAGGAAAGAAGGCAAACTCCATGCTATACATTATGCGAGCAAAACATTAGACTCCGCACAAGCAAACTACACCACTACCGAGAAGGAGCTTCTAGCGGTGGTGTACTCCATGGAGAAATTCCGGTCTTATCTTGTAGGATCGAAGGTTATTGTCCACACCGACCATTCGGCTCTAATGTATCTCATGGCCAAGAAAGATTCCAAGGCTCGATTACTCCGTTGGGTTTTACTCCTCCAAGAGTTCGATATTGAAGTCCGGGACAAGAAGGGAACGGAAAATGTTGTCGCCGACCATTTATCTCGTCTAGTGCTTGATGATCTTGATCCGGAAGTTCCTATCGACGACTCTCTTCGAGATGATCATCTATTAGCCCTATCAATGGTAGAAGCCCCATGGTATGCCGATTTTGTGAATTATATTGTGTCGGGGATCGTGCCTCAAGACTATGACTCCCACAAAAAGAAGAAGTTCTTCCATGATGTTAAGCAATTTCATTGGGACGATCCAAACCTATACAAATCATGTGCCGACGGTTTATTCCGAAGATGTGTACCCTATGATGAAGCCAAGTCTATTATAATGCATTGTCATGACATGCCTTGTGGCGGCCACGCAAGCTCGATGAAGACATCCGCTAAGATACTACAATGCGGATTTTATTGGCCCACCATTTACCATGACGTAGCCGCCTACGTCAAGAGTTGTGACAAATGTCAAAGGAGCGGGAACATAACAAGGCGCCATGAGATGCCACTACAATATATGCTCGAGGTCGAGATTTTCGATGTATGGGGAATAGATTATCAAGGTCCTTTCCCCTCCTCTTGTGGGAACGAGTATATCCTAGTGGCGGTGGACTATGTGAGTAAGTGGGTTGAGGCAATCCCCACTAAAACTTGTGATGCGAAATCGGTGATGAAACTCTTGACCAAGATTATATTCCCTAGATTTGGAGTCCCGAGGGTCTTGATTAGTGATCGGGGTACTCACTTCCTTGAGAGAACCTTGGCCACCATGCTCAAGAAATATGGGATTCAACACAAGAAGAGTCTTGCATATCATCCGCAAACAAATGGACAAGCGGAAATTTCCAATCGTGAAATCAAGGCGATTCTTGAGAAAACGGTCAACCGGTCGAGGAAGGATTGGGCATTGAAAATTGATGAAGCTCTATGGGCGTATCGCACGGCCTTCAAGACCCCCATCGGAACTTCCCCATTCCGTCTCATATACGGGAAAGCTTGTCATCTTCCCGTTGAAATGGAACACAAGGCATATTGGGCGATAAAGCATCTCAACTTGGATGTGAAGAAAGCGGGTGAAAAGAGACTACTCGACCTAAATGAGCTTGATGAATTCCGCCTACATGCATATGAAAATGCAAAGATCTACAAGGAGAAGACTAAAAAGTTCCATGACAAGAACTTGGTACGGAGGGAATTCAAGGAAGGCGAGTTAGTTCTCCTCTTCAATTCAAGATTGAAGTTATTCCCGGGGAAGCTCAAGTCAAGATGGTCGGGACCGTTCAAGGTTGTAAGAGTATTCCCATATGGCTCGGTGGAGATCAAAGGGAATGAAGAAACATTCAAGGTTAATGGTAGCCGACTCAAGCACTATTTTGTCGGCCAACCAATTCAAAGGGAAATTGCTTCACTCAAGTTAAAGTAATCTCATTCATTAAGGATATCATTATTGTATACTCTCATCTACTTCATTCGGTCGAGCCAACGACCTTAAACAAAGGCGCTTCGAGGGAGGCAACCCCGATACTTGACACTTTTCTACCTTTTCTTCTTATTGGATTTTCTTGGAGGAGCACTTTTGTGATGATTTATATCGTTTTTGGAGCTTTATTAAGGTTTTGGAGCATATTGGGTTCGATTTGGGGAGCTTAGAAAAAAAAAAAAATTGGGAAAATGGGGATAGCAAGAGTAACGCACGGTGGACCGTGCGAAACGCAGATCAGAAGGTTGGGACCGTGTGCAACCCACCGTGCGAAACTCAAGTCACCGTGCGCAATTTCTAAAAAAAAAAAAAATTCACTAATCCTAATACCCGACCCCCCATCCATTCCCTCCTATCACATTACTATTATTATTATTATTATTATTATTATTATTATTATTATTATTATTATTACTAATCCTTCACATCTTCATCTTCCCCAACATCCATCTTCATATCTCCATTAAACCTCCATCCACCTTCAACCTATTTTTCCCCATAAAATCCTCAAAACAAACCCAAATCACCTAATTTTTGCACCATTCTCTCCCTTACTACTCCCTCTTCACTCTACACTACACAAATCCACCATAAACAACAAAGTTCACCATCACAAAAAAATTCCTAGATCCAATTTTTAGCCTTTTTACTCTCCTTCAAATTGACTCATCTTTTGAAGGACGGGTATTTGAAGCGCCGCGGTTCTTTTGAGATTACTTTGAGGCGATTCCGGGCTGAAAAAATTTTTCCGAGTGGGTGACGGTTTTGATTCGGGTCGGAGACAACTTCTACAGCATACCTCATTGGTCCACATCTACTCATGGCACCAAAAAGACCAATAATAGGTACGGAAGCTTCTTCCTCCTCCGAACCCGCTCTTACAAAGCAAAGGGTGAGCTTATTTAAATACAGGTCTGATAATGTAGGCTTTAATTTATAAAAACAGTGTGCTAAGTATAAACAACTTATGAAAGCGGGATTTAAACCGACTCGGTTTTTTCACCGAGAGACTACGATAGCAACGGGCATAGATGATGATCTAGATGTCCTACTAGAGCGGTTTAATTGTCCGATTGCTTTCATGCATGCCTATAGTTTTAAGTCATTGACTTGTGAATTTCTTGCAACCCTCACCACCAACACCTCGGGCCACAACCCATCCATCTCATTCCAATTACTAGGTAATGAATTTACCTTGAGCTTAGAAAAGTTGGCCCGAATCCTCGGTATAAACTTCATTCACCAAGCTAAGGAAAAAGCCTCTAAAAAGGCGGAGGTAGTCAAGGAGAGAGCGGAGTTTTGGAGGGAAATTGCTAGGACCAATGAACCGTATGAGGCTAGGACAACCGCTCTTAGTGAGATACGCAACCCCGTCCTCCGTTATGTTTTGCGCCTATTTTCGGAAATCCTTATCGGTTCTTATGAAACCCAACATCGGGTGAGCGCGGTAGCACTTCAATCACTCATGGAAGTGTTATATAACCGGCCTCTAACAATCGACTTCACCAAGGCCGTGGTCGCACATCTTCATTCGATGACTGTGGTCACACCTAAAGTAATAGTGGGTGGGGGTCTAGTGACATTGATTGCCCAAGGGTTGGGAATGATTACAGAACCGGAACCTAGAGCCTCCGGCGGTACCTACATTGACACCGACTACCTTGAAAACTCAATTTGTATCACCACAATGGATGGAGTCGCCCTACTCCTATTTTACATCACCTCCCTTCGCTCCATGATACTACCGGACAAGCCTCATGTTACGATCTCAAACCGGGAAAATTGGGGTATGCCTTTGAGAATGAATGAATTTGTCCGTAAGGACATCTACTCCCCTTGGGAATACGCCAATTATGGCCATGACCCTTCCCGAATCGTGTATGAGGACGAGTTTGAGGATGAGAATGAGGAAGAGGAACAAGGTCGTCCTCTTGATCCTCCCCGCTCATCTATGCACCAACCCGGTCCCTCTTCTTTCAACACCGGTCCACAATTTGGGTATGGGCAAGGTTCACAATATGGACATGGGCATGGTCAACAACCACCATTTGGGTACGGACAAGGATTTCCCCAACCGAGCTACACACCTTGGGATATGTCCGCTATTACTACCCAAATCAACACACTCTCGGACCTTGTGACCTCTAACCACGAGGAGAATTGTCGGTCCATCGAGGAAATCCAAACATTATCCCAACAACAACACGAAGAAGCGATGGGATCTATCCATCGAATTGAAAATTCGGTAAATTCTTTCTTTGATAGTTTCTACTCTCGCTTCCCCCCTCCCCAATGAACTTCATGATTTCATTTAAGTGTGGGGAGGTAGTTTTCGGTTGTGTTGGTGATCGTTGAGGAGTTGAGTGGTTGTGTTGTATGGTGAGGAGTGGAGTATATAGGTGGAGTGAGTTTTGGAGGGTGATTTTGGTGATTGTTGGATGCGAGTTTATACTTGAGGATTCGTGGAACTTTGAGTGGAAATTCTTGATTTGGTGAAACTTTTGTGATGGCTAGATTTGATGAAGTTATACTTGGTGTATTTGCTAGTGATGAATGATGAATGATGAGAGTACGACTATTGCTCCCGGAAATTCGGTGATGTGATTACACCGGATTTCCATTTTCGAAAAATCCAAAATTATTGCTCCCGGATTTTCGGTGACGTGATTACACCGAAAATCCATTGAAAAATCCAAATGTTTTGCTCCCGGTGCTTTAGTGACTTGATTACACTAAAGCACCACTTGAAAATCCAAATTTTTTTTCATTTATTTATTTTACTTTCTTTCATTTTTTATTAGATTTTCTTAGTTTCTTTTAATCTTTCCTTAGTTTTTTTTTTTAATTCCTAGTTTTTTTTTTACTTCCTTTCTACTTTCCATCTTGAGTTTTGCATTGGGGACAATGCAAAGTTCAAGTGTGGGGAGGAGTCTTGTGTGTCTAGTTTGATTTAGTGTAGCTTGTGTACATATATTTGTTTTTGTGTTGTTTCCTCTTTTTCCCTTGTGTAGGTAAACAACCCGTCGGACGCCAAAAATCAAAATCCGAAGTAGATGGATGAAGACCGCCCCGGTATATTCTTTCCACCTTATTCCTTTTTTTCCTTGCATTTGTTGAAAGAGGATGGGATTTTGATTGTATTGGAGGTTCTTGGATGAACATTTGGGTTGTTGGTTGTTTGCTTGCTTGTGGAAATTGATTCATTTGTGTTTTGTTTTATTTGTTTTCTTTATTTTTGTGTGATTAGTGTCTAGTCTAGTGTGTCTTAGAGTAGTGTAAAACTTTTCGAAAACCTAGTCTTGAAGCTTATTTTTGGAGCTTACATTCTCTTATTAGTTTTACTTACCTTGATGTAGGACTTGAATCTAGTAGAATAGCTTTAAAATACTAGGTTTATCGACATTCTAGCTTAGGTCCACCCTCCTTACCAAATAGATTACTCGGGGGGTTTGCATTTGACCATTTTGATCCCCCGTGGTGTGAAAACTCCTTGGTTACCGTGTCTCGTGTTCCTAGGTGACCTTTACTCTTATGACCATTTTTTATAATCCAAGTTTACCTATCAAATACCACAAACACCTTCCACAATAATTTTTGCCTTTTGTTTTTGGTGATTCTATTACGTGATGCTTCCCCCACTTCAAAATCGAAAAAAAAAAAAAAAAAAATCGAAAAAAAAATCGAAAAAGAAAGAAAAGAAGAAGAAGAAAGAAATCAAGGGGAGAAAGAAGTGAAAAAAACTATGAAAATCGAAAAAAGATCACCACACATCAAAATAAATAAATTTTCTGTTGATTTGGGGAGCCATCGTGAAGGGCCTACCGAGGGACCGAGTTCCTGAGGAAGGAAGATAGCGGTGGTAAACCGGTCATTGGAGTTATCACTTTTCTATTCCTTTTTTTACTTGGATTATTTTGTCATATTGAGTTTTGGGACGATCCTTCTCTTTATTTCATAAAGAGGTCGAGGCACACTTACCTACAGTGTTTTATAACACCACGGTTCTACCTTTCCACGCCATCTTACGCCCTCTTGTAATTTATTTGGAAGGTTGGGAGAAAATTTGCTAGATTATCGATGTTCATAGTAATTTATAGCTATAGTATTAGATTTTTGTCCATGTCTTGTAGGTTAACTAGTTTGAGAATGTTAGTTTTCATAATAGGTGGATGATTAGTGTTTTTCCCGCCGTCTTGATGAGGGTGACGGTGTTTTCCTTTTGTGATGCAAACATGTCTTGTATTTGTGGGCTTAATCGATTGTTTGTGTCAATAGTTTTGTGCAAGACCCAACTTGCCTTGCAACGGGATACCTATCCTCATGGTATGTCGTTGTGAGTTGAAGGGGCGTTGAGTGCGCTAATACTCATGCGGTTAGTAATATTTTAGTGAGTGGTCGAGGGATGCTTATATTGTGCATTCACTCTTTGTAGTCTAGGTGCTTGTCTTTGCCTTTGTCGCGCGTACTCGAGGACGAGTAAATGTCTTGTGTGGGGAGGTTGATAACTCCGTTATTGACCGCTTTTCTACACCCTTTTGACGTTTATTTAGCCTCGATTAATCGTATTTCCTTTGGCATTCCGGCTCATTTCGCCTATATTTTGTATTACACGGGTTTTTGCGTTTGTTGTTCGTTTTTAGGCATTTCCGTGATGAAAACGATGAAACTTGAGCATGCCCGGGTAAAAGGAGGTACATGGACCGAGTTCGAGCCTAAACAAGCGCATAGAAGACAAGAAACGGGAAAATGGGCATAGGAAGAGAATAGCACGGTGGACCGTGCGATTCTCAAGTCAGGAGGTTAAGACCGTGCGATTCTCACCGTGCGTAACGCATGTTTCGTGCGTTACTCCGGTTTTGCCATTTCACTTCGTTTTTCGACCGGTTTTCTATGTAACCTAATTAGAAGTATAAATACTCAAATTCTTATTTTGCCTCCCAAGCTTTCATTACACAAGATTTTATTTTGAATTATTTGGGGTTTTAGAGAGGCTTTGTAGTTTCTTGAAGATCTTCATCTTCCTTATTGTCCAAGATTCAAGCTTTTTATGATTATTATTATTTATTCTTCTTAATCTCTCCATCCTCTTTAAGTGGGTAATTTTTACTTCCTTCTTTGTCTTAATTTCATCTTGTTATCTTTCCCTTTTTTTTAGCTTAACTTAGTTCTTGTTATCTTTGTTTGTTACTCTAGTTTGCAATTAGTTTAGTTTTCTCTCATTTTGTTAATATTTGTGAATTTCATGTTAGTATTAGAAATCCCCAATTAGATTCTTCCAATTTGACCACTTTCATATAATTGGTAGTATAATTCAATTTACAACAATGTTCATAGTTAAAGACTCCACCTTTATGCTTAATTCCACCAATTTAGCCATGATTAGTGAGTAGTCACCCACTAGGGGTCGATGAAGTCTAAATTCGCCTAAATTGTGCCTCTTGTATGTTTTGTATCGATTGAATTGGGTAATTGGGTAAAGTGGTGCGGAGGATTTTGGATTGCCTTGGTTTAGGAGTTTGAGACGGTCCCGATCCCTTGGTCATCGATGGGAGTCGATTAGGATGGGTAACCGGTTTGACCCTATATCTTGCCTTACCATACTAGATCGAATACGGGAGTGGTGTCTAGCGTGGTATCCTACACACTAGTATGCGTGCCTTTTTGACTTGAATCGGTTTGGGATTTATCACGGGAGTGACCCTCGAATTTGACTTAGGGATTCCGCCTTACGAACCCGGGAGGGAGGTAAACGGGAAATTAAGCCGGACACGAACCCGGGAGGGAGGTGGCCGACCTAGACGATACAACTTTGCCCTTAATCCCGATTCCTTCGATACTCGATGTACTTTGGTGCGATTTAGGTGGATTGAAGCGACATCGTTCCCTAGTCCCTTTTATTCTTGTTTAATCGTTATTCCACTAGTTATCATTTTTCCTTAATTTAGTTTCATCTTCTTTTTAGTAGTATCTTCTCTTAGTTAATATTCATTCACTTAGCTTTAGTCCCCTATCACCAATTTTTATCGACTTAGATAAACAATTAGAATTGAAACGACTAGGAATCACCACACTCCTTGTGGACCGACCCTTTCTAGTGCAACGATTATATCGTGCACTTGCGAGGTAATTAAAACACCAACAATGTGTGATATGAGAAAATAAGACAACATAAACCTACGCCACTTCAATGCCAAGGAAAATGTACATGGAACATGTAACATGTGTATGTGGATGCACATATTTTGACACAGCAGCGTACTACCAGTACTACTTCTCTTTTCTCCTCTTTCAAACTCACTCCTACTCATCTACTTCTAATGCTACTTCTAATTTCTACGCATTTAGGCTTAGCACTAAACAGTACTTCTCCATTCGTCTCGATTGTTTATAAACCCGTGGTTTAGTACGACTATACAAAGTCGAAAGGACAATAAAAAGGGGACGTAGGCTTAATATTATGTTATTAACTTAGTTAAAGTGTATAATAAAGCCAAATATTATAATGTCACTTAATATTATGTAGGTATTAGGTTAACGGTTTTTCTAACATGTGTCTAATGGACACGCGTTAATATGTTATTAACGTAAATATTAGGTACCTGTTGAATCTTGATTTGCAGTCACATAGGAACCATTTTAAACTAATTGGTTTTAAGTTTTTTATTGTTACAAATCATATTAGTTAAATTGCTTTGATTTAATTACGGTTAGTCTAATCACATTTGACTGATCTTTTTACCTATAATAATGCTGCACATATCACACCTATTAACAAAGATTACAACACCGATGTAGGAGATTACCAATTACAATCCACATATGGGACCAAGGTCTTCCTCGACTTGGACTTGCCAGAGACTAGAATATTACTGCAAAGGTAACCGTTTGCCCCCACAATAAAAAAAAACGCACATGAACCATGTCCCCGATCTCACATATACTAGATTAGCCACATATTATTATTTGCATTGTCATACCACCCTACAGGGACCAGGAACCCGTTCAAATAAGAGTCCTCGATGCTGAGGTCGCAGAAGATATGGTCACTTCAACCACTGCAGAGCTTCTACAAGCATATGTCGACGATCAGGTAATGTCGACAGACATCGCATACCTACTGATATGATATACCATTGAACATTTCCGATTAAATGAAACAATTGGAACATAATGAGGTATACAAATGCCACGGAACGATAACAGAAGTAAGAACAGATGTTGACTGGCGGTATCAGTCTTGCACATCATGCCCCGCTGGAATTGACGAGGACGGAAAGTGTCGCCAATGTAACGAACCAATACCATACCCTAAACAAAGGTAAGAAAAAACACAAAAAATAAAATTCACCGTACGGTATGTTAAACCTATCTACTGCTCCTAGACAATATCACAAATATGTTAATACCTAAAACACAGGTACAGATTAATCACTACAATAGCTGACGAAACAACATACACATCTTTGATGATTTTTGGGAGAAAAGCTGAGAAGATAGTCCGGAGACCAATCGAAGCATTACTAACCCAGTATGAAAAGGTACGCACAACAAATAACACACCAACTACTCGAACAAATTTTAACCGTTTCGTCCTAACAAGAGAGCGAAAAACAGGACGGGGAAAAAGAAAGTGTTTGACATACTCCAACAATGTGTCGGGAGAGAATACACCATGAAAGTCAAGATTGGGATTACCAAATACAAATCCGAACGGGAATTAAACTGTCAAAAGGTATTGCCGACGCCAAAGGACCCTCCAACTCCAACCACAGTGGAAAGGGGGGACAAAAAAACAGAGGTAACAACAACAATTCTTACCCAAAAATACCAGCATCTTTTTATACACGAGACCATATACCCAAACAACTCCAATGTTTTCGCAGGAGCAACCACAACAAGACAACTTAGAAAGTTAGCCTACAACAAAGTCCGACCCTCCGGTGAACACCTCAGCTAAAAATGAGAAGAGAAAGATAGACAAGGAGTCAGTTAATTATTATTACGTACACCAACTAGAAGCAATTTTTCACTTATATTTCAGTAACAGAATTTCCACACCAAAAATGACTTACAGCTTCGAAGTGACGGCGAAAGAAGCATCCGTAGCGAAGGAAACAATAGAGAAAAAGAGGCCAAAAGTTGAAAAGACAAAATAGACCCCGAAAGAGAAAAACACAGAAGAACAAGGGCATAATTTATACAGATTACATATTGCAATTATTTTATAGTATACGAATTTTTTAATGTCTGTTTCTTCCTTAGACTGGATCATGTCAACTTCTTTCGTTCTTTATATTTACATGTCACGCGTCTTTTAGTAGCTTTGATGATTCGATCTTCGCAACATCTGTCCTATTCACGATTACGACACCCTCTACAAGCACGCACCGTGACAAGCACATGGAAGTTAGACAAGTAAATTAGTAATCCCGTGCGGTGCACGGGCATGGCGACTAGTTTCAAATCATTCCTAGATAAGAGCTTTGGAATTAAAGATTTGGGAATAATTAAGTTCCTAGGAATAGAAGTAGCACATCATGCATACAATGAACTATTTCTAAACAACAGAAATATGCGATGAGCATTATCGAGGAAGTCGAAATGAAAGGGGTGCCCCCAGCTTACACCCTAATTCAAACGGGGCACAAGCTCGCGTTAGCAAGCGGTTATGTGTTGAATTGTTGAAAGACGTAATGAAATATCGAAGATTGGTAGGTAGGCTGGTGTATTTGACAATAACGAGGTCGGACTGTACTTAGTCTATGTGGTACATATATTGTCTCAATTTGTGAACGAACCGAGAAAGGCGCACTGGGAAGCAGCTCTGAGAGTAGTTCGGTATCTGAAGCGGAATCCGAGTAAGGGGATAACATTTGGAAGAATGGGGATTTGCTATTGCGAGGTTATTGTGACTCAGATAATGCGAGATGCCCAGTAACACGGAGATCTGTGGGCATGACATAGGTCCACCCCGACGCGGCCACGCGCGGGTTTGGGGAGGCGAATGAATCTCCATATGAGATGGTCAAATTGAAATTTAAATCGAAGTAGGATTCGCCACCGAATTTTGTGGTTATTCGGAACCATTCGAGCCCACTCTATGTCGTAGTGGGCCGTATACAAAATATGGCCCATTTCCGATGTCAGAGTTTATTGGGCTCGTCCCTTTGCATTACGATATCGATGCCGACTTGAGCGGTTAATCGTATATTGAATGACTCTCGTTGCCAATGGATTCGGACATCCGGAAACCATGGTTCTGAGTAAGGGGTGAGGGTACGTGTTGGGAAGTTCACTAAGAACACCCAACCCCGCCCGCACTTAGCGGCCTTTACTAAGATATTGTTCGTTTTTGGTGTACACGGGTTAGTTCGACGGTTGAATGATATGCAAAGATTATTTTCCTAAGCATGTGAGAAAAATAAAATGGGTTGCTAAGTCATTTAATGCATGTTAAACTAATAACGTCAAAGTTATTTTAGCATGTGAAGTCGTTTTAGTCTAATAAAACGATAAAAACAAATAAAAAGCTACAAACACGAGAAAACGAGTTAGTAACGATGAATAAATTGAATAAAGATGAAAATAAATAATATGCATGACTCGAAAAAAGTTTTAATGACACGTGATAGATTAACTCGTGTTGACCGAGGTCAAAAAAAGTATTTATTGAAATATGTCGCGAAAGTCGCATTTTAATATAAGGTTCGAAAAGAATTAAAAAAAGTAAAGCGAACAAAACAAAAAAATTAAGAACCGGTGAACCGGCTGCCGCGCGGGTCGCCTGACAGGCGCGCGACCCGCGTGGTGGCCTGCCGGGTTTTTTTTATTTGTCGAAAATCGTCAATTTTTATAAATCGCGTAAAAATATGGATTAATTTATACTCGATTTATATTTTCGTCGGATTCGATATTCGATTATGAAATCGATATCGAATAGTTAGAATGTTTTTAGAAAAGGTTTTGAAAAAAGTTTATTTTGAACGAAAAGTAAAAAAAAAAGAATTTGAACGAAAAAGATGTTAATTCTCTCCGCGTTTAAAATCATCGAATTTTGTTTTAAAAAAAAAGGTAATGATTTTGTTAGCATCAACGAGAATTAATTAATTTAGTTCTTGTAGATACGATATTCGATTAGAGAATCGATATCGTATTTTAATAACGTTAAAAAAAGTTTTTTGTATCGATTATTAGAAATAAATAAAAATATGCGACGAAGGACCCATATTAATAATACGAAACGACCGACGACCCGTAAAAAAGTGACGGACGAAAAAAGAGGAAAAAAACGTGAGAGGGAGAGAGAAGGGAGAAGAATCGGGTTTGGTTTACACCCTCAACCTACATGCTTCGTTTTCTCGGTATAAGTCTCGTCGGACGGTGGCTTAGGCACGGGAGCGTCGAGATGATGCGGGTGAGTTAAGGTGGTGCGGATTTTTTGACGTGGGACGAGATGGGTTCGGCCGGTTGGATGGGTCGGTTTCGTCAGATTTTCGAAGCTACTTCAGGATTCCTCCGGATGTGTGTGTCGAGACTATTTTTGCTAGATATTGCGTAATGTGTATGACTAATAATTGTTGTGTATTGATCGATGATTCATGTCCTTTTTGTGTTGAATATGAGGTCCTATTTATAGGAGTCGAGGTAGTCTTGCTTGTGTGACAAGAAATACCGGTTTGGATAGGAAATACAAGAGTTCGAAAGGGAATGAAAGTCTCGTTTCTTGGTGGAGAAGCCATGTGTTTCGGCTGTCATGAGGATTTTGGCCGAGTGTTTCGGCTGTTTGGGATGTCTTGGCCGAGTATCTGGAGCTCGGTCGGTGTCTGATTCGGTTTTCGGATAGAATTCCTACTTGAGATCGAATTCTATCTTTAAACGGATTTGTTTAATATTTTTTGAAGATGATTTTTGTAGTATCTGGGACCGGATCAGCCGTGTGAGGCGTCACGGCTGACTCGTGTGTCTCGAGAATATTTTTCGACCGGGTTTTGACTCGGTCGTAAAAAGACGGTTTTACCCCTGGTGTCGGAATCGACCCAAATTAGTCTCATTTGACTCGAAACGACCCACTGGGCCTGGTTTTAAGGTTGGTTTTGTGAGATTTGTACTCCGTAATAAGCCTAAACCAAATGTCCATGATTTCGAGCCCATATCCGAGTCCATTAAAGCATGTTCGCGTTCGATCATCATCGGGTGTTTGGTGGGACCTACTATAGACACCTGGCGGTCAAAATGTGGGTGTCTACAAGATCACTTAGTGGATACTTCGTCTCGATAGAGAAGTCGCCCATATCTTGGAGAGCGAGGAAGCAAGTGACGGTGTCAAGATACTCTGCAGAAGCAGATTACAGAGCCATGAGTTTTGCCACTAGTGAACTAATATGGTTAAAGTCTTTTCTTGCATCATTGAGAATTTTTCATAAGGAATCAATGCACTTGGATTGCGACAATGAAGCCGCTATACATATAGCGCGGAATCCAGTATTTCATGATAGAACAAAACATATTGAGATTGACATTCATTTGCGCGTCAGCATTTGAGCGAAAAGACGATTAGTTTGTCCCATATTATGAGTAAGGATAAATTGCAGATTTATTCACCAAGGCATTTAATTATTTGACCATTTACAGTTTAAGTTGGGACTCAGTTTACCAAGTGCGCCAATTTGAGGGGGAGTGATAAAATATCTCGGGTATATTCTGTATATTATTATAGAAATATTGTTATGTATTCTCTCCGTATCTATATGTTCGTCCACTTTTGATATAATACTTCACCCATACATTAAACAAAGTGGACGAGCATCAAGGTAGAATAATATTATTGCTATAGATAAAAGATAGAATTATTGAGTTACTGGCAATAGTAGATACTAAGATATTGTATTCTTTGTAGATAAGGATGCTCATATTGTGATTGGAGTAATAAGAAAATAAAGAGAATTATTTCTTCTCAAAAACACTAGATTTTGTCATTTTATACCTAAAATATAGGTTTTTTTTAAAAAAAATCAATACCGTAATTACCATAAACTAACAAAACAAAAAATTAAATAATATCACCGAATGATACTCAAACCCGAATATAACTGAACCAATAATAATCGAACCGATTAAAAAATACTCCGTACTTTTTTTTTCATATAAAACACCCAAATTAGTAATTTCTTCATTCATTCTTTATTTACTAATGGTTTTATAAATTATTACCTAATACTCCCCCCGTCCCACTAAGATTGTCCCGTATTCCTTTTTGGGTATGTTCTTAAAGATTGTCCCATTTCTCTACTTTCGTTTTTTGTCCATCCTTTTTACAACCTCGTCCCTACCAAGTTAAAGTATTTACCATTTAGTCATCCATTAACCCACGCTACCTCACAAGACACTATGACTCACCCTATAAAGGGAGTCATCATTGCCTACATAATCCAGCATCACACCAATTTCTTGGTTATTGTGCAAAAGTTTATGCGACAATCATTTTGGGACGGAGGGAGTATAATTTGAAAAAAAATATACTCCAGCAAGCCCCAAGAGAAGTTATTTATTTTTTGACTCAAGAAATCTATTACCCGAGATTCACCTAACTTGCTATAGACCTGACCCGAATTGTACCTGACTCGAAATGATATAAACCGATAAAATGGTTAACCGATAAAATGGTTAACCGAAATGAAACCGATCGAAACTAAAATTTAGGCTAACCCGACTATGATAAAATCGGTTTAAGCCGATCTGAAATCGAATCGAATGAAGAAACTGATATCGAGTTGTATCGCGTTGAGTATTAATTATCCTTGAGTCGCACGAGTACTCGGTAAAATACTTGGTACTAAAAATCAGTTCATCATCAATTCATCGCGCTATCTTTCCCCCAAAATTATTACTAATCGACTTCAATTTATTTAACCTTCTTCGTTTTCAGCTCATCACTTTCAATCTCTTTCTTCTGCTCATATCTTCCCTCCGTCCATCGTCGCCTTATCTCCACCCTCCATATCATCATTTCTTCAATTCCAGGTCCAGATCATCTTTTTTTCATTATCTTCCTTCTTGCTTTTATTTGCTTAATTTGATCCACCTAACTTCAATTTTTAATTTTGTTGTTGATCACTGTTACCTGAATTTCACGCGTTTCCCCCCTTTTATACATACTCCATTATATTACGGAGTATGTTGTTTGCCATCAATTAGGGTTTCGTTATGGTGGTCAGTATTTGATTTATTATGTGGTTTGAACTGAAATTAAAGTCTGAAATTGGGGGAGAAACTTCTGAGGTTTTGTTTTTTTAGCTTGATTTTGTGTTTTTTCTTTGTAATTTTTTTGTTTTTTTGGGCGTGTACGAGTTTGCATCGGTTTTCATTTTATGGGACTATGATACTTGATTCCATATTTGCATTTAATCTGGTTATTAGTAGTAATCATGATCGTATATGCTATTAATGCCAGTAATCGGTGAACATACCAATCCCAATTAGGCCCCGTTCTTTTCGACTGAAGTAAGGGCTGAAGTTGACTGAAGTGAAGTAGAAATGAACCTAATGGGGCAGAACTGAACTAAACTGAATTGATGGGAGCTCAAAATAAGTCAAAAAGGATAGTGGCTTGATATCCCTTTCTCATTGACACTGTAACTTGTGGTAGTTTAAGTCGTGGTCTTTTATTGTTGTTTCGGATTGAGTATATTATGACTGAATGTGAAGAGTTATGCTGATGTATTGGCATCATAAAATTGGCCAACGCTTTCATTTTCCCACCTTATATCGTTTGTACTTTTTCCATTGTTTTCAAGCTGAAGACGTCATGTTCTCTTGTTTTTTATTATTATGTTGAATAAAGTAAAATGACACACTAAAGTGGCTCTGTTTCATTATGGTTCATCAAGAAAAAGCCTCCTGTATCGTAATTTGTAAATAGAATGGTAAGATTGTGTACATCGGAGTGATCAGACACCTTACCCTGCTATTTAAGAGGGCCTTTGAGATACTGTAGTATGGTGGTGTTGGGGTTGGGGTTGGGGTATGGTTTGAACTGACATATACTTTAGGATTATTTGACACTGAATCCTGTTATGTCTTCATATAGGGGCGCACTTAGTGTGGTGGTAGCTTGATGTGCTGATGCTGAGCAAGTAAAAGCAAAAACAGCTTGCTTACCTGGGGCAGGGGAACAATATGTTAGAGGCGACGAAGTTTACAGGAATTATAGGCATTAACAATGATGATGGAAAATTTTATGACTTTTATCACAAGCTTGGCGATAATTCCAACATGTCCATTGACAGTTATGCAAGCTTACAAGCCAGCAATGGTGGAGGTTCTGTAGCAATGTCTGTTGATAACAGTAGCGTGGGTTCTAATGATTCGCACACTCGTATGTTGGGTCACCAAGGATTGAAACGTGTCAAGGACTATTCGGTTGTTGGGAGTGTTAATCGGGGAAGGGTTACTCATGCTCTTAGTGATGACGCACTTGCTCAAGCTCTTATGGATCCTAATTACCCAACTGAAGGGCTCAAGAATTTTGAGGAGTGGACAATTGACTTGAGGAAGCTTTATATGGGTGATGCATTTGCACAAGGAGCGTTTGGGAAACTCTATAGAGGTACTTATGAAGGCGAGGAGGTTGCTATAAAGATTTTGGAGAGGCCCGAGAATGATCAGGAAAGGGCCCTATTGATGGAGCAACAGTTTCAGCAAGAAGTTATGATGCTTGCTACACTGAAGCATCCAAACATAGTTCGGTTTATTGGAGCTTGTCTTAAACCAATGGTTTGGTGTATCGTTACTGAATATGCAAAGGGTGGTTCAGTTCGTCAATTCTTGACAAAGAGGCACAACCGTTCAGTGCCTTTGAGATTAGCAGTTAAGCAAGCTTTGGATGTCGCTAGAGGAATGGAATATGTCCATGGATTTGGACTGATTCACAGGGATTTAAAATCAGACAATCTTTTGATATTTTCTGATAAGTCCATCAAAATTGCAGACTTTGGAGTCGCCAGGATTGAGGTCCAGACTGAAGGAATGACTCCGGAAACAGGAACTTACCGTTGGATGGCTCCGTAAGCTTTTTTTCCTTGATTTTAGTCTTTGTGCTTTGTACTAATTTGTATTGTTTGAATTGCATACTACTCCCTTCGGTTCTCTGGAATTGCAACATTTGCTTTATGTACAATGAATAAGGTTGTGAGTGTGGTAGTGGGTCTCACTAATAAAGTAAAACTTCTCCACTAACAAAAACATACTCAATATAGAAATGTGTCACTTCTAGTGAAACTACCTTAAAAGGGAAATGTTGCAATTCCGAAGAACCGAAGGGAGTACAACGCTTCTGTTCCCTTTTTTTGGTCTCTGTAATAATAGTACCCCCAGTCCCCCACATACTTTATTTATTAAAAAAAACCTATAACTATGTTTCTATCTTGGATTTTTATTTTTAACTTTATTGGCATTGATTTTTATCTTTCTGGTACAGATTAGTATCTCGACTTCATTATGTAAAGTTAATTATGGATAATTTCTCTGAAAGTTAGTGTCTCTTGCCCAATTTTTTTTCTTCAAAGTGCTCTCTCATATAGCGTAAGGAAGATGTTATTTATGCAAGCACTGTACAAGTTGTCTTATACTACGTATTAGTCATTCAGCAAATCCTCTCTTCTCTTTTCCTGATATTATTGCGAACCCACAGTCATCATTGTGCCATTTTTTGGTAGGCATCCGAAGGGTTGCATATTATTGCGAACCCACTGTTGTATCTACCATTTTTTGGTAGGCTTCCTGACCATTGTGCCATTTTTGTGTGGAAGATATCACTAAAATGGGAGTAGTATGCTAATGTTTCTGTAAAACAGCATACATATTGATGTCAATAGTCATCATTTTAGCACTACATCAGTGCTTCTCAAAGATATGAATATCTTTCTAGTGATTTTTGGGAATAGACCTTGAAGAGGATGGGGGTTAGTGAGGTAGAAAGATCGATGAAGCTTTAAGCTTGTAATGATGGATAAGTTCCTCTGTGTCTGGGTGTCCAAACTCCAAATCACATACGGAGTATTTGCCAATCTGTGTAGTATTTTTTCATCCTCAAATTTCTGTCCGGTGTCAATGTTTTCATCGTACTCTTCTTTGCTTTTGTAATGATGAGATAATGTGCCTGATGGCAGAACTATTTATTTTTTTCATGAACTGAAATTACTGCTTGTCTCGGTTGGAAATTAAATAGCTTCCTTTACATTCGGGATACCATCTCCTGATCTCACTGGAGGCTATTTGACTGCATACTTTTACCTGTGGCAGGGAAATGATCCAACATAGGCCGTATACGCAGAAGGTGGACATGTACAGCTTCGGAATCGTGCTGTGGGAGTTGATAACGGGCATGCTCCCATTCCAGAATATGACAGCTGTACAGGCAGCTTTTGCTGTGGTAAACAAAGGGGTACGTCCAGTAATCCCCGCCGGCTGCCTGCCTGTCCTCGGTGAGATCATGTGCCGTTGTTGGGATCCAAACCCTGATTTACGACCCCCTTTCTCTGATGTTGTCAAGATGCTCGAGCATGCCGAGATGGAAATCATGACCACTGTCCGCAAGGCTCGTTTCAGGTGCTGCATAACACAGCCTATGACCGCAGAATAATCAAATAAGTAGAAAGATTGTAAGTTTGAGATGATGACAAAGTGACACCCATGGGTTTCTGCTTTTATTTTTCCTTTCCTTTTTTTTTTAAATTTATATTTTTTTAATTATAATTGTAATGGATATGAGGTGGGTTTGTATTATTAGGATGAAGAGAAGGAAGTTACGTGATCTGTATTTATACATTCGTATCAATCTACTCTTCCTAGTTTTATCATCTCTTCTTCGGTGGAAGATTATGTTTGTGTTGCTGCTGCTTATTGTTACGGTTTACCCTAAACATCAAGAATAGACCCTGGCAAACAGATAAAATTCAAGATGGTAACAATGTTACCGTACTAAGCTCTATTATGTGAAGTGGAATCAGTTATTTCAGTCGCCTCTGTCATTGACGCTGATCATCGTCCTCAACTTTCAGCTTTGGAAATAAAAATGAACCGCTCTCCACTGGCCATTGATGGCGATCATAAACCTCATGAAAAAAATGGTGTCTGTTACTGCTGCGATCAGCTGATCATTACCGTCGTGAGGCGTCATCGTCCCCAATTGATGTGGCCAAGGAATGTACTGCCGTTGATAAATGTTCACATGCACTGCTTTTTCTTGTCTTCCATTGATGGTGAATTAGCGATTATCCTTATCTTGAAGGTTAAAAAATGGAAGTATTTTTTCTTATTGAACGCATACTCAATCCTGACAAATTTTCCAATTTTATCTCCTTCATAAAATTCTTTTATACAAGATTCAATTTTACTCTTCTTTGTTTATCAATTTATACAATCGATCAACGCTTCCGAACTTGATTAAGAATGCTAATTCAATTATACTCGTAGATGACATAATATTGCCTACAAATTTACTTAATTATTTTGCTTATTGTATTACGAGTATTATTTAGAGTTTAAGGTTAGGAGTTCACATATAAATGAAAAAAAAATACAGAGTATTAAATTTTTTTATTATTGAAAATAAGGAGTACAAACAACGATAATTGATAAAAGGAAAAAAAATATAAAAAGGAATAAAAATTACAAAAAAAAAAAAACTGTAGTACTCGTATTTCACAAAGAGGAAATTTGTTTTAAAAAAAAAATACTCCGTAAAATTCAGCATACACCAATTAACCACCCTAAACAACCAACTCACGGGTCACGGCCCTCACCTATGAGGCTATGACCTACCCCACTGGGCACTGGTCACCACCTAGACTGACTCTACCCGGCCACCTTCACCCACCCAGACCGACCCGGCCACTCCCGCACCACCGACATCCTTGATCCGACGGAGTTTGATACCGTGAATAATTTCGATGTTTGTGTTTTGGATGGTGGTTGTTCTGGGTTAATGAGAGATTAGATCTGAGTTTTTTTAGAGAGAACTAGTGTGTTACCCGTGAAAAATTTCACGGGTTGCTCGCTTGTATTTTCATAGACAGTGGAATGAAGTAACAACTAAAATTAGATTATTCGTTAAGAGACTATAAGTTAGTTTAAGGGTTATTACGTATGCGAAAGTATGAACATGTAGTAAGTATCGTGATGCTTTGATCTTGCACTTTCTACTCCGTGCTGTAAGTATTTTAACCGATTCATTAGATAAGAGGTGAGTACATGAACGCAATGGAATATCTCAGCACGTCCTACATCATAATAGCTTCAGAGATTAGAGAATCAAACATCATCCCAAGCGTTAACGGAGAACACGACATGTGGTTAGATGTACCAAATTGCGATCGCACCGGTAAATATTGACTACGATTGAAGTTCTTATAATTTCGAGTTCATCTGGAATTTTTGTTTGTTGTAACTTATTATTACATAGAACGACTTTTAACAAACATTACATTTTGTAGTGTTTTTATTTCTCTATCTCAATGTTAACTCGATTACAAAATTGAAGGTGGTTAGCACGATTACGTGACGTGAATGGGATGACAGCGGTATAAGTTAGGTGGGCTGGGTAGTAAGGCATACACATTTGTTTATTCTCTTCCATTTTGGACTGCAGAAAAATGATGGGTCATCAAAATTTGAGATGGGCCAACTGCTACTGTAACTTGGGTTGTCGAACGCTGCTGGGAAGGTCGTTTGGCCCAAGCAGAAGATGGCCGAATACTATGCTTGTGATTACAATCGGTGATTACAATGTGCAACATGAATCCAGTAAGCGTAATAATCGACATCGAATATCGCTGAGTAACGTGTAATTGAAGGAATTGTAAATTGTAACGGAAAATTATACTGGTATAAACGTGTTGTAGTAAAATTAAAAATGCAGTCTTAGTATTATGACAGACAATCGCAATACCTCGTGCTGATCGTTGTGTGTGTTAACCTGCACTACGTTCTACTCCGTAATTGCGTTACCTGTTGATACACATGACTACGCCGACACTAAAGGTGATCATGGGCTGGGCCAATGCGGGCTTGGGCCGGGCCTAAGCAATAAAAATGGCCCACGTGAGCGGGTTGGGCCGGGCCGGGCCAAACGAGTGGGCCAATTTTGTAAGCCCAAACCCGATAATAAAAGGTAATATCCATTCATTAACAAAGTACATCTATTTATATACAAGGCTAATGAGAATAATCTATTTCCTAGATACATAGGAACTAACTAGAAGTAATTACATTAAATCATGTACAAAGAATTAGGCTAAGACTAATAAGGGGAAAGGTTGTACATTGTATCTATTACGCCCCCGCAGTCGAAACGGGAGGAGACCGAATATTGAGACCGGAACGAAAATCATCGAACAAGGCTTTAGGAAGACCTTTGGTGAAGATGTCAGTAAACTGATAACGAGAGGGGACGTGAAGCACACGTAGCTGACCAAGAGCCACCTTTTCACGAACAAAGTGAATATCCATTTCGATATGTTTGGTTCGTTGGTGATTAACAGGGTTGCCGGCAAGATAGATAGCACTTACATTGTCACAGTAAACTATAGTGGCTTTGGACTGAGGGCAGTGAAGTTCAAGTAATAAGTTACGGAGCCAACATGTTTCTGCGACGGTGTTAGCAACCCCGCGGTATTCGGCCTCGGTGCTGGAGCGTGACATGGTGGGTTGCCTTTTTGATGACCATGAGACAATATTATCGCCTAAGTAGACGCAGTAACCGGAGGTGGAGCGGCGGGTGTCAGGACATCCTCCCCAATCGGCGTCAGAGTAAGCAATGAGGGAGTTTGTGGATGAGGGTCGGATGGTTAGGCTGTGAGATGTAGTGCCGCGGATGTATCTTAATATGCGCTTGAGGGCCGCTAGGTGGGGCTCGCGGGGATCGTGCATGAAGAGACAGACTTGTTGGACTGCATAAGAGATGTCGGGACGAGTGAAGGTTAAATATTGTAAAGCACCGGCTAGACTGCGATATAGAGCTGGGTCCGAAATGGGAGGGCCGGTGGCGGAGCTGAGCTTGGCCTGTGTGTCAACCGGTGTCTGAGATGGCTTACACGAGGACATGTTAGCACGTGGCAAGATTTCTTCGGCGTATTTAGACTGAGACAAGAGGAGGCCCTCTTTGCGACGGTCAACCGAGATACCCAAAAAATAGCTAAGGGGACCTAGGTCAGTCATAGAGAATTCCGACTTGAATTGGTCAATAATTGTGTAGCGGAGTCGGTCGGAAGAGGAGACAAGTATAATATCATCAACATAGAGAAGGATGTAAGCGGTGTTGCCGGTGGTGCGGAGGACAAAAAGGGAGTGGTCAACTATAGTCTTGTCTTCCCTGAATAGGAGCCCTAGCACTGGCTCGGAATTGTCGGCGCCCTCCTTGGATTCCGTCTGGACAAGGGCAAATATGTCATCGGGGATGAAATTGCATTCCCGAGCCATTTTGGTCTCGGGATATATGATGGTGGGTTGGTATTGGCCCACTTGAATTGCTCTGAATACTGGAGTGACAAATTTGATTGCATTCGCCCGGTCCACGTTTTCCGTGGTCATAGTGTACCTAAGCCGAATTGAGACCCCCCGTCATTCAGGACCTCGATAATCCTCCCCGCCGGAAGATATGGTCTTGAGGTAGCCCCAGGTAAGTAGCCCAAGTTTTGTAGCATCGTATTGATGCTAGTGGTGAAATAGGGCTTGAAGAGATATTCCCCTTCGATCATTCCCACGAAGTCGAATCCTCGTGGTTCGGCCCGGCCCGTGGCGTTGCAGCTAGCTACGGTCATAGGGGTCGCCTCCAGTGTGATGGCACCGTCTTGAAGAGGCATCTTGACCTTTCTATGGAGGGTAGAGGACACGACCTTGACCGCATGGATCCAAGGCCTCCCGAGCAGTAGGTTGAAGGACGAGATGACATCGATCACCTGAAACTCCAGTTCTTTATCAATTGGGCCCGTTATGATTGTTATTTTAACGGCCCTGGCAACCGGTTTCGGGCTTCCGTCAAAAGCCTGGATAGTTTGCGCCGTCGGGAGATAGTCGGTCTCAGGGCTTTGGCAGTCCTCAAAGGAAGGACGTTTACAGCGGATCCGTCATCGATTAGGGTCATCGGGAGGTATTTTTCTCGGCAAATGACCGTGACGTAGAGGGCCAAGTTATGGGCGGCCCCAAACGGTGGAAGATCGGATTCAGAGAAGGTGATGAGTGGGGCTTCTTCCTTGGACTTGCCCTTGCGATAGGGCATGATAATGGCTACCATTTCAGCGGGGGTAACCTGTGAGTCGACCTTGATTTGATTGAGAGCCTTAGTCAGTGCTTCTCGATGTTCTTGCGAGCTAACCAGAAGTTGCCATATGGTTAGATCGGCTCGAACTCTTTTCAATTGCTGGACCAAGGTCGTGTCGTTGCTTGGTTCCTCAAGGGTAGATTCCGTCCTGGCAGGTTCACTGACGGTTGTTGGGGTAGGACGCCTTGTGGTGGCGAGGTGGTTGGTGGCTAAGGCTTTAGACTTAGCTTTTCGAACCTCTTCACTGGTAATGGAGACAGCTTCCCCTTTAGCTAGGTAAACATCTTCCTCATCATCGAACCATATCCCGTTAACTTGTGGGATAAAGGGGGAAATGAGGTGTGAGCAGTCGATTACCTCTCCAGTGAATATAGCATGGGCACTGAACGAGTTTTCTTTGTTACTCGGCTTGTCTCCGGGCAACGGTATTTTCCCGCTTTCGATCAGATCTTGGATCAGGTGCTTCAATTTCCAGTGTTTTTCAGTATTGTGCCCATTACCTCGATGATATTGGCAATAGGCCTGAACATTGTAGCTCTTGGATCTTTTCTCCACTGAAACTTCGGGAGTTGGGCCTATCGGTTGGATTAGGCCCTTCGAAGATAGCCTTTGTAAGGCGTAGGTATAGGTAGTCCCTATATCCGTGAATACCCGAGTTGGAGTATTCTTTTTGGATGAGGTGTCAAGCAGATTAACCCCAGCGGAGTCGCCAAATTGTGGACATGACATAGGTCCACCCCGACGCGGGCACACGCGGGTTTGGGGAGGCGAATGAATCTCCATATGAGATGGGTCGAATTGAAATTTAAATCGAAGTGGAGTCGCCAACGAACTTTATGGGAGTTCGGGCCCGTTCGAACCCACTCTATAGCTTAGTGAGCCATGCACAAAGTATGACCCATTCGGATGTCAGAGTTTATTGGGCTCATCCCTTTGCATTTGATACCGATACCGACATTATCGGATACCGTGTATTGAATGACTCTCGTGTGCCAATGGATTCGGATATCCGGAAACCATGGTTCTGAGTAAGGGGTGAGGGTAATAATGCGCGCTGTCGCTGACACGCATGCAAACAATATTTTTAGTCCCAACTTACTACTATGTAGTAGCGGCAAGTCGAGGTCGAACCACAGGGAGGCGGTTAAGTGTTGTTGGTCAAGTCTAGAGTTGACTGTGATTGGGGTTGAGATAGGGGTTTTTGGACGAGAAAAGTGGAGGGTTTTGGGACGAGAAGAGTTGAAGTAATGTGAGCGAGTAAGACGGCTAAGCTAAAAACTATGATGGGAAAGGCGTTGGGGAGAGTCGGGATTCGGAAATGTGGTCTAAGAATCTCGGAATCGAGTTTTAGTCACAACGTTGATAAGGGAGAATGCCACCTTTCGGTTTCTTCACCCAACCCACCTATACCCGCTTTCGCGGCGAAAGGGTAAGTTTCAAGTCAAGGTAACTCCTACCCCGAGTTTCCCCATATTGGTAAGAGTGAGTTAAAGTCGACCTAGCCGCGGTTCTAAGCCAACAAAGACACAAAAACCTCAAAATTGATAAATCAACAAGCAAACAACCCACCATCATCCCTCAATTCAAATAATCCAAGTCCTCATCCCTAAATTCCCCAACAAGAAATCTACTCACTATTCATTATGGAGAACATCATAACACTAAGACGGAGAAATAAACTACTACACAAACTATGGAGAAACTAACAAAAGAGTAAGAAAAACATAAACTAATTATGGAGAAAGGGAGAGGAAAGAAACTACCAATTATGGAGAACACTAAGGAGGAAGACGAAGATTACATAAAAATTGAATCTTGAAAGGGATAATACAAGAACTTGTCACCAATCCTTGCAATACTCTTCAATCTTCAAAATAAAGCCCAAATCTTCATCAAAGATGATAACTTGATATAGTAGATTTAATCTAAACTAAGAAGGCTTTCTAAACTATGGAGTTTTTCTACTATGTGAACTACTACTACTACTACTACTACTACTACTACTACTAAGGATCCACTACACTACTCCTACCCTAAAGAGGGAGGCACACTGGCACAAGAATGAAATGAAACCCTAGGTGTAGTATATATAGTGGTTCTTAATGGGTCACACAATCTTCAAGCCCAAATCCAATTCCTCTTCTTTTAAGCTAGACCTTCACCCTTTGCATCTTCATGGGGCAAAACTTCACCCTGCGGTTGACGAGCTGACACCACCGGGTGAAATTTCACCCGGTGAGATTTTCTTCTCATTTTGTGATTTTTGGCGCTTTTCTCCATCGGGCGAAATTTCACCCGGTGGGCGAAATTTCGCCCGTTCGTTTCGCCCGGTCAACTCATAGGGTGAAATTTCACCCTATGAACTTTTTGTCCAAAATGGCAATCTGGGGAGGAACACCATCGGGCGAAATTTCGCCCGGTCAAATTCTCATCGGGTGAAATTTCGCCCTATGACTTCAGAGGGCCATAACTCTTTCGTTTGAACTTCGTTTGGGGCGTGTGATATGTCGTTGAAAAGCTAAGAAGATACGATTTCACCTCCAACTAGAATCGCTTCGATCCAAGGTTTAGAACTCTAGATATTTTCATTTGAAGTTCGACCTCTCCGGTGAAGATGCCCAATGGACTTATAGTTTTTCCTTTTCGCTCAAGGTTTCACCTCTTGGGTTTGGATTTTGGATTTTGAGTTGCGTGCTTTGCTTTTCGGACGGTTTCCCTCTCTCTCATGCTCATAGGAGCTCAGACACGTTTTTGGTAGAAAATCCTATCAAAATAGACAGAAAACTACCAAAAACACGTAAAATGCAAAAGAGAGACACTAATGCGAGAATTACGCAAAATACGGCGATAATCGCACTCTATTCTCGCAAAACAGAGGAAAAACGGGTCTAAATGGGAGGAAAAACGGTCCAAATTTGACACACAACAGGTACGTGTTGGGAAGTTCACAAAGAACATCCAACCCCGCCCGCACATTAGCGGCCTCTTGATTAGTGTCATTTGTAGTGCCTATTTCGTAGTGTTTTGGTCCCATTTTCCTTGTAGAATCGCTCCTTGGGAGCGATTTAGGGGCTTCTTATGCTTCCTTTAGTTTGTTTTAGGTTCCCGAGACCGATTTGGAAGAGTTGGAGCGATTCCGACTCGATACATACACATTTTGGAGCAAACGAGATAAAGGAACGATGACTCGAGGCCTTGGATTCGACCCCGAGACCTTGGGACCCAAACCCGAGCCTCCGAGACCCGATCCCGAGTCCCGAGAATCGGTGAGAAGTCCATGAGAACCAAGGAAGGACCAAAAAGATCATAATGGAGGCCTACAAGGCTCATCCCGTTCGGGATGAGGTGCACAAACAAGAAGGCTCCTGACCTGGGCCCATCCCGATCGGGATCAAGGCTTCCCGACCGGGACCAACCCATCTCGGCCGGGACGGGCCTGCTGTAGCCCGCACTTGTTTTCTTTCTTCTTCCTTCCACTTGTAACCCTATATATACCCTTCCCTTGTTATGTAAAGCTTATGCACTCTTATATCCTTAAAACCCTAGACTACTTTAGGTTAGATTAGATTAGATTAGTGTAGATTAGTCGGTAATTAGTAGTTAATCATAGATTAGTACTTGTATTAAGGGAATTCTTCAAGATCCACTCAAGATTGACAACCTTGGGTGTTTGTTTTGGGTTTTCTTCATTAATGCAAGTTTTGTTCTTTCCTCTTCTCTAGTATGGTACAATCTTCTTCCTTTTTATTCTTAATCTTGTTTAGTTATTCAAGTTTGAATCTTTAGTTGTTAGTTTTGTTCTTGTTCATTGTTATTACTAGTTTGTTTATGTATGTTTGTTTTCTTATGTTCATTCCTCTCTTGCTTGTTAGTTTTAGTTGGATTATGTTAGAGTAGTGTTCTTGCTAGGGTTAGTAAGGTGATTAGGGTGTTGATTGGGTGATTAAGAGTTTGTTGGAGATGTTGGTGGAAGATTTGGGTTTCCTCTTATATGATGCACATCATATGTTTGTTGAAATGCTTGATTGATTAAGTGTGTACGAATGCTTGTTTTTCTTGTCTTTCTTTTGTGGGTGTTAGTTTGTTGTGGGTTCGGTTCCCTCATTAAGTTGCGAGATCCCGGTGAGGACGACCCCTAGGCCGATCTAAGTTGCGAGAGCCCGGATCCGACCTAGGACCATAGCGCGCTAGAACCCCGAGTGTGTTGAGTATCGCCGAGATGAGTTTTAGGTGAAACCTCTAGGTGAGTCTAAGTTGCGAGAGCCCGGACTAACCTAGATTACCCTACTACCTCTTTCACCTCTAGTTCTCCCTTGACCATTCCGTTACCTCTTTGACCCCGACCTAATCCTAGCCCGTTCTCCTTTGTTTGCTTTCTCCTTAGTCATAGTCTTAGTCTAGCTTTCTCCCCTCTCTATCATTCCTAGTTTAGATTAGCTCGTTGACTTAGTCTCGTATTTAGGCGACCTTAGTCTAGACGCCTCTTACCGTCCCCGTGGATTCGACCCGACTTGCCCTATCTACCGTAGGAATAGCCGGTTACTTTATTTGATCGGTTGGGATTCCACGACAAATCCCTTCCCATCAAATTGGCGCCGTTGCCGGGGATGGTGCTAGTTTAGACTTTGTTTTCCTAGTTACTTGACTTTGTCTTTATGTTTGTGTTTTCTTTTTTTCTTTTGGTTACTTTGCTTCTTGTGTGTGTGTGTGGTTTATTTCTCTCTTGTCTAGTGCCCAAAAAGCACTAGACTTCTCACGTTTGTTCTTAGTCTACAGTTTGTGCTTAGAGGTGGTGAGTATCTTCTTCTTGCAACTTAGAGCCGCTTTAACGGACGGTTGCTAGAATGAGTGGTTTCCAACCGGGTATGGACTACGATTTTCGAGCAAGCATGGGGTTTGATCTAAACTCCACACACTCGGGAGCCGATATGAGCTACCACTCTTCTTCTTTGAACCAAGGCTACGACATGACGTCCCCCTACCATGATCAAGCTTCTTGGGGTAATCAAGACGGGTATGAACTTCAAGGTTATGAAAACGGCTACCAACAAGTGAACGATTACCAATCCTACGATCATGGTGACTATTACTCGAGTTATGATTGTGAGCCCACCATGTTCAATCAAGATTCACCGTATGGAAGCCAATACCCCCAAAATCCACCATATTACCCTCCACCCCAACCACAATATGAACCCCATGACCCACAATACTACCAATCACCTCAACCCCACTACCAACAATATGATGCCCCACCTCTTGGGCATCATCAAGATTATCAAGGAGCTTTACAAGACTCCAATGACCACCAAATGCCGAGCTTGGAGTTTCATCAATCGATGCTTCAAATGCAAAGGAACCTTCAAGAAACGGCCATTCAATTGCGAAAACAACAAGAGGAATTGATGGCCCAAATGCGAAGGGCAAACGAGGCGAGGAATGCTCATTTAAATGCATTAGCGGTTCAAACCGTAATGTCTTTATCCCGAGCATCACATTTAGATGGAGGGTGCCCACTTGAGAGAGAGGAGCAACCTAATCACGAAGCCGCCGATGTAGTTCCCTTTGAGAGAGAGATTTGCTTTGAAGAACCTCAATCGTCTACCCAAAAAGAGACGAATGAGGAGATGACTCTTGGTGAAGGCATCGTTGGTGAAGAATTGGAGGAGGATAGTGAGTGGGATGGTTTGGTGGAGTTTGTAGAGTTGTTGGGTGAAATTGTTAGCCTCGAGTTGCCCTTGTGCAATAATTTGGACAAACATCAAGAGCCCCTTGCTAGTACACCGAGAGATGACTTGGAAGAGATTGAAACCGCCGGTAGAAGTTTCGATTCTCCTCTCCAAGATGATGTGGGGCCGAGTGATGAAGATGGGGAACCACAACTTGAGGCAAGTGTGGGGGTGTGCAACGAAGAAGTGAGGCCAAAACCACTTTTTGTGCCTTGTTTCTTGGAGATGAAGCTTGCTTGCGATTGGAGGCAATGCTTAGGGAGGAAGAGGTCGGTGAAGCTCGTAGGATGGAGAGACCCCAGAGACTACTTTGAAGATGATGTCGGGTCTTGGGATTCCTACTTCTTGCCTCCTCCTTGGAGGCCGTGGAGGTCGGTTAAGCTCGAGCGCTTCTTGGGCCTTCACAACGATGTCGGTGGCGCGTTCGACTTGCTCCTCCATGCCCTTGAGGGCTACGGTTGAAGAATGGAGTCCACCATCCTAGGTTTGACGGAGTTCCTAAAGAACCGTCATGTTGTGTATTCCCCTCTCCTCTTCTTTAGAGTACTTGTGCTTGTATTTGTGATTTTTGTTTCTTGGACTCTTTTTTTTTTGTGATATTCTTGTAATTGTTTTGGTATTTTGATGAGAGATGTGAGGGAGTGAATTTGATGTGTACTTTGAGTATATTGTGATAGGTGAAGTGAAGGTGACTCCTAGAAAGGAGTGGTTAGTGATAGAGCTTGGATCGTGAGTAAGGGAGTCGGTTTTTGGGGTCATGGGAGTCATGAAAACCCTTCCCGACCGGGAAGGGTGTGTCGTCCCGACCGGGATGGGGCCGTCCCGATCGGGATGAGGGCGCCAAAAATCGAGTCCACTGGAGTGTCATCCCGACCGGGACGAGAGCTTCCCGATCGGGATGAGTGAGACTTCCCGACCGGGACCATCCATCCCGACCGGGATGGTCCCTTACTCCCTTTTGGTGCCTCTTCTTCGACATTTAAGCCCACCCATCCATTATATACCCCCACCCAACCTCCCTACCTTCCTTGCTCAAATTATACCACCCACATACTTCATTTCCATACCTTCACCTCATTTCCTCCTCACTTTAGACCGATATTCACATCAAATCCCACCCCCCTACCATCACTACCCCAACCATACGGTTTTATCAAGCTTGAAGGAGGATGACAACGAAGACAACAAGCAAGCGCCTATATTGATCATTGAGACTATGGAGCAAGTGAGTTGCTAACCGGTCGGTACGGCAACTATCCTTTCTTTTCCGTCTTTTATTGCTTGTTTTCCTTTGTTTACTCCCCTTCCCCTTATCATTTGTGTCATGGTGGCCTTCGAGGCCTTGGTATATGGTTGCTCCCGACTCTCGATGATGTGACTACATCGAGAGTCATTTCAAAATCCAAATTTTTACAAGATTTTCACTTTCTTTTTTGAGGATTTAGTCGGATTTAGGCGGAATCCGGGCTAGGTGACTTGATTACACCTAGCCCTCCCCTCCCATTTCCTTTTATTTCCTTCTTTTTATTTCTTCCCCCGTCCATATCTTTTTCTTGTCTCGGCCCATGGTGACTTGACTACACCCCGGCCGGACACCTTCTACCTTTTCTTCACTTTATTTTTGATTTTTTAACTTTATTTTCGTAGTTTCTTTTCCTTTTCTTTTGTCTCTCCGCACCCTACGATCGAGCATGAGGACATGGCTCGATTTAAGTGTGGGGGAGCGATATTCTAGCATAGTTTAGTTTATTTTCGTAGTTTTTCGAAAAAAATCTTAAAAATCCCTAAAAATTTGAAATTTTTTCACAAAAATCAAAATGATTTTTCTTTTGTGTGTTTTCCTTTTGTGTCATTGTGTCGTATATTTGTTTTGCGTGCGTGTTTTGCCTCCCTTTCCCTTATAGGTTGCTTTAATCGCCGTTAACTCTGGAAGGCTTTCAAGACTCCCGGTAACATCTTATCCCTTTTTCCTCTTTGTTCCTTGTGGAGTTTGGAGGAGATGTGTGTTGTGGTGTGCTCGGGTGGAGCTTTGTAAAGGTTGTGGTTGTTTTGGTGGCTTGTTTGGATGATCGGGGTGGTATTTATGTTGTGTATGTATTCATTTTGTGTTGTTTTTGTTTTGTTGCTTTTACTTCTTTTTCTTTCGTTCTTCGTTGTGTCTTTGTTTTGTGTTGTGTTGTGTGTCTTGTGTGTAAACATTTTGCGAAAACCCGGTTTAAAGGCTAGTGTGTGAGTGCCTACTTTCCCTTCCTAGTAGTATAAATCGAGTCTTGGGCTTTAGTCTAGTAGAATGACCTTAAATCAATGAATTCGTTGGTCCTTTACCTTGAGTCCACCTAGCTTACTAGGAACTTACTACGGGATTTGCACTTTTGACCATTATGACCACCCACGGTGTGAAATGGCCTTGGTTACCGAGTCTCGTCCCCTAGGTGACCGTGTTTAGGATTGTTCGATTAGTCCAAGTTCTCCACTTTTTGTGGGTTTGAAGGGAAGGCGCCGTCCCGACTTGCCCATTTCCCCTACCTTCTACACATATACACACAATAAATTGCAAATTGTTGATTCTCTCTTTCTTGTTACTCAATGAAATGCCAAAAATGCCAAATCTTGCCAAAACGGGCAAAGAAAAGAAAAGAAAGAAAAAAAAATGAAAGAAAGAAAAGAAATGAAGAAAAAGAAAAGGCACAAAAGCCAAAAAGAAAATAGAAAAGAAGAAAAAGAATGGCATGGCAAAACAAAGTGAAAATGCAAAAGAAGAAAGAAAATGCCAAAAGAAAACCTGTCTCACAAAAAGAAATCCCCACAAAAATAAGCCTTTTTCCGACTTTTGCCGTGAAGAGCCTACCAAAGGACCGAGTCCCGAGGAAGGATGATAGCGGCATTAGTCGGTCTTCCCTCATTTTGCATGTTTCCACATTTTTACTTGGACTAGTTAGGCGGTCTTGGACACGGGACGACCCTCTTGGCTCACGCTAAAGGGGGCGGGGTCTCACTTACCTACAGTGTCGACTAACACCGTGGTTCCTCATTTTTCCACTCCGCCGATCGTCCCGTAGTACGTTTTTAGAAAGTTAGGAGGACCTAGGTAAGTCACCAATGTTCTTGTTGCTTTATCGTCATACTATTAGGGTTTAGTCCACCTTGGTTTGTATTGCTAGCTTGGGAACGTTCTCACTTACCTCGAGTCCTAAACCGGTGTTTCATTCACCGATTTTAGAGGGAAGCGGTATTTCTTTTGTTTTGGGTGCAACCGTCTATGTGTTTGTTTGTGTGTTTGTTTGTTCATGTGTTTTGTGTCCGGTTGCATCCACAGTTTTGTCGCAAGACCCAACTTGCCTTGCGGAGTACACTTTTCCTCTAAGTGCACTCGCGTGAGTTGAAGGGGCGTAGGGTGCGCTAATACCCAATCGGATAGTTTAGTAGTAGTTTGTGCTTACTCGAGGGCGAGTAAGGGTTAAGTGTGGGGGAGTTGATTAGTGTCATTTGTAGTGCCTATTTCGTAGTGTTTTGGTCCCATTTTCCTTGTAGAATCGCTCCTTGGGAGCGGTTTAGGGGCTTCTTATGCTTCCTTTAGTTCGTTTCAGGTTCCCGAGACCGATTTGGAAGAGTTGGAGCGATTCCGACTCGATACATACACATTTTGGAGCCAACGAGATAAAGGAACGATGACTCGAGGCCTTGGAATCGACCCCGAGACCTTGGGACCCAAACCCGAGCCTCCGAGACCCGATCCCGAGTCCCGAGAATCGGTGAGAAGTCCATGAGAACCAAGGAAGGACCAAAAAGATCATAATGGAGGCCTACAAGGCTCATCCGGTTCGGGATAAGCTCATCCCGTTCGGGATGAGGTGCACAAACAAGAAGGCTCCTGACCTGGGCCCATCCCTATCGGGATCAAGGCTTCCCGACCGGGACCGACCTCGTCCCGACCGGGACCAACCCGTCTCGGCCGGGACGGGCCTGCTGTAGCCCGCACTTGTTTTCTTTCTTCTTCCTTCCACTTGTAACCCTATATATACCTTTCCCTTGTTATGTAAAGCTTATGCACTCTTATATCCTTAAAACCCTAGACTACTTTAGGTTAGATTAGATTAGATTAGTGTAGATTAGTCGGTAATTAGTAGTTAATCATAGATTAGTACTTGTATTAAGGGAATTCTTCAAGATCCACTCAAGATTGACAACCTTGGGTGTTTGTTTTGGGTTTTCTTCATTAATGCAAGTTTTGTTCTTTCCTCTTCTCTAGTATGGTACAATCTTCTTCCTTTTTACTCTTAATCTTGTTTAGTTATTCAAGTTTGAATCTTTAGTTGTTAGTTTTGTTCTTGTTCATTGTTATTACTAGTTTGTTTATGTATGTTTGTTTTCTTATGTTCATTCCTCTCTTGCTTGTTAGTTTTAGTTGGATTATGTTAGAGTAGTGTTCTTGCTAGGGTTAGTAAGGTCATTAGGGTGTTGATTGGGTGATTAAGAGTTTGTTGGAGATGTTGGTGGAAGATTTGGGTTTCCTCTTGTATGATGCACATCATATGTTTGTTGAAATGCTTGATTGACTAAGTGTGTACGAATGCTTGTTTTTCTTGCCTTTCTTTTGTGGGTGTTAGTTTGTTGTGGGTTCGGTTCCCTCATTAAGTTGCGAGAGCCCGGTGAGGACGACCCCTAGGCCGGTCTAAGTTGCGAGAGCCCGGATCCGACCTAGGACCATAGCGCGCTAGAACCCCGAGTGTGTTGAGTATCGCCGAGATGGGTTTTAGGTGAAACCTCTAGGTGAGTCTAAGTTGCGAGAGCCCGGACTAACCTAGATTACCCTACTACCTCCTTCACCTCTAGTTCTCCCTTGACCATTCTGTTACCCCTTTGACCCCGACCTAATCCTAGCCCGTTCTCCTTTGTTTGCTTTCTCCTTAGTCATAGTCTTAGTCTAGCTTTCTCCCCTCTCTATCATTCCTAGTTTAGATTAGCTCGTTGACTTAGTCTCGTATTTAGGCGACCTTAGTCTAGACGCCTCTTACCGTCCCCGTGGATTCGACCCGACTTGCCCTATCTACCGTAGGAATAGCCGGTTACTTTATTTGATCGGTTGGGATTCCACGACAAATCCCTTCCCATCACCTCTACTAAGATATCGATTGACGTTTGAATACACGCGTTAGTAATACGATGGAAATGATATGCAAACAATGTTTTGCCTAAACATGCGAATAACTGAATGGGTTGCTAAGTCGATTTAATGTATCTAAAATTAACGTCAAATTTATATTTAGCATGCGAGATTCGTAAGACACATGATTGACTTAATAAAACAAATAACAGAAAATAAATCGAGAAGACATAAACAAACAAGTTAGTAATGGTAAAAAACGATAATAACGGTTTGCCAAGAATGTAGAATGATAAAAACAATATGATGCATGACTTTAAGAGAATCTTAAGACACATGATTGACTTGACACGCGTTGACCAAAGTCATAAAAATATGATTGAGGCTAGAAGGACGTTATAAGACTCACGGGTTGACGTGGTAAAGAGGCACTCGATCGAGTCATTGAAGGACTCGACCGAGTGGGCCTCAGAAAATGCTTCTGTCCAATATTTGAGGTGCTACTCGACCGAGTCACGAAGAGACTCGACCGAGTGAGCAGCCACTCGATCGAGTCATTGCGAGACTCGACCGAGTGGTTCTCAAAAGAACCTTCTGCCTCGGTTTTTGGGGTGCCACTCGATCGAGTGCCCCCTGTACGAATTGGGGTTCGCTTCGCAATTTATTATTGATTTCGAAATTGCTTTTTGATTTTGATAATTTGCTAATTTTGCCAAATCGGGCAGAAATATTATATGATTTGTGCTCGATTCGGGTTTTGATGCTCGTCATATCCGATGTTCGATTATTGAATCGATATCGAATATTTAAAGCGAAATCTTAGAAATATACGTTTGTAAATCGTCTTAAATCAACTAACACGAAATATATTATCTTCGCGTTTATAGTGTCATAACTAATTCTTTCGAATTATGTGACCACTATTTTTAGCATCAATGACTTTGTATTAGTTAGATATACTTGATTAGTTCGTTTAGATACGACATCCAATTACTAAAATGGCATCGAATCTAAATAATGACTCTTTGCGATTACTCGAATTAAAAAGGACTTAATTTGATTCCCTCGGCATCCCGACATCGTAAAAAAAATCCTTGCGGATTGTGTGATGTCGGATCCGCGTCAACGGGTTTCGACTCAACTTAAAAAAAGAACATGTTTTATTTGAAAATAGTTTTGAAATTGATGAATATGCGATATTAAATATGATGATAAAGACGCGAAAAGCGTGACTAACAACGCAACAAAATAGAATAAAACGTTATTGTTGATGTTTGACTTGCTTCAACAATCAAGCGTTCGAGGTGTCGGGATAAGCGACCGGCAACGTCGGGTGGAAACACCCTTGTATATTCGGATTTCCTTATCCCGTCATCCTTTACACTCGACACGAATCCACAAGTATTTTAATGTATTATACTAGTGATATTAGCGATATTAGAACGCGACAATAAAATAAAAAAAAGACAACGACGAACGACAAGGGACGGACGAGACGAGGGAGAGAAAGAGAGAAAAAAAGTCGGGAATATTGCACCCTCAACCTACATGTTTCAGATCTCGGAATTGACTCGCTTAATTGTGACTTGCACGGGAGTATCGAGGTTATGTAAGTCGAGTTATGGTGGTTTAGGGTTTTTGGTTTCCTAGATGCTAGGGTTTAGGGTCGAAGGTGAGTAATTAGGGTTGTAGGGATGTATTGTAGAGGTGTTATGAAGGTGTCCAAAGATTGATTAATTGCATGCAAAAGGGGTGTATATATAGGCAAGGCTCATATCCCCCGTCTAGGGTTACTCGACCGAGTTCCCTGCTGACTCGGTCGAGTGGCCCAAGCTGCCGCAGACGGGCCTGTTTGAGGGCCCACTCGATCGACTGGGCTGACACTCGATCGAGTGGGTCAGCTGGAGCGCGGAGGTCTGGGTCTTTGGACCTTGGGTTGGATACTTTGTGGATATTGTATTTTAGGTTGGACTTTTGATGCTTGCGTGATTATTTTTGTGTCTCGGAAACGGCTTTGACCGGGGTTTGACCCAATCGCTAAAAGTCGGTTTTATTTCCGGTGTCGATTTTGACCAAAATTAGTCTCATTTGATTGGAAACGACCCACTGGGCATGAATTTGAGGTCTGTTTTGTGAAATTTGTACTCCGTAAAAAGTCCAATCATCGGGTGTTTTTAGGAAACTGCTATAGACACCTAGCAGCCAAATGTGTGTATCTGCAATAGCATTAGAAGAACGTAAAACATTAATAATAGGTGCGCTTGGATGACCAAGACGAGAGTGCCATGGACTAGGAGACACGGCGGAGAGAGCTAAGAAAGAGCGGGGAGCATAATTTTTGTCGGTTTTGGAGGAGGATAGAGGATAAAGGTCACCGCTGCTACTGCATCTCATAAGACGGGCCCCCTTCCTAAGGTCCTCACAGTGAAACCAAACGGGTCAAATTCCACAGAAACATTATTATCTGTAGTAAACTTACGAACCGACACAAGATTTTTAACAATTTCTGGGACATGTAGGACGTTATTTAATTGTAAGGGGGGCATGGGACGAGAGAGTAGTATTTCCGAAACCTTTTATTGGAATACGATGACTATTACCGACGATTATATTACAAGAATTGCTCGAATTAACCTAAGATACAAGGGTACCTGAGTTGGAGGTCATATGAGCGGATGCACCGGTGTCCATGTACCATTGATCATCGGGTTCTTGAAGAGTGACAGATTGGACTGCAGCAGCTAGTTCTTTTGGGTAATAGTCTTGTTGGGCTGGAGAATAAGAAGGAACTTGGGCCATAAAAGCTAAGCTTGAGTGGGTCTCGGACCAAGAATACCTGCATTAGGGTTAGAAGAGGGAGATCATCCTTGAGTAGGGTAAGGACAAGGAGGCACATGCCATGACGGTGATGACCACCCAGCAGGAGGATAGGCGGCCGACACCCACACCCAGCTGCCGGAGAAGGTGGAACCGGCAGGCGACGCAGAGGGTGGAGGAGGGCGTTGCTGACCAGAATTATGTGACGGCCCTCCTCTGCCACAGTTTGGGCGGCCACGGTGGTGGTGGCCGCGGCCACGGCCGGCATTCTGGCGGTTGTTCATCTGGCCGGAGCGATTGGAGGACGGGGGAAGGTCAGACGCGTCGCCGTCGAGGGTGGTGGCCAAGGCGGTGGGGGAGGCGGCCGAGTCACCTTGGCTTTGCTGGTTGCTTCGAGGACAAGCATCGAACGGGCCTTGTAAAACGGTGGGAGTGGGTCACTCTGTTGAATTATGGTGGCGATACTTTCATATCCTTTGGAGAGATTCGTGACCATGTGAAGGACAAGACGGTCTTCCGTCACAGCAGAGCCCACATATTTAGCTGATCGACGAGGCGTTTCAAGGCCTGACAATAGGATGACACATCGGGATATTGGTCCATGTGAGTGGAGCCGAACTGTTGTTCGAGAAGGACGGCCCGAGAGTGTTTGTTATCGTTGAAGAGAGAATGAATTCGTTCCCATGTCTCTTTGGCGGTGGAGCCAGCCTCAACAATTGTTTCTAGGATATCATCAGAGATATTAACATAGAGCCACTGTTTGACGATAGCATCGAGTCTGACCCATAGGGTTTTGTCGATCTCGGTGCGCGGAGGTTCGTCAGGAGATGGGTCGACCAGTAATTGGTCAACGTCGTATGCTTTTGCGGTATTGAGAAAAAGCTCGGCCCAAAGGTCGTATTGAGCGTTTTCCATCTTGAGCACAACGGCGACATGATTTTTGATGGAAGTTACACCGAAGGCAGGATGGAAAGAGCTCGGGTTGGAAGGTGCCATGGATATGAAGAAGAAGAAGGAAAGAAAGGGGGCAGGGGCACACTGACACAGCAATAGCAAAGCCTGGCAGGAGCACACGAACAACCTGCAAAACAAAGGAAGAGAGAGAAGAAAGAAAGAAAGAAAGAAGATATTGATTTTCTTTGTTTTAATTAGGCTTGCTCTGATACCATAATAAAAGGTAATGTCTTGATCCATTCATCAACAAAGTACATCGGTTTATATACAAGGCTAATGAGAATAATCTATTTCCTAGATACATAGGAACTAACAAGAAGTAATTATATTAAATCATGTACAAAGAATTAGGATAAGACTAATAAGGGGAAAGGGACTAATAAGGGGAAAGGTTGTACATTGTATCTATTACCCGGCCCTAGCGGGCTAGAATGGGCTTTTCGGGCCAAAATGGGCTTTTTGGGCCCTATAATTTAACGTTCTCGTATGAAATAAATATCTTAATATCATCGTTTAATAATTTAAATTTATTTGTTTTGTTAATAAATTTTATAATTTCTTTAAAAATTAATGTTAAACAACAATATCGACAAACATATATCACTTTAAATATTATATACTCCATAATGAATAATGTAACAAATTTAAAATGTTTAATAAAATATATATGAATACAATATATACTCGTATTGTGTATTACTTTGAGTAATTACGATCATATTACGGAGATATTAATCATAAATTACGTATGATTATATAAGAATTTCTAAAGAGAGTTATAATCTTATCACTAAGTTTAAAAAGTAGTAATAAAAATTATCTATTTTTATTAAATATGGGCCGGGCCGGGCCAAAATTTGGGCCAAATTCGTGGCCCAAACCCGGCCCAAAAACACTTCGGGCTTTTTAGGACCGGCCCATGGGATTTTTTGGGCCATATAAGGCCCAAGCCCTTCAAAAAAGCGGGCCAAGCCGGGCCGAGCTTATGGGCTTGGGCCATTTGATCACCTCTAGCCGACACTAAAAAAAAATACGGTACTCGGACTGCATATGCCTCCGTATTTTCTACCCACATTTAACAACACCTTTAAAATTAGTGACATCTAACCACATTTTCACTCCACCTTTTCATTTACCAAGGGTAAACCACTTAACTTCACTCAACGTTTGCATTCTACACATAAAAAAAGGAAAAACCTCTAAGCGTCGAGTTGTTGCTAATCCAAAAAAATGTACAGACAGTTGATGTGGCAGCCAAAGTGCATCTTCGCGAACATGCCATACGACGTGGAAGACGGTTGGTATATCTGCCAAAACATGCACATTTTGAAGATGAGACTAATCTACTTGGGGTATGATGTGGTTAGAATAGACCCTTGTATATCGCCAAACCTTGATTACCAAAGGGCGGTTGTAGTTGAGTTCGGTCCTAGACTACCAAACTACTTCAAGGCGTTCAAGCTTCAAAAAGCGTTCGAAGATTTCGAGATGACCAAGGAAGCAATGGTCGACCAGTGGGATCATCAAGCCGGCCCACATTGCTGGGTTGCGTCGTGGGAGGATGAGAAATACCTCTCGACGGACACGGACTACCGTATGGTGCCCATTTGGTGCCGTTATGTTGGAACGTACTTGGGGGAGGCTGAGGACTATGCTCACTACGAACATGTTATCGACGCTTTGAACGAAATCTACCCGGACTTCTACGACGATTAAGCGCATAGGAACGGACGTAGGTTAATCTTGATTAAGTTGCTCTGTATACAGATTGTTTGTAATTAGTTATGGAAATGCTCACTACGAACATGTTATTGACGCTTTGAAAGAAATCTACCTGCACTTCTACGACAATTAACTGCATAGGGACGGGTTGTAAGTCATTTTTGATTCAATTGCTATGTACATTGCTGGTTGGTAAATAGTTTTGGAATGTAACAGGCTTGCATGTTACGAATTTGGTACTCGGTAATCTCCAATTTTGTTTACGGTGTTGGTAAAAATTCTGCTTGTGAATGTTAGGCTAAGTAGTGCATTGGTTGGTAAGTATTTCAGGTCGATCACGAATCTCCAATTCAGCGTCATCGCAACTTTGTCATGGTGTCGATAGTCTGAATAGAATGCGACCAAACGTACGGGTTAAATTAGTAATTGGGTACTTACACATTGTGTTCTAGGGGTAGTAATAAATAGTATGAAGTTGTACTTAATAAGTAATACTAACGGAATCTCGAGGTCGTCCGTAAGTCGATTAACTAATTACAAACGTGGATATATATTTGAACGTATACGAATAAAATTATAGTCTAATAAATTAATTTAACGAACAGCATACGAGTGGAACTCATCGTGTCACAAACTGATGGCAAATATGAGTTTATCACAAAGTAGTTTAAATAGTCAAGGAAGATAATGAGTTCGTAAGTGCTCAACACAAAAGAATTCGTAAGGTTCGCTTCAACGTAACGGTTCTCATTAGTTGGGATACGACTAAATGGCGTACCGTAATACTACACAGTAGCACTGAAAGTGTAATATAACAGCTAATATCGGAAACATTTAGTAGACACACCGTAAATTTTTGCTACCGTACGGCATAACGTAATAGATATACAACGGAAAATTTTCTCCAAAAAACGTTACTGTATACGTTTGCACTGATGAAGAGAAAGATATTAGGGTGGACAAAGATTCTGCAGTAATAAGTAAGAAAATTGATAGAAACAAAGAGTAATGATGACAAATTAACTCAATTGGCGAGCAAAGAGTTATTTTTTCAGTTTTCCGCGGGTAACTTCCTCAATTACTGCTGCTGCATTAACCATTTGCAGTAATTATGACATCACACTCAACTTCCAACACTTAATAACCGTATGGGGTAAAATCTTTAGCATGCAAAGCTCCAAAATACCTACACATCTATAAGTGAGTTGTTCTCAAATATTCGATCATTCCCAAATCGAATTCACTCTTCAACTGAAAAATAGATTAGAATCGAAGAGAAAGAAAAACCGGTATCAATGGCTGAGAAATTAGTGTACCCACTGATAAGTCGATATTTATGCGTATTTTTACCCCTTTAATATTATATTTTCTATGTCGTCTTTGTATTATTTGCGCTAAACGTTACAACTTTAGTAACTTTTGATATATTATTGGCCTTATATTATTTTTGGTGCTAAATTGAGTATTTAATATATATTTTAATTGTTTAAAATATATACGTGGAAAAGACTACTAAAATCGTATGTATGTTTGCAGGTTTGTCTTAAGACGACAATATCTCACTCATACGATGTCGAAAAAATGCTATTCAAGATGCGATGGAAAGCTAATTTCAAGATGAACAACTTTGTTGAAGAGGGAAAAATCAAATTCCATCATCTAATGGGTCAAAATCAAGCTTGAAACCGTCAGCCCATTATGGAAAATTAAGGAAAGAAAATTCGGTGTAAAAAGGAAAGAAGAAGATGTGAAATTGTAAGAGCAAGATCAATTAATTAAGGAAAGAAATAATTTCACTAAGACCAAAATCAACACTATAAAAGAAGAATTAGGGCTTTAATGTAAAGGAGGGGAGGGAAAAGGGAGAGAACAAGGAGCAGCACACACACATAGGAATAGGGCGAAGGCCTTGGCCTTCATGGCCAAGGTCGGTACAAATTCAACCGGATTTTAATGCGGGACGCGATCAATTCAACTCCTAATTTATTTCACGGTTGTATCTATCTATCTTATTTAGTTTATTTGTCGTTTAATTAGTTATTTAATTTAATCTTTCAGTTATTCGAACATGTAATGTATTGATTATTGTCAATGAGTTATGAGATTACGTTATTGTTTTAACGTTTAATTAGTACTTTGATATTCGTATGAAATTCACGATTTGACTGTTTTTTTCATGTTTATTAATTTAGCCTGATCACCTAGATTATTTACATGAGTCGATTGTTAAATTAATAGTATTTTAAATTAGGCTGCAGCTTACTGGTCTAATTTAACTACTAGAATTTTGTATGATAATTGATTTATATTTAATTGCAGCTTTCTGGTTCTATATAATTCAATTGATTGGTGTTCTTAATGCGATTAAATTTATTGACTTGATACGTGCTTACATGGTTGAGTCAATATAATTTAGTTAGGATTAAACTTGCGTGGTTAACGGAGTTTAACGAGTAAGAAAGATAAAACTGTTAATTTACTTGCTTACAAGGGATTAAATAGTTACCGATCTATTTGAGTCTAATTAATTGAATCGATGATTAACCCGACTATATCATATATTGCATGTCTCGAATATTGTTATGATTAATTTTTTATTTACCTTATGTTTATTTATTTTATTATTATTATTTTTCACCTAACAAGACCCCCCTATATAGTCGAGGCTGAAAAATAGATTAGAATCGAAGAGAAAGAAAAACCGGTATCAATGGCTGAGAAATTAGTGTACCCACCGACCGTCATCATGCACAATCTACCCTACAAAATTGTAGGCGAGGGGGTAGTCATTGGCAAAAGTTTCAGCTTTGTGAGGGATGAATTAATTAAATTGGGATACCCTGTTAGGAAGATCTACCATGTGTGGAAAGGGAAGCCTGGAAATTTCAAGAGGGCTATTGCAATTGAGTTTTTTAGTGGCGAGCATAGGTACATGAGTGCTTTCAGACTGTAGAAGTGCTTTGAGAGAGTCGGTAGGGGAAGATCGAATTTCGAGAACACTTCAGACGCAATGTCCGGTCCTCACCTGTAACAGCCCTAAATTTTCGCGACCAAAATAGAAGAATAAAATAGAAAAGTTTAAAGCCGTTACTCCGTATTTAGCTCACAAGGCCAAATGCAAGGCAAAAGAATAGTATATGAATTAAAAAGAAATGTAAATCCGATAAATAAGAAAATGAAAACGTTGCAGCAGAAGACTTAAGTCCCACAAAATTCAAAACGGTTTAAAACAACTTCAACCCAAAATTCAACATAAATATAAATAGTTCGAAGGTAAATGTTAAATAATAAAATCCTTCCTCGCTCAGCATCCCGAACCAAATGCACCCCTGCAGCATATTAGGTGTACCTATCAACTGTACCCAAAACACAAATAGGTACAAGTTCCAGCGGGGGAACGACCCAAAACAAAAGGACGTCAGCAAAGCTGAGTAAAATATATTACTTCGAAAACGTAACACAATAATTATAAATTGTAGTAAGCTGAAATCAGAGTTAAATATCACTGTCTCGATACCAAACCAAAAGTACTGTGAAAACAGTAGTTAAAACCAAAATCAACCACAATATATTGTCTCCACCTGTGTGCCAAGGTCCTACCCTTTTAGCACGATCAAGAGGTACCACCTATGCTTAGCTAGACTTACTATAGTGCGCACTACTCACATTTGGGCAGTCAGTAGGATGAGGCTGCCAAAGAAGGAAGTCTAACTACCTAGCAAGTGGGGGCCAGGAGTTCAGTTTCGGGACGAAATCCCAGGGACGTCTCAGATGCACCTTGACCTCATAGACCAATAGAGCTCCCAGAGTCTGTTATAACCACCATAATTTATACCAAAATAATATCAACGTGTGACTTGTGTCACAAAGTTCTAATATCCAAAATATCACAAGAGTATCATAAAAATTCTCAATTGACAAAATAATTTTAAAACCATTTCAAAATATAATTTAAACCGAACATGCTCTTTACCTTAAGGTGAAAAGGTCAAATCGTCCTTACCTCTCAAGACGATCGATCCAAGCTAATCTTAATCCAGAAATTCTTTCTCTTTCAATCCACCGTCAACGATTAATATGTATACCGAGTCAATAATTATCTAATTAATATACACCAAGTCTAACCTAATACTCCTTGTCTCCGTCTCAAGACTCGGAAGGCTCGAATTCCCACCTAACGGCCTAGTTGACAACAATATCTTTTCGTAAAATAAGGTCACACCAAAACTCCTATGAAATCATGGAGCACTAAGCCAACTTAGAGCAAGTCCAATAGTGGGTTACAACGTGATGTAGCCAGACTTGCCAACTCATATTTTTAGGCAACATCGTTTTTCGGCTCCAACTTAGTCCAATAGTAAGCTACAATGTATTGTAGCTTTGTAGGTCCCTCATATTTATTTTATTTATCTATATTATTTAACATATGTTGTACTAATTATTTTGTACTGTATAACTTTGTCGTACGAAGTAATTTTATACTATGAATTTGTCATAGTTTTATTTTCAAATTATTAACTACTTTGTTTACGCAAATACATTCGCCCATGCAAAAAAAAAATTGAGAACAAAATTTCTTTATTTCAAATAAAAAATATAAGTGAAACTGAAAAAAAAAATCTATGCAAAAATTTAGTTTTCACTTCCGAAACGTGTCCAAATATGTACAAGTAGAATTACAGTTCTTCTGGTGTGCGCACGAAAGAGAAGTGGAGATGCATTATTAAATTAATAAATGAATTAAAAAAAAAAAAACTTTCAAGCATATGTAGCTTGAGAGAGCAGGTACTGCTTTCAAGCTACAATACATTTATCTTCTCCAATAGTTTGCTTGTAGTTATAATATTTTGAAAAATTGCAAGCAAGTCCTTTAACATCACTATTGGACTTGCTCTTAGCTTCCTCTTACAACGTACACTAATAACCCCCTAACCTTCTTTAATTGCCATAACAATCAAATAATTTTTCTTTTCAATTCACACTCCCTGAGACACGCACCCTTCGTTCCTTTATTCTTAATATTCACACTAATTGCTATCACCTTCAAACTTAATTTACGAACCAACAAAAATAACGACAATATCGATGAATCGCCTGACAAAATCTAGCACACCCGACATCGAGAAAAAAATTTCTACCCCATGGTTACATTCTCACATAATTATTAATTTAGGATGTGAAAACGTTTTTACCCAAAACAAAAGAAAACTCATCTTACTAAAGGTATTAAGAAAAACAGTGTACTATAAAATTGATCAACTAATTATAAGAAACAAAAGGGTAATTGGTAAAACTTACAATTTAGATGAGAATGGTCTGTGACAGTGTAAGTACAGGTCAAGAAACGATTTTTCCGATGACGCTCAATGGCTTGAAAACGAAACGGAGGGAAAAGGCGTAGGAAGAGTGTGCGGTGAAAGGTATATGAATGAATTGAAGAAGGGGGTGTACGGGTGTATATATATATATATATATATATATATATATATATATATATATATATATATATATATATAGTTTTATGTTTTTTTTTCTTTCTTTCCTTATCTGTGTTCGACCAACTCGATACAAGGTCGGTTTACAAAATAATGTTCCACTTTTTAAAATAGTCAAAACCGATTTATTATAAGATGACCCAACATACTTTTATTTTATAGTGACACCGAAAATATTTTCCCGACTTAAAAACCCGATTTAAATAAAACTAGAAAAGTCAAGCTTAATAATTGACTCAGAAAATAACGGGGTGTTACAGACTTTCCTCCTTAAAACAAAACTTCGTCCTCGAAGTTTAAACTCATCCTCGAAAATAAAGTCCTACATTAACTACGAATGTCCAAAATGACCCGCTCACTCCATATATCCAAAATCCACCAACATTCTTCATATATCCTCAAAATAACTCATTTACTCCATATATCCAAAATTCGTCAAATTAAACACAACCTTAAAGATATCTCACATTTCTAAATCCTCAAAATTCATAACCACCTATTTCCTCAAATTTCAAAGTACACAATTTTGCCACCACCTAAATCCACAAGATAAGATCACCTAATTCCATAAGATTATACCAAAGTTCGAAACCACCAAAATTTTCATACTCCAAGGTAAAAGTATCACTTGCCAAGTTAAGAGCATGTCGGACAAAATATTTAAATTATTTCAATTTGAAATTCACACGTTCAACCATTTTCCAAGTGCGTATTGCACAAAATCAATCAATCAAGCAATCAAATAAGTGCGGTTAGCACTACCAAACCAACAATATGTGCGTTGAGCACGAACAAACCACCAAATATGTGCGTTGAGCACAAACAAACCATAAACATGTCAATTTTGAAGTAATAACAATAACTAATGATATTGTGCTTATTAAGCGACAATAATAACGAAAATATTCATATTTGTAACCAATAAACAGTAAATAACATGCAATCACACAAAGACATGCTTAGTTTATCACAAAAACAAGTAACCGTGCATATTTCTATCCACCTTAAAATAAAGCTTCGTCCTCGAAGCACGAAAAATTCACCTAAAAAGATGAAGGTATTTGTCTCTCATGGTTGGCTCAAGTTTCTCCCATAATATTGGAACACATATGTTCACTACCTAATATAATAACCTTGAAATTCAATGAAGTCCTACCACATAAAGTATATAAGCATCAGCAAGTTGCTTCTTCTCTCACATATCCTTCATGGAAATAAAATGTAAACTCTTAGTTAATCTATTAATTATAACTCAAATCATATTATTACCTTCCTCTAACCTTGACAACCCAACTATAAAATCCATAAAGATCAAACTCCACTTTCACTCAGAAACTCCTAAAGGATCTAACTCTCCCTGATGTCTCATATGTTCACTCATAACTTTCTAATATATCAAGTATTGAGCCACAAGATCTACAATTTGTTTCTTCATACTAGTTCACCAAACTCCTAATTTCAAATCCGCATACATTTTATCAACTCCTAACTGAATAAATTTATTACGCCTTGTGGTTCGATACACAAACTCTATCTCGAAACTTAATCAATATACTCTAACATCACGCTTGAACAAAGCAACTCATTCAACAACCAACTTATACTAGAAAAATTTATCACCACCTTGTAGCTCTCTAATAATTCTCATCAATTCTCTCTCAACATATATGTGGACATGACATAGGTCCACCCCGACGCGGCCACGCGCGTGTTTGGGTAGGCGAATGGATCTCCATATGAGAAGGATCGAATTGAAATTTAGGTCTATGTGGAGTCGCCACCGAATTTTGTGGTTATTTGGAACCGTTCGAGCCCACTCTATGTCGTAGTGGGCCGTATACAAAATACGGCCCATTTTCGATGTCAGAGTTTATTGGGCTCGTCCCTTTGCATTTGATACCAATACCGACGTTATCGGATATTGTGTATTGAATGACTCTCGTTCGCCAACAATTTCGGGCATCCGGAAACCGAGGTTCTGAGTAAGGGGTGAGGGTACGTGTTGGGAAGCCCACAAAGGACACCCAACCCCGTCCGCACATTAGCGGCCTCTACTAAGAACTCGAATGACTTTCTAATACGCGTGCTAGTAAAACGGGAAAATGATATGCAAAGATTTATTTTCCCTAAACATGCGAATGGAATTGAAAGGGTTTCTAAGTCAATTTAATGCAACTAAAATTAACGTCAAAGTTGTATTTTAGCATGCGGGTTCATTTAGTATAATAAACGAATAATAATTAAATTGACAAAAGAAACAAAAAACGCGTTAGTAACGATATAACGAATAATAACGGTTTGCAAATATTGAATTGAATTGAGAAGATGCAAATATGAAGATGCATGATTTGAAAAGATAGTATACACGTGATTAATTATGCACATGTTGACCTAAGTCGTAAAATACTATCGAGCTTGAAAAATAGAATAATGTACGACTCGCGTTTTTAGTCGTTATGAGGCCACTCGATCGAGTGGTCGATAGACTCGATCGAGTGGACCCTAAAAAAAACTTCTGTTTTGCGTTTAAGACCGTACTCTGCCGAGTTATTGACCAACTCGGTCGAGTACATGGCCACTCGACCGAGTCACTGTGAGACTCGATCGAGTGGGGGTCATAATGAGCATTCTGATCCGGTTTTGAGGTGCCACTCGACCGAGTGGACTAGGCACTCGGTCGAGTGCCCTCTGTACGAATTAAGATTCGTTTGTAAAAATCGTGTTTTATGTCAAAAATCGTTTTAATTTAATTATTGAGATGTGATTAAATTTTCTCCGCGTTAATAACGTCATAATTCTAAAGAATTATTTTGACAATTATTTAGCATCAACGAAAATTGTGCTTGTTTCGAAAGTCGTTTTAAACCGTTTTAAGTCAATTATTACACTAAGATTAAATTTCCTCCGCGTTTAATAATGTCATAATTCTAACGAATTGTTTTGACAATTATTTTAGCCTCAACGGAAATTGCGTTTTGAGTTGATTTAATGTGATTTAGGAGATCGGTATTTTATTTAAATAATAATGAAGAAGACTTGATTCCCTCGGCTTTTCCGACATCGAGTAAAATCCCTAGGGATTGTGATGCCGGATCCGCGTCAACGGGTTTCGACCCTTATTAAAATTGATTAGAAAATGATGAATATGTAATACTAGAATACGATAATAACGATAAGATAAATAATAAAAAAACGAAAAAAAAGGACGAAAAAGGAGGAGATGGACGACGAGAATAAAAGGGGAAGAAGAAAGAGGTTTGTCACCCTCAACCTACATGTTCTTGTCTCGGAATAAGGCTCGTAAACGCGGCTACAAAACGAGAGTCTTCGAAGTGTATGGAGGCTAAGTTGTGGTGGCTCGGGTTGAATTCCTAAAAACTAGGTTTAGGGTTTGCTAGTGTCGATTTTCCTAGGGTTTGTCTAGGGTTTGTAAAAGACGTAGTGTAGGATTGCTCTAGGGTGTATTAGGGTTTTTTTTGTAGATGTCTAAGATGTGTAAAGTGGTGTTGCATGGGGTGTATATATAGGCTAGGCTAGGGCACCGGTTTAGGGCTACTCGACCGAGTAGGAGGCCAACTCGGTCGAGTGGCCCGTGAAGCCAGCCGTCGGGCTTGAAACAAGCCCACTCAATCGAGTGGGTGGGTCACTCGATCGAGTGGCCCAGTCGGGTTGCACGGGTCCATTGTTTTGGACCTTAACCTTGACTTTGATGGGTTTTGTGTTTGACTTGGACTTTTGATGATTGATGGGTTGTTTTGTGTGTCTCGGAAACGACTTTGACCGGGGTCGACCCAATCGCAAAAAGTCAGTTTTAATTCCGGTGTCGGTTTTGGCCCAAATTAGTCTTATTCGACTCGGAATGATCCGCTGGGCCTGGATTTGAGGTTGGTTTTGTGAGATTTGTACTCTGTAAGTGTGTTAGCCAGCGATTAATGGATTTGAGCCCGTATCCGAGCGCGTAGAAACACGTTAGCGTCCGATCATCATCGGGTGTTTTTTTGGAAACTACCATAGTTACCTGGCGGTCAAAATGCGGGTGTCTACAGAGCCCCCACTCTGACTGAGGCTTGGACAGGGCGAAAGTCAGAGTAGCTACCAAGCCCGGTAAGACCTGGTAGACTTCCGTTCGGGTCGTTTATAGTCCATTAGACTCGCGTGAAGGGCTCGCCAGCCATAGGACAGGGATCATACCTGCGCTCCGTGGGGACTTTGGGCTTGTTGCGTAAGCCCTGGGTGTGCCTGTGTGTCGGCCCATCCCGTGCCATCCCGGGAAATGCTGCTGGGGAGATTGGATTATCTTGCATGTCTTTGCTTGAGTCGTACCTGTATGAGTTACATAAAATGCACGCAACACGTAGGTAATAAAATGACTCGTGCTGGGGAACCGACCCTTTGAAATTTTGAAAATTTGACATTTTGAAATTTTGAAATTATGAAATTTTTGAAATTGAATCCTAAAGAAATTAGGAAAGTTCGGGATGATTATTTCCACACTAGTATCGAGACTAGGCTTGTGGCTTGATTCCGTTTGTAATTAGGAAACTTTCCTAAAAGTGACATGGAAAGGGGGTACAAGGCTAATGTTATATATAGCCTCCTTTGCTCTTGATTTTCTTCATAATTTGATCACAAATCAATCTCTTGAAAAGAAATTCTCCTTATTTCCCTTAAGGCAAAAAGAAAGTCTCTTTTTCAGAAATCCAACATGGGAATCGACAGGTTGAGGGCTATGTTGCAGGCATGGTCCCGACAGTTTAGGGATGATGATAAGGTGGTCCTGAACCAGATAGGTATAACTCAGTTGTACTCGTTCCGTCAGATGGTGGTTGATCGCTATTTCTTGGATGCTTGCTTGGCTTACCGGGATGACATATATCATGTCTTTGCTTTCCCTCGAGGCGAAGTCTGCCCTTTACCTGAGGAAATTGCCGCGATAGGAGGGTGGAACCCAATGCTTCGGTCCGCCGTCCCGTATTCAGTCTATGATCCAAGGAGGAAGCTGAGGGAATTTTTAGGGCTATCCTATAACGAAGTGTCCCGTATGATGGAAGGTGGCAACATTTCTCTGATCGACTTGGCTGAGAAATTCATGAACCCTCATGATGTTCGGGTGAGATCAGCCCATAGACGTAGGGCCTTTTCTTTCTGCATGCTCCATGTTTACGCTTTTGAAGGTCACATGGACTGGTTATCTTGCATGGGTAATGCCCGTCTCATAACCGTGGTGGACTTGATGGAGACTGAACATAGTCCGGCTTGGTTAATAACGGGCGAAATCATCCAAGGATTGGATAATCGCAAAAGGGACTCGTCCGTTCGTCTCACCGGAAGCACCCGTTTGCTGCAAGTACGTTGAATTTTTTCTTTATTTATCGATTTTTTGAATTTTTTCGAGAATCTGGCTACTGCAGTGGGCACTCGATCGAGTCACCCTGGCACTCGATCGAGTGCCTTCGCTGAAAGGCTTCTGTTAGTTTCCAGTGACACCCCTCGATCGAGTCACGCTGACACTCGATCGAGTGTCGTCCGTTTTGTCTCGAGATCTAAATCTTTCGTTTTCTTTTCAGATCTGGCTTTATGAGAAGCTATCGGTGATAGATCCCCCACTTGATGCCGGTAACTACCGCCATAACCAGCTGATGACGAGACGACGGGCCATCGATTTTTCTCGCTTGATTAGCCAGAAGTATTGGGATGAGGTGCTATCAATCCACGGTGGGCGGTTGATTCGATGGGTCGTGCCATGGTGGCCCATCCCAGTTTGGTCAGGTTTGGACCCGAGGGAGAGGGCCCGTTACCAAGTGATCTTGTCCTTCAACCAAACGGTTCATTTCTACCCGGATCGCATACTAAGGCAGTATGGACGAACTCAGCGAATACCAGAGATAGAGGCAATTGTGAGTGACCCTACCCAATTGACAGATGTGATGTTTGACACGTGGATGCAAAGATGGTACACCCGGCATACCTGGCCCATTCCCAAATCTCGCCACTCGATCTGGGTTTCAGACTCATATACCAAGTGGACTAAAGCAGGTGATGCTAAAGCCCGAGCTGCTTTGAAAGTTGATGAAGCCTTTGACCTGCCGAGGAGAGAACAGGCTAAAGACAACATGGGGTTTTTTGATGAGGGAGACACTCCAGCTACCCTAGTTCGTCTAATGTCAGGACACAAGAAGAAGGCTAAGACTCAAGCTGAAGGACCCGGTGCTAAAGGTGCTCGGGGGAAGGTGAGCCCCCAGACAGACTTGGAAAGGAGACTGGGCCCCAGACTAGCCGTGCAGGACCGACTTGGCCCACGGGATAGGCTACCTGAGCATGTGCGGGCCCGACTTGCGCCGAAGACTGTGATTGAAGACCCGTCGTCAAAGAAGCGGGCCCGTGCTAAGGAGGTTCCCCTTGTGATTAGGGAACGCTCATCCCCACCTCGACGACCTCGGGCTCCACGCGACCCGAAGGACAAGGGAAAGGGGAAGATGCCCGGATATTAGTCTCCGTATTTTATTATTTGAATATTACTATTTATTTTTCGGTGTGATTTTTTTTTGTATGCCGTGTTTGGCGTTTTTTTTTTTTTTTTTTTTTGTAATTCCCGGGTTTATAGAGATATTAATAAAGGACATATTATTTGAAACCGTTCCCGTCTTTTCATTTATTGCAGTGGTTGTACCCTTTTGAGGGGTTGCCTACGTATCCACAATTAGCGGAATCAAACCAAACGTAGTTCAAAACTTGATTTGATTGATTTTTGCAATTTTTGAAATACATCAAGATTATTAATTCGAGATGTGTGATGGTAGAATAGTTAATTCTAACTTATTGACTTGTCTGAAATTTTGAAAATTTATAAAAAGACAAATTTTTATAAATTTTTGCAAATGACATTGAGATAGGGGTTTAAGGGTAATAGCGCTTTAGCTGGTCCAGGTTGGTCGGGTTGACGAACTCGTTGCCATCCAGGTCCGTTAGCATCACCGCTCCTCCTGATAGGATTTTCTTGACTAAATATGGCCCAGCCCAATTGGGTTGAACTTTCTCCTTGGGTCAACCGGTAGTAAGGCACGAACCGATTTTAGGACCAAATCACCTTCTTTAATTTTCCTGGGCCTAACTCTTTTGTTGAAAGCCCGTTGGATTCTCTTTTGATATACTTGAATATTATTGAGGGCCCGGGACCGCCGTTCGTCCAAAAGAACTAGCGAATCGTATCGGGCTTAGACCCAATCTACTTCGGGCACCTGGCTTTCAAGCTAAATCCTTAGGGATGGTACTTCTAACTCGACCGGTTGGACTGCTTCCATTCCATATGTCAGGTAATATGGAGTTGCTCCGGTCGCGGTGCGAATCGAAGTTCGGTACCCCCATAAGGCAAAAGGTATCTTGTCGGGCCAGTCCCGATAATTCTCAGCCATCTTTTTCAGTATGGTGACAATTGTTTTGTTGGCCGCTTCTACCGCTCCATTTGTTTGGAGTCGGTAAGGTGAAGACGTATGCCTCTGAACTTTGTATTTTGCCAGTAATGCAGTAGTTTCAGCTTGAAAGTGGGTTCCGTGATCACTAATAAATTCGTGGGGGATCCCGTATCGGCATATAATCTTATTTTGGATAAACTTGGCCACGTGCTTGGCGTTCAAGACACGGTATGACTCCGCTTCGACCCATTTGGTGAAGTAGTCGATGGCCACCAAAATAAAGCAATGTCCTCCCGTCCCGGAAGGATGCACCTTTCCAATTATGTCTATGCCCCATGTCGAAAATGGCCATGGTGATGTCATGGTATACAATAGGGAAGATGGCATATGTTGTACATTACCGAAGATCTGACAGTTATGGCAGTGTTTGACGTATAACTGACAGTCTGTCTCCATGGTGTTCCAGTAGTACCCGAGCCTCATGATTTTACGGGATAGCATATGGGCGTTCATATGCGGACCGTTTTCACCGTCGTGGACCTCGGCCATGACCTTCTCGGCTTGAATTTTGTCGATACATAGGAGAAGAGCCCCCTGTGCCGTCTTTTTATACAATTGCCCGTCATCAGTACGAACAAATTGGGTTGCTAATCTTCGTAGGGCCTTTTTGGCCCGATTTTCAGCTTCCGGAGGATATTCTCCCGTTGTCAGGTACGTTAAGACGGCTTGATACCAAGGTTCTGGGTCAGTTATCTCGATATCTTGAATGGCATGGATGTATGCTGGTTCGGACCGCCTTTCGACACAGATTGGCATGCTGGTCAGGTGATCCGGGATGTTCAGTAAAGATGCTAATTTGGAAAGTGCATCTGCGAACTGGTTCTCTTCCCGAGGCAGGTAGATATATTCCACCTTCTGGAATTGTTTCTCTAGAATCCGTATCTGTGCTTGGTAAGCCACGAGATTGGCGTTCCGAGTTTTCTATTTTTGGAGTGCTTGATTGATGACCAATGATGAATCACCGTGGACCCGGAGGTTTGTTACCCCTAAATCAGCGGCGGCTTGCAACCCGTGAATTCATGCTTCGTATTCGGCTGCGTTGTTGGTCACGTCGAAATCCAACTTGATGCATAAGGGAGTGTGTTCCCCTCGGGGTGAGATTAACAGAATTCCGACCCCAAATCCTCGGAAGTTGGATGCTCCATCAAAATACAAATCCCATGTTTCGGTATCGGTATGGAATATGTTTTCATCAGGAAAGGCCCATGTGTCAGTGTGGCCTTCTTCGGATATCGGGCTGTCAGCAAGGAACTCGGCAACTACCCGGCCTTTGATGGCTTTTAATGGTACAAACTTGAGGTCGAACTCAGACAACAGTAAAGTCCATCTTGACATCCTGCCGTTGAGGATGGGCTTTTCGAATAAGTACTTGATTGGATCCATTTTGGATAGCACATGTACCTCGTGACTGAGCATGTAGTGTCTGAGCTTTTTAGTGGCCCAAACCAATGCTAAACACGTTTTCTCGAGCATTGTGTATTTGCACTCGTACTCGAGGAACTTTTTACTGATGTAGTAAATAGCCCGTTCTTCTGAATCGACTGTCTGGGCCAGCATAGCCCCCATGGCTGTCTCGGTCGTCGTTAGGTATAACGACAAAGGCAAACTGTGTTGAGGTGGCATTAGTACCGGCGGAGCAGACAGGATCTCTTTGATTTTATCGAAAGTTGTTTGACATTTGTCGTCCCATAGCACCCGTTCCCCGATCTTCAGCTTCTTGAAAATGGGTTCACATACCATGGTTAGCTTTGAAATGAACCGGCTGATGTATTGGACTTTTCCGAGAAACCCCCTTATTTCCTTTTCGGTCTTAGGTGGTTGCATCTCGGTGATGGCCTTGATTTTAGCTGGGTCGACCTCGATGCCGCGTTGGCTAACGATATGGCCCAGTAATTTGCCTGACGTTACCCTAAAACTGCATTTTTGTGGGTTTAGTCTCATGTTGTATTTTCGCAGTCTGGTAAAGAACTTTCTTAGGGCCGTGATGTGCCCGCTTCGGTCTTTAGACTTAACGATCATATCGTCCACATAGACCTCCACCTCCTTATGCATCATGTTGTGTAATAAGGTGGTGGCGGTCCGTTGATAAGTGGCTCCTGCATTAATCAGCCCAAATGGCATGACGGTGTAACAGTAAGTACCCCAATGTGTGATGAAGGTAGTCTTACTCATATCCTCTTCTGCCATTTTAATTTGATTGTATCCGGCATACCCGTCCATGAATGATAGAAGGGCATGGTCGGCCGTATTATCCACCAATATGTCGATGTGTGGTAACGGAAAATCGTCTTTCGGGCTGGCCTTGTTTAGGTCCCGGAAGTCCACGCATACCCGCACCTTGCCGTCCTTCTTGGGTACTGGCACGATGTTGGCAACTCAGTCTGGATATTCAGACACTTGTATAAAACCCGCTTTGAATTTTTTATCGACCTCTTCCTTGACTTTAAGAGACCATTCGGGCTTCATTCTTCTGAGTTTCTGCTTTACCGGTTTGAACCCATCTTTGATGGGTATTTGGTGTTCTGCTATTTCTCGATCTATTCCCGGCATGTCCTTGTAGGACCATGCAAATACGTCTTTAAATTCTAGGAGGAGGTCCGTGAATTGTTTTCTCTCCTCTGGATCTAAAGATTGGCCTAACTTACGCATCTGGGGCTCTAAAGTGGTTCCCACGTTGATGGACTCGGTTTCTTCGATTACCGGATTTCGGGATTCGCTTTGCTCGAGCTGCTCGACTAGATGCTGTGGTAGAGGTACCTGTTCGTCGGGTTTCTCAATGTCATTGCATATAAAATTTTTGAAATTGAGAAAATTTTGGAAATAAGACAAGTCGTAAGCAGAACGGTGTTCGTTATTATTATTGATAGTAAATTTGGAAAATAGCTCGAATAGAGCTGCCATCTGATCATTGGTCAGTGGCGGGATAGGGAGAGGTCTTGGGACAGTCCCCGAGACCTCAGTGGTTAAAGGAAGAGGGGTTACAGACTCGACTCCAGCACCAGACCCTCTAAACCTGGACTCAGACTCAGACTCCGACTCTGACTCAGACCCAGACTCGGACTCAGACTCGGTATCCGGCATGTCTCCTTCGCTGGTGGTTAGCTTGTAGACCCGTCCTTGACTGTCGGTCCATTTTATAGTCTTCCTCCAAGCCCTCGTCTCGGTGTTGGCGCCGACCTCGGTGATTAGCTTGGTTGGGTCGAACCGATCGCTGCGGAGGATCAAGTTGACCAAGTCATCTTTCGGAGCAGGGACGGTCTTGTCTTCTCCAAATAAGAGTCCCAGCACGGGCTCGGAGTCGCCTTCACCCTTCTCAGACTCTGCTTGGATGATGGTGAATATATCGTCGGGGATATAGTTGCATTCCCGAGCCGTTTTGGTCTCGGGATACGTGATGGTGGGTTGGTAGAGGCCCACTTGAATGGCTCCGAAGACTGGAGTGACAAATTTGATTGCATAGGCCCGGCCCACATTCTCCGAGCTTATAGTATATCCCAATCCGAGTCGAGATTCTGCATTGTCTAGGACCTCGATGATCTTCCCTGCCGGAAGGTATGGTCTTGAGGTAGCTCCGGGTAGGTAACCCAGATTTTGTAGCATCGTGTTGATGTTAGGGGCGAAGTAGGGTTTGAAGAGATATTCCTCCTCGATCATACCCACGAAGTCGAATCCTCGTGGTTCGGCCCGGTTTGTGGCATTACAGCTAGCCACGGTCATTGGTGTTGCCTCTAGTGTTATGATACCGTCTTGAAGTGGCATCTTGACTTTGCGATGAAGGGTAGACGACACGGCCTTGACTGCGTGGATCCAAGGCCTTCCTAGTAAGAGGTTGAATGATGAGGTGACATCTATCACCTGGAATTCCAACTCCTTTTCGATTGGGCCCGTTATGATCTTTAATTTAACGGCCCCGACGACAGGTTTTGGGCTTCCATCGAAAGCCTGAATGGTTTGCGCTGTCGGGAGATAGTCGGCATCGGTGATGCCGAGGGCCCTGGCAGTCCTTAGAGGTAGGACGTTGACGGCCGATCCGTCGTCAATAAGGGTCATCGGAAGATATTTACCCTTGCAGATGACCGTGATATATAGGGCCAGATTATGATTGGGCCCAAATGATGGCAGATCAGATTCGGCGAAGGTTATGAGTGGACCTTCGTTCATGGACTTGCCCTTGAGGTAGGGCATGATAGTAGCTACCATTTCAGCGGGGGTAGCTTCTGAATCAACCTTGATTTCATCGAGAGCCTTAGTCAGTGCTTCTCGATGAGCTTGTGAGCTAACCAGTAGTTGCCATATGGTTAAGTCAGCTCGAACCCTCTTCATTTGTTGGACCAAGGCCGCGTCATTGCTTGGTTCCTCGGGGGTCGGTTCCGTCCTGGCAGATTCAGTGACGGATGTTGGAGTGGCACACCCAGCAGTGGCGAGGTGGTTGGCGGCCAAGGCCTTGGACTTGGCTTTTCGGACTTCCTCTCTGGTGACGGGGACAGCTTCCCCTTTAGCCAGGTACATATCATCCTCGTCATCAAACCATATCCCGTTGATTTGTGGGATAAACGGGGAAATGAGGTGAGAACAGTCAATTACCTCTCATGTAAATATGGCATGGGCGCTGATTGAGTTTTCTTTGTTGCTCGGCTTGTCTCCGGGCAATGGGATTTTCCCGCTCTCGATAAGGTCTTGGATTAGGTGCTTTAGCTTCCAACATTTTTCAGTATCATGTCCGTTACCCCGGTGATACTGACAGTAGGCCTGAGCATTATAATATTTGGACCTTTTCTCTACTGGGGCCTCTGGAGTTGGGCCTATTGGTTGGATCAGACCCTTCGAGGATAGCCTTTGTAAGGCATAAGTATAGGTACTCCCTATATCTGTGAATACCCGATTTGGTGTATTCTTTTTGGATGAGGTGTCGAGCAGATTTACCTCATCAAAGATGCTGCGGGTTGCAGCTGCAGGTGTGGGCTTGTTTGTAGACGAGCTAGCCCCTTGATAGCCTTTGGTAGAGGCCTTAGTCAGGTTCTCTAGCCTTAGGTCATCCTCGATCCTGGTGCCCATTTCAGTAAGAGCGGCAAAATTGGGGATGATAGCATACCGGAGATGGACCCGGTAGGATGGGAGAAGGTTCTTGACAAAGGCCTCCACCAGCACTTTTTCGCTGGGCTTTTCGACCATCTTCACACTCTCGGCCCTCCATCTTTGCAAATATTTTGTGAACCCTTCTTTGGGCTCTTGGGCCATTACCTCCAGAGTACGCATTGTAGTCTGGATTTCAGTGTTATCGGCGTAGTTCCGAGCAAACTCGGTAGCCACATCGTCCCAAGTTTTGTATTTCTTGGCATCAAGATTGTAGAACCAAGCCTTAGGTTGTTTCTCCAAGGAAGAAGGGAAAAGGTGCTTGAACATAGTTGACTTCTCCCCTTTGACTGCCATGAAGTCCTTAAAAGCCCGGATGTGGTGGACCGGATCTTCGGTACCCTCAAACATAGGAATTCCCGTTAAGTTGAGGTTAGCAGGTAGCTCGTTATCCAAAGGTGAATAAGTACGAGCATTTTCGGTGTGGATCGAGTTGTTCGTCGATAAATGGACTTGCTCTTCGAGCCTACGAACAGTACTAACCAGCTCGGCCATGGGCCCGGCGGGCTCACCTCCTTCGGTAGGGACCGTCTTCTCTACAGTGCTTAGGCGGGTGGATAAAGTCGCTTGATTGGCCTGGATGGCGGCCAGTTGGGTCTCGATCTTGGTCAAAGCATTTTTCAACTCGTCCATTTTGTGTTGATGTCTGGTTTCGGGTGGTCTGTCTGTAAGAACACCACGTAATCAGAAACTAGCCCAAAATCCCGAAATAGAAAGTACATCCCGAACGAGACTAAAAGGGAAATGACTCGGAAAAGACACCTAGACGGGTGACTTGTAAAATGTGGGCCTTCCTTAGGATTCGGCGGGTGGGCCTAGTCCTGTTCGAAAGAAGGTTCACGTGAGACATCCCCAGACTTTTGGACTCGATTGTGTTGACGGGCCCTCCTTTGTAGGAGTATGTCCTACGTAGGTGGGCCTTGCCTTAGTCTAATAAGGCGGACTGGGAAAGGAAAGAAACTCGTGATGTAAGATCGACAGAGTTTCGACGCTAAAGACCTCGACGACTTAAGACACGACCCGACACTGCTAAATACGGGAAGTCCTAAGGAGAGGAAGGTTTTGAAAACTGACTGTTTTTGAAGAGGGTCCGAGAAAACTCGGTTGAGGCCCCAAATTTCCGAAAAAAAAAGACGAAAAGTCATTGGGCAACGGGTTTTGAAAATTCGAGTTTTGAATTGGGCAGCATACCGTCTAGAAAATAGGCTATTTTGAGTAAAATCATAAGTCCTAAATTCGGTATGTGTCCCGGGTTTTGAAATTGGATAGTTTGAAAAGGATGCAAATTTGAAAAATTGACGGTTTTTGAAAACGACTCGGAAACCAAGTAGCACGTAGTCACACAAGCATTATAACGACGCCATGTATGCTCTATACTAAGTCTCGGTCGGTCTATAAGGGGTCTATACCAGTGTACATAGTCTAGACGTTGATCGGGACGGACTTCCTAAGTCGAGTTGATCTTAGAACATGCCGCGAAACCCACTCGAATCGACTATGGACACCTTTCGACATATCTATATTGGAGTACATCGACGGTATAGTGGGACGTTGGTCGCGAGTACCGGCCCGGGAAAATATGGGTTATGCATGAACCGTAAAACTAAAACGCGTATTCTATTCGTCAAACGATTTCTATTCGAGTCTCACCCTGAGGATGCCGATGGTAAGTAACGCATCAGTTAATCCCCAGCGGAGTCTCCAAATTGTGGACATGACAAAGGTCCACCCCGACGCGGCCACGCGCGGGTTTGGGTAGGCGAATGGATCTCCATATGAGAAGGATCGAATTGAAATTTAGGTCTATGTGGAGTCGCCACCGAATTTTGTGGTTATTCGGAACCGTTCGAGCCCACTCTATGTCGTAGTGGGCCGTATACAAAATACGGCCCATTTCCGATGTCAGAGTTTATTGGGCTCGTCCCTTTGCATTTGATACCAATACCGACGTTATCGGATATTGTGTATTGAATGACTCTCGTTCGCCAACGATTTCGGGCATCCGGAAACCGAGGTTCTGAGTAAGGGGTGAGGGTACGTGTTGGGAAGCCCACAAAGGACACCCAACCCCGCCCGCACATTAGCGGCCTCTACTAAGAACTCGAATGACTTTCTAATACGCGTGCTAGTAAAACGGGAAAATGATATGCAAAGATTTATTTTCCATAAACATGCGAATGGAATTGAAAGGGTTTCTAAGTCAATTTAATGCAACTAAAATTAACGTCAAAGTTGTATTTTAGCATGCGGGTTCATTTAGTATAATAAACGAATAATAATTAAATTGACAAAAGAAACAAAAAACGCATTAGTAACGATATAACGATATAACGAATAATAACGGTTTGCAAATATTGAATTGAATTGAAAAGATGCAAATATGAAGATGCATGATTTGAAAAGATAGTATACACGTGATTAATTATGCACATGTTGACCTAAGTCGTAAAATACTATCGAGTTTGAAAAATAGAATAATGTACGACTCGCGTTTTTAGTCGTTATGAGGCCACTCGATCGAGTGGTCGATAGACTCGTTCGAGTGGACCCTAAAAAAAACTTTTGTTTTGCGTTTAAGACCGTACTCGGCCGAGTTATTGACCAACTCGGTCGAGTACATGGCCACTCGACCGAGTCACTGTGAGACTCGATCGAGTGGGGGTCATAATGAGCATTCTGATCCGGTTTTGAGGTGCCACTCGACCGAGTGGACTAGGCACTCGGTCGAGTGCCCTCTGTACGAATTAAGATTCGTTTGTAAAAATCGTGTTTTATGTCGAAAATCGTTTTAAATTAATTATTGAGATGTGATTAAATTTTCTCCGCGTTAATAACGTCATAATTCTAAAGAATTGTTTTGACAATTATTTAGCATCAACGAAAATTGCGCTTGTTTCGAAAGTCGTTTTAAACCGTTTTAAGTCGATTATTACACTAAGATTAAATTTCCTCCGCGTTTAATAATGTCATAATTCTAGCGAATTGTTTTGACAATTATTTTAGCCTCAACGGAAATTGCGTTTTGAGTTGATTTAATGTGATTTAGGAGATCGGTATTTTATTTAAATAATAATGAAGAAGACTTGATTCCCTCGGCTTTTCCGACATCGAGTAAAATCCCTAGGGATTGTGATGCCGGATCCGCGTCAACGGGTTTCGACCCTTATTAAAATTGATTAGAAAATGATGAATATGTAATACTAGAATACGATAATAACGATAAGATAAATAATAAAAAAACGAAAAAAAAAGGACGAAAAAGGAGGAGATGGACGACGAGAATAAAAGGGGAAGAAGAAAGAGGTTTGTCACCCTCAACCTACATGTTCTTGTCTCGGAATAAGGCTCGTAAACCCGGCTACAAAACGAGAGTCTTCGAGGTGTATGGAGGCTAAGTTGTGGTGGCTTGGGTTGAATTCCTAAAAACTAGGTTTAGGGTTTGCTAGTGTCGATTTTCCTAGGGTTTGTCTAGGGTTTGTAAAAGACGTAGTGTAGGATTGCTCTAGGGTTTATTAGGGTTTTTTTTGTAGATGTCTAAGATGTGTAAAGTGGTGTTGCATGGGGTGTATATATAGGCTAGGCTAGGGCACCGGTTTAGGGCTACTCGACCGAGTAGGAGGCCAACTCGGTCGAGTGGCCCGTGAAGCCAGCCGTCGGGCTTGAAACAAGCCCACTCGATCGAGTGTGTGGTTCACTCGATCGAGTGGCCCAGTCGGGTTGCACGGGTCCATTGTTTTGGACCTTAACCTTGACTTTGATGGGTTTTGTGTTTGACTTGGACTTTTGATGATTGATGGGTTGTTTTGTGTGTCTCGGAAACGACTTTGACCGGGGTCGACCCAATCGCAAAAAGTCAGTTTTAATTCCGGTGTCGGTTTTGGCCCAAATTAGTCTTATTCGACTCAGAATGATCCGCTGGGCCTGGATTTGAGGTTGGTTTTGTGAGATTTGTACTCTGTAAGTGTGTTAGCCAGCGATTAATGGATTTGAGCCCGTATCCGAGCGCGTAGAAACACGTTAGCGTCCGATCATCATCGGGTATTTTTTTGGAAACTACCATAGACACCTGGCAGTCAAAATGTGGGTGTCTACAATATAACATACTAGACGTGGTTTCTAATTTTGCCATTTTGATCCCAAATATCAGAAACTCTTCCCTCAGCTTATCACGGTGCACCATTAACAGTTTTGTATGGGAAAAATTTTTACTCCAGGCATCAGCCACCACATGCATTGGCATTTCTTACATGATACTGAATCTCGATCTTATAGTCCCCAATCAAATCCAACCGGTTCCTTTATCTCACGATTAGCTCCTAATGGGTAAATATATATCTTAAAATTTACGATCATAAGAACTTTAAATGGTCCACTAAACAGTATGTCTCCAAATTTCCAAAGCAACTACTATGGCTACTTAGTCTAGATCATAAGTAGGGTAATTTTCTCCATAAAAGTTCAAATGCCTAAATGCATAAGCAATCACTCTCTTATTCTGCTGAAAACACAACTTAATCCATTCTTAAACGCATCGGTATAAACTTCATAACCTTCATTTGCATCCGGTAAGGCTAACACCAGAGCAGTAGTCAATTTCTCCTTCAAAATTTCAAATGACTCTTCACATCCCTCATCCCAATGGAATTTAGTAGATTTCCTCATCAGTGCAGTCATTGGTCTAGCTATTTTAGAAAAATCCTTAACAAATCTCCTATAGTAACCAGCTAAACCCAAAAAAACTACGAATTTCAGTCACAGATTACGATGTAGATCACTCCTTAACGACCTTAGCAGGATCTACTGATACTCCATCTTTAGATATAATATTCCCAAAATTACTCGTACCAGCCAAAATCACACCTCAAAAATTTAGTAAATACCAATTTCCTCTCAAGATGCCTAAGAAAATCGTAAATGTTCCTTATTCTTCTCTTCATTCTTTGAATAAATACTATGTCATCAATGAATATCATAACAAATTAATCTAGGTAAGTCTTCAAAGTTCGGTTCATCTAAGTCCAAAAACACATCAGGTGCACTAATCAACCCAAAAAAAATATTATAGTAAACTCACAATGACAATATATATCTAGTAGAAAGTGTACTCTTAGATAAATCCTTAAGCGCTATCATTAATTGATGGTACTCAAATTGCAAATCAATTTTAGGGAAAATAAAAGCTCCCTTAAACTGGTCAAATAAGTCATCAATCCTAGGTAAGGGAATCCTATTCTATATAGTAACTTGATTCAATTCCCGATAATCAAAACATAATCTTAAATTTTCATCCTTCTTTTTCCACAAATAAATCAGGGTCACCCCAAGGCGGCACACCAGGCCTAATTCATCCCCAAAATAACATCAAAGTAGGGTAATGGAAATTCTATCAGGTTTGCCTTAAAATCATGATCACCAATAAAAACTAACACATCCCTATAAACGCTCTTACAGTTTACTAAGTCCCCAGATGGCATGGCAAAATCATAATCCATAATTTCACTAGAGTAACATTCATTTTATCCACAAACTTAGTCAAAATAAAAGAGTGAGATGTACCAGAATCAAATAAATCATGAGCTAAAATAAAATTCACTAGAAAATTACCCGAAATGATGTCTGTGTTTTCGGCTTCCTCTCTATTCATGACATAGAGCTTCCTAGTAGGCCTTTTGCTATTCTCTGCAGCATTTACTTGGCCCGCGAATTTACTAGCTGCGGTAATGTTGGTCTGAGTCGGAGCTGGATTCCTAAAATTATTGTTAGTTGTGGACCTACCAAAATTCTGTGTTTTTCCCTGACCCTCAAATCGGTTGTTCTGATTCACACTAGCACTAGCAGATTGCGTAGCACGAGGTTTCCCTGCCTTCTTGTTCCTACACTCAAATTCTCGATGTCCTAACTTCCCGCACCAGTAGCATGTCACCTTATTTCCCTGACAGTCAACGCCCGGGTGATCTCCCTTGTATAAGTTACAGTAGTAATGTGGGGTAAAGTCATTAGTTGTTCCCTGGTTTTTACCTCTCCAGCTATTACCTTCTTCCTTCCCATTCCCACCAAAAGATCGGGACTTTTGTTGAGTGTTATTGTTAGTATTGAAATTCCCTCTCTTCGCTGGGGTGTCAGATTGACTCCCCTGAAACTCCCTCTTCTTAGTCCCAGTATTTCCCATCTCAACCTCCATCTTCTGATTACTCCTCTCAATATTAAGAGCCCTAGCATACACATCTCTTAATGAGGTGAATGTCTCTCCAGCTCATCTACCCTTAATCTTCCAATGTAACTTATCCCCAAACCTAGATGCTTTAACCCCTTCAGTTGGCACTAGCTCCTTAGCAAAACGACTAAGTTCAACAAATTTATTATAATAGTCTTTCACACTCATCTCATCGGTTTGTTTTAGGTCTCCAAATTCAGCTAATTTTTGATGTTTCACATGTTCTGGGAAAAATTCTGCTTCTAACATTTCCTTAAGAGTATCCCAGTCTTTATAATGAAGTGTGTGTGCCATTAGGATTTCTTATTCTAATTGGTTTCATAAAGTCCTCTTTAACGGTCTGTCACCAAATGTCCGCCTCTTCCTTCAAATAGAAGACAGCGATCCTAGCCTGAAATTCATGTGGACACCCTACATCCAGAAAATTTTTCTCCATCTCCCTAACCCAATTATCTAGTTCATTAGGATCCCCTTTCCAAGTAAAAGTCGGAGGTTTCTTTTTCTGTACCGCTTCAGACATTCCAACAACAGTGGATGTAGGATCATTCTCATTCTCAACCCTATCATTCATATTTCGGGTAACAGCAGTCATCTGTTCCACAACTTGGACAAGGGCTGCATTCTGAGCTATCAATTGTGCCATCATAGTGACCATATCATTGTTTTCATTTCCTCTAGACATTGTTGCTATAGATGTAAACAATATTCTATTAAGTCCAAGCACAAGAAGATTCAATCAAAAATATTAATGTAAGTAGCATTCATCACTATCACAATTCAATTAGGTAAGGATAGTAACAGTACTAAACATGACAATTATAAATATATATAGATATAAATAACATAATTCATGCGTATGCAATGCACCCAATCCACCCAACACTCTCGGTTTAGAAAGAAAGATTTTTTTTTTTAATAGAGGTAGTAACTTTATTTTATTTTTTTTAAAAACCATTTCAATTCTTGCAAAACATTTGGGAAAGACCTATTGCTCTGATACCAACTGTAAAAGCCCTAAATTTTCGCGACCAAAATAGAAGAGTAAAGTAGAAAAATTTAAAGCCGTTACTCCGCATTTAGCTCACAAGGCCAAATACAAGGCAAAAGAATAGTATATGAATTAAAAAGAAATGTAAATCCGATAAATAATTAAATGAAAACGTTGCAGCGGAAGACTTAAGTCCCACAAAATTCAAAACGGTTTAAAACAACTTCAACCCAAATTCAACATAAATATAAATAGTTCGGAGGTAAATGTTAAATAATAAAATCCTTCCTCGCTCAGCATCCCGAACCAAATGCACCCATGTAGCATATTAGGTGTACCTATCAACTGTACCCAAAACACAAATAGGTACAAGTTCCAGCGGGGGAACGACCCAAAACAAAAGAACGTCAGCAAAGCTGAGTAAAATATATTACTTCGAAAACGTAACACAATAATTATAAATTGTAGTAAACTAAAATCAGAGCTAAATATCAATGTCTTGATAGCAAACCAAAAGTACTGTGAAAACAGTAGTCAAAACGAAAATCAACCACAATATATTGTTTCCACCTGTGTGCCGAGGTCCTACCCTTTTAGCACGATCTAGAGGTACCACCTATGCTTAGCTAGACTTACTAGAGTGCGCACTACTCACATTTGGGCAGTCAGTAGGATGAGGCTACCAAAGGAGGAATTCTAACTACCTAGCAAGTGGGGGCCGGAAAACCCCACTTAACACAACTCGGGCCAGGAGTTCAGTTTCGGGACGAAATCCCAGGGACGTCTCAGACGCACCTTAACCTCATAGACCAACAGAGCTCCCAGAGTCTGTTATAACCACCAAAATTTATACCAAAATAATACCAACGTGTGACTTGTGCCACAAAGTTCCAATATCCAAAATATCACAAGAGTATCATAACAATTCTCCATTGACAAAATAATTATAAAACCATTTCAAAATATAATTTAAACCGAACATGCTCTTTACCTTAAGGTGAAAAGGTCAAAACGTCCTTACCTCTCAAGACGATCGATCCAAGGTAATCTTAATCCATAAATTCTTTCTCTTTCAATCCACCGTCTACGATTAATATGTTTACCGAGTCAATAATTATCTAATTAATATACACCAAGTCTAACCTAATACTCCTTGTCTCCGTCTCAAGACTCGGAAGGCTCAAATTCCCACCTAACGGCCTAGTTGACAACAATATCTTTTCGTAAAATAAGGTTACACCAAATCTCCTATGAAATCATGGAGCACTAAGCCAACTTAGCTTCCTCTTACAACGTACACTAATAACCCCCTAACCTTCTTTAATTGCCATAACAATCAAATAATTTTTCTTTTCAATTCACACTCCCTGAGACACGCACCCTTCGTTCCATTATTCTTAATATTCACACTAATTGCTATCACCTTCAAACTTAATTTACGAACCAACAAAAATAACGACAATATCGATGAATTGCCTGACAGAATCTAGCACACCTGACATCGAGATTAAAATTTCTACCCCATGGTTACATACTCACATAATTATTAATTTAGGATGTGAAAACGTTTTTACCCAAAACAAAAGAAAACTCATCTTACTAAAGGTATTAAGACAAACGGAGTACTATAAAATTGATCAACTAATTATAAGAAACAAAAGGGTAATTGGTAAAACTTACAATTAGATGAGAATGGTCTGTGACAGTGTAAGCACAGGTTAAGAAACAATTTTTCCGATGACGCTCAATGGCTTGAAAACGAAACGGAGGGAAAAGGCGTAGGAAGAGTGTGCGGTGAAAGGTATATGAATGAATTGAAGAAGGGGGTGTACGGGTATATATATATATATATATATATATATATATATATATATATATATATATATATATATATATATATATATATATATATATATATATATATATATATATATATATATATATATATATATATATATATATATATATATAGTTGTTGACATGACATAGGTCCACCCCGACGCTGCCACGCACACGTACGTTGATAGGCTGTCCGTGTTCGCGTCTCCGTAACCCAGCCTCTTCCAATCAGCTGAAACAGAAAAGCAGTTCTTGCCCTCTTTCACCGGTCCTCTATCTGTAGAAGTTGCAACCCACAGGTGATGTAACACCCCGTTATTTTCTGAGTCAATTATTAAGCTTGACTTTTCTAGTTTTATTTAAATCGGGTTTTCAAGTCGGGAAAATATTTTCGGTGTCACTATAAAATAAAAGTATGTTGGGTCATCTTATAATAAATCGGTTTTTGACTATTTTAAAAAGTGGAACATTATTTTATAAACCGACCTTGTATCGAGTTGGAATTTGGGTCGAACACAGATAAGGAAAGAAAGAAAGAAAAAAAAAACATAAAACTATTGTAGACACACACATTTGGCCGTTAGTTGTCTATAGCAGTTTCCAAATAACACCCGATGATGATCGGACGCAAACATGACTTAATACACTCGATTTTCGGACTCGGAATCAATAGTAGTTGGCACGAGCTTTTAGCGGAGTAAAATCTCACAAAACAGAACTCAAATCTAGTCCCAGTGGGTCGTTTCCAGTCAAATGAGACTAATTTGGATCAAAACCAACATCAAGGGCAAAACCGTCTTTTAGCAACCGGGTCAAACCCCGGTCAAAGACGTTTCCGAGACATAAAAATCTGTCACGCCACTTCAAAAATCTGACTCGAAGTCAAATACTACACAAATATCAGCTACAAAGTAGGAATCCTTTCCTATCAAAACTCGGAATTCTACTCCATCTAAACCGGGTGTTTCTTCCCATGCAAGTAACCCTTTCCTATCCAAAGACGGAATCCCACTTCATCTCAACCGGTTGTTTTCTTCCTTTGCAAGATATCAATCTCCTATCCCAAGTCGGTATTTCATCCTATAAATACCCCACCCTTGCACACACAATTCATACACACCATTCCCGACATTAATTACAACATCAACACACATCAAACAGTTACAATTCATAACACATCTACAACAATCAACATCCTAGGCGATACAATCCCATACAATTCATCCCCGAAATTCTAGGCAATTTTAGGAAAACCATATACAAACCTGAGATCAAAACTCGTCAAAGACCCGAGAGCAAAACTCGTCAAATCCCTTCCCAATCATAAACCACCATAACTCTTCCTATATCATCTCGACGCTCCCGTGCCTAAGCCACAGCCAGACGAGTCCCGTTCCGAGAGTACAAAGCATGTAGGTTAAGGGTGTCAAATTCAAACCCGTTTTCTTCCTTTTCTCTCTCTCGTCATCTTCTTCTTCTTTTTCGTCTTTTTTTTATTTTTTATTTTTTATTTCTTTTCTTTTCCTTCGTTTCTAATACCGATATTATCACCACAATTTAATTTTTATACAAAACGGTCATTCTTAAAATATGATATCGACTCTATAGTCGAATATCGTATCTACAGGAATCAAATTAATCTCGTTGATGCTAAGAAAATCGTCACATAGTCTTAAAAACAAAATACGACGATTTCGACGCGGAGAGAGTTCATATTGTTTTTAGTTCGATTTTCAAAACAATTTACAAAACATCTTTTCTAAAAAGTCGCTCCGAATATTCGATATTGATTCCATAATCAAATGTCGAATATGACGAGTATCGCAAATTCAAGTCGAGTAAAAATCGCATTATATTTTTAGGCGGCTTGATAAAATTGTCGATCTTTTCAAAAACAATTTCGAGAGCAAAAGCAAACCGGACGGCAGTCCGTACAGAGGGCACTCGATCAAGTGCCTGGCCCACTCGATCGAGTGGCACCTCAAAACTGAGACAGAAGCCTTTTTTCGAGACCACTCGGTCGAGTCCCGTGATGACTCGATCGAGTGGCTCCTGGTTTAGCAAAACAACGGACTTTTCAGCATGTCTCGAGTCTCGATAAATAATTTTATGACTTCGGTCATCACGTGTCAAGTCTATCACGTGATTCATCTTTTCAAAACCATGCATCATATCATATTTACATCTTTTATTCAATTTGCCAAACCGTTACTAACTTGTTTGTTCATGTTGTTAGCAATTTCTTTTCATCATTTGTTTTATTATACTAAAACGAACCTCGAATGCTAAAACAACTTTGACATTAATTTTAGATGCATTACATCAACCTAGAAACCCATTCACTTATTCGCATGTTTAGGCAAAACAATGTTTGCATATCATTCATCGTATTACTAACGCGTGTATTTCAAAATCAAACGATATCTTAGAAGAGGCCGCTAAGTGCGGGCGGGGTTGGGTGTTCTTTGTGAACTTCTCAACACGTACCCTCACCCTTTACTCAGAACCACGGTTTCCAGATATCCGAATCCATTGACACACGAGAGTCATTCAATACACGGTATCCGATAATGTCGGTATCGGTATCTAATGCAAAGGGACGAATCCAATAAACTCTAACATCGGAATGGGCCATACTTTGTGCATGGCCCACTACGATATAGAGTGGGTTCGAACGGGCCCGAACTCCCACAAAGTTTGGTGGCGACTCCACTTCGATTTAAATTTCAATTCGACCCATCTCATATGGAGATTTATTCGCTTCCTCGAACCCGCGCGTGGCCGCGTCGGGGTGGACCTATGTCATGTGCACAATTTGGCGACTCCGCTGGGGATTAACTGATGTGTGTCTTACCATCGGCATCCTCAGGGTGAGACTCGAATAGAAATCGTTTGGCTAGTACAATAGCGTTTTAGTTTTACGGTTCATGCATAACCCCATTTTTTCCCGGGCCGGTACTGGTGACCGACGTCCCACTATACCATTGATGTAGTCCAACATGGATATGTCAAAGGTGTTCATTGTCAATTCGTATGGGTTTCGCGACATGTTCTAAGCTCAATTCGACTTAAGAAGTCCGTCCCGATTCTCGGATAGGCTATGTGCACTGGTATAGACCCTATTTAGACAGACCGAGACTTAGTGTAGAGCATACATGGTGTCGTTATAATGCTTGCGTGACTATATGCTACTTGGTTTCCGTGTCATTTTCAAAAACCGTCATTTCAAAAAATGCATCTTTCCAAAAATATCCAATTTTCAAAAATCTCGGAAAGCTGCCGAAATTTAGACTTAAGATTTGACTCAAAACAAACCTATTTTTTAGCCGGCATGCTGCTCATTTCAAAATTCGAATTTCCGATCCACCATTTGATTTTCGAATTTTCAAAAATTCAATTTCAATTTTCAAAATTTCCGAGATGCCATTTTTAATTTTCAAATCTTCGAGATGCCGTTTTCGATTTTCAAATCTTCGGGATCTCATCTTCAATTTTCAAATCGTCGGAAATTCTTTTTTTCGATATTCAAATTTTCAGAATTCCAAATATTCAATTTCAAAACCCGAAAAGCATACCGAACTTAGGACTTATGATTTTACTCAAAATAGCCTATTTTTGTAGCCGGTATGCTGCCCATTTCAAAATTCAAAAAATATTCTCAAAACTTCAAAATTGCGGCCCGATGACATTTTACCGGTTTCAAAAAATCGGGCCGTCCGCCGGTTTTTCTAAAAAAATTCCTTTGCAGAACTTTCCTCTTCTTAGGACTTCCCGTATTTAGCAGTGTCGGGTCTTGTCATAAGTCGTCGAAGTCTTTAGCGTCGAAACTCCGTCGATCTTATATCGCGGGTTCCCCCCTATCCCAGTCCGCCTTACTTGACTAAGGCAAGGCCCACCTACGTAGGACATACTCCTACAAAGGATGGCCCGTTTACACAATTGAGTTCAAAGTCTGGGGAATGTCTCACATGAACCTTCCGTCGAACAAGACCCGGCCCACATAACCGGATCCTAAGGGAGGCCCACCTTTCACAAGTCACCCGTCTAGGTGTCTTTTCCGAGTCAACCTTTTACAAGGCATAGCCTTATAACAAAAGGTTCGTGATCCTTACATCTAAGGGTCACTCGTCCGACACTCGAGTCTTAACAAAGTCTTCAGTCCCACTCGGGGGCTATCCTTCAGCAGAGCGATCAATCACGATTGCTCTAAGGGTCAGGTCTTACACGTGTTATCCCACGTACCCCACTTTTGAGTCACTTAGATGTCACACCATCTGAGTCACAACAGAGTCTTTAGTCTAACTCGCGGGCTACCCTCCACCCGAGCAGTCAACCACGGTCATCCTAAGGGTACCCAGTGTTCATCATACACCGGTGTCTTTATGATGCCTTCTTCGAGTCGTACCTATGCTGCGAATACCCGAGTCACCTAGGGTTAGGTCACCACGGTTGGTCCGAGCACGCGATGCGGTCAAACACTGCACGATCGGCCCATTTTCGGACTCACCCGCATGAAGCTCAGATCTCATGGTCGAGTCCGAGCCAGGGTCGTTACCTTGTCTGGGTCATCGTTCGAGTATCCCGGTCCAGGAGTTTTTGTCGACCCGTCACCCCGGGCCGTGTCTAGTTTGACTCCCTCTCTTGCATTTGCGCGAAGTCGAGTTTAGGCGAGTTGTGGCACCAGTCGTTTTCTCCAATCAGAGACCTTACCAAAAAAGAAACAAACAACCGAGCGTCCGTAAGTCCGGATTTGATTCGAATCTAAGTTTGAGTCCGAGTCTAGGATACCCTACATCCTCATTTCCAAATCAGAGTCAGAGTCTTTTGCATTCTGTCCTCTTTTCAAAATTCAATAAAATCAGCTTTCAATATTCTATTTCTCATATATACTTTCCTTATGTGTTTCCAAGAACATGAAGGACATCATCATACACTGTGAGCACAAGTACGTGACTATTATAGTCACATCTATAATGACTGTAAGAAATCGAGACCCGTGTTTTCCTTTACCTGTTCCATGTCTGACGTAGAAAGCCACATAACTACCCTTAGGGAGCGGTATCAAATCCTATGACAAATCTAAGTAGTCTCCTAGTTTGGGTCCTAGACGGGAGGCAAGTCATTTCCCACAATAAACACCTCTCCAATAAAACTGACCAATCCCCACCTTAGGTGTTAGTCTGACCGACAAAAAAAAAGAAAAAAAAAAGCTGGAAAAAAAAATCAAAAGTCCAAGGAAACAAAAGAGCTGGCCATGATAAAAAAGAATTCTCAACATCCCCCGACCCGATACGGTCAATCCCATGACCGGGGCTAAGAGGTCAACCAACAAAAAATTCAAAAACCCATGACCGTAGTCAACGGTCAACTCAAGTGAAAGTCCCTTGACCGGGGTACGGTAAATTCAAAAATCATCAATACCCATACCGTCCAATAGGGGAGAGACAATCAAGCTGGTCAGTTAATACCACATCTAGCCTTCCCACGTTACAGCCCTCAAGACCTCCTCGAGACCTAGGCTAAGAGACAGCCCGGAATTTTGAGGATTGAAGCTCCATAGGATACACCCTAACCATTAGGGCCAGACATGGAAACCAGATCCCGCATTATCAAACCTACCCTGATCAAAGTTCGAGTCATTTTTACTCGATTTCCCTCTTTCCTACCACAATACAATACCATACCCTCGAAGCTTTAGCTCCACAAAATCAAGCTCCGGATGTCAAATAATCAAAGCCACTTACATCCTAGCACCACATTTCCAAAAATATCCAAACCAGTTACCAACCCCGAACACGGAAACTCAACCTGCGGTCGGCATAGAACATGCCCAAATTGTTCACAACACCTCTGGGGGCTACCTCGTAGAACGCTCACAGTCACAGGATCAACATCCTAACCATTCTAGCCCTTTGATCAAGACATCATTGAGAATGTGCCTAGCCTACACCATCGCTATGGCTAGTTAGACACAAAGCCCTAATAAACTAGGCACCATAATATATCTTTCAACACTGAACAACGGCTTGGTTTGATTTCACTACACGTGAATACGTAGGCAGCCTTTCAACAGGGGCACAAGCACCCACACTGACACAAATGCAAAAGGCATCATCACTCCTGTCATGACACTGTCATGTTCTCAATAGTTCGCTTTGCTATCCTGGGGGCTTCTCCTAGGCAGAAGTTCTCCATCCACTCACATAATCCAAATTATTTCAAAATCTAGCCTCCTTTCTATAGAGTGTCCTAGTACTCGGCTTAGTCGGAGACGAGAATCTGTCAGGAACTCGAATGGCACCCACCTTGGGAATATACCCCAAAACCAAATATCCAAAAGGACACCAGTCTACTACTAAGTCCTGTCGCGCAGTTACAGTCCCATTACCGACTACTACAACCCAGTCTACAGCGCATCTTTCTCATTTCGATGTTCGACCGTGTTGCCACACACCTAGGCTACGGAATAGCGCAACTAAAGAGTCTTGTTAGGTGGCCCATCCCCCTACCGAGTCACGGTCCAACCCCTCGAGAGTCCAGTCGCGTCTGTTAACTCGTCCTGTTATGTCCAGAGTCGAGTCTGTCACTTCAAATTCTTGCTTTGAAATCTGCAAAACTTAGCCATTTGAGAAAATCCTTTTCGACAAGGTCAAATTTCAATTTTGAAAACCTATCTCCTAGCACGTAAGTTGCTTTCAGGACTTTGATTTCAAAATACAGCAAAAATCATTTTCCCCAGCGCGAGTCGTGTTTTATCTATGTGTTGCATGCAAAGTTTTATGTAACTTATACAGGTACGACTCAAGACCGCACAACTCACATGTCTCCCCAGCGGAAAGTCCAAGGCGACATTTTTCACGGGATGGGCCCACATATAGGCACACCCGGGACATATACGACAAGTCCAATTCCCCACGGAGTTATCATCATCAGCTCAGGTATATCTCTATCGTATGGCTGACGAGCCCTTCACGCAAGTCCAATGGACTATAAGCGACCCGACCGGAAGTCTGCCATGTCTTAATCCTAGATTGGCCTGGTAGCTACTCTGACTTTCGCCTTGTCCAAGCCTCGGTCAGAGTGGAGGCTCTGTAGACACCCATATTTGGTCGTTAGGTGTCTATATAGCAGTTTCCAAAGAACACCCGATGATGATCGGACGCAAACATGACTTAACACACTCGATTTTCGGACTCGAAATCAATAGTAGTTGGCACGAGCTTTTAGCGGAGTAAAAATCTCACAAAACAGACCTCAAATCCAGGCCCAGTGGGTCGTTTCCAGTCAAATCAGACTAATTTGGGCCAAAACCGACATCTAGGGCAAAACCGTCTTTTAGCAACCGGGTCAAACCCCGGTCAAAGATGTTTCCGAGACATAAAAATCTGTCACGCCACTTCAAAAATCTGACTCGAAGTCAAATACTACACAAATATCAGCTACAAAGTAGGAATCCTTTCCTATCAAAAGTCGGAATCCTACTCCATCTAAACCGGGTGTTTCTTCCCATGCAAGTAACCCTTTCCTATCCAAAGACGGAATCCCACTTCATCTCAACCGGTTGTTTTCTTCCTTTGCAAGATATCAATCTCCTATCCCAATTCGGTATTTCATCCTATAAATACCCCACCCTTGCACACACAATTCATACACACAAATCCTGACATCAATTACAACATCAACACACATCAAACAATTACAATTCATAACACATCTACAATAATCAACATCCTAGGTGATACAATCCCATACAATTCATCCCCGAAATTCTAGGCAATTTTGGAAAACCATATACAAACCCGAGATCAAAACTCGTCAAAGACCCGATAGCAAAACTCGTCAAATGCCCTCTCAATCATAAACCGCCATAACTCTTCCTATATCATCTCGACGCTCCCGTGCCTAAGCCACAGCCAGACGAGCCCCGTTCCGAGAGTACAAAGCATGTAGGTTGAGGGTATCAAATTCAAACCCGTTTTCTTCCTTTTCTCTCTCTCGTCATCTTCTTCTTCTTTTTTGTCTTTTTTATTTATTTTTTTATTTATTATTTCTTTTCTTTTTCTTCGTTTCTAATACCGATATTATCACCACAATCTAATTTTTATATAAAACGGTCATTCTTAAAATATGATATCGACTCTATAGTCGAATATCGTATCTACAAGAATCAAATTAATCTCGTTGATGCTAAGAAAATCGTCACATAGTCCTAAAAACAAAATATGACGATTTCGACGCGGAGATAGTTCATATTGTTTTTAGTTCGCTTTTCAAAACAATTTACAAAACATCTTTTCTAAAAAGTCGCTCCGAATATTCGATATTGATTCCATAATCAAGTGTCGAATATGACGAGTATCGCGAATTCAAGTCGAGTAAAAATCGCATTATATTTTTACGCGGCTTGATAAAATTGCCGATCTTTTTCAAAAACAATTTCGAGAGCAAAAGCAAACCGGACAGCAGTCCTTACAGAGGGCACTCGATCGAGTGCCTGGCCCACTCGATCGTGTGGCACCTCAAAACCGAGACATAAGCCTTTTTTCGAGACCACTCGGTCGAGTCCGGTGATGACTCAATCGAGTGGCTCCTGGTTTAGCAAAACAACGGGCTTTTCAGCATGTTTCGAGTCTCGATAAATAATTTTATGACTTCGTTCATCACGTGTCAAGTCTATCACGTGATTCATCTTTTCAAAACTATGCATGATATCATATTTACATCTTTTATTCAATTTGCAAACCGTTACTAACTTGTTTGTTCATGTTTTTAGCAATTTCTTTTCATCATTTGTTTTATTATACTAAAACGAACCTCGCATGCTAAAACAACTTTGATGTTAATTTTAGATGCATTAAATCGACCTAGCAACCCATTCACTTATTCGCATGTTTAGGCAAAATAATGTTTGCATATCATTCATTGTATTACTAACGCGCGTATTTCAAAATCAAATTATATTTTAGTAGAGGCCTCTACGTGCGGGCGGGGTTGGGTGTTCTTGGTGAACTTCCCAACACGTACCCTCACCCCTTACTCAGAACCACGGTTTCCAGATATCCGAATCCATTGGCACACGAGAGTCATTCAATACACGGTATCCGATAATGTCGGTATCGGTATCAAATGCAAAGGGACGAATCCAATAAACTCTGACATCGGAATGAGCCATACTTTGTGCATGGCCCACTACGATATAGAGTGGGTTAGAACGGGCCCGAACTCCCACAAAGTTCGGTGGTGACTCCACTTCGATTTAAATTTCAATTCGACCCATCTCATATGGAGATTTATTCGCCTCCCCAAACCCGCGCGTGGCAGCGTCGGGGTGGACCTATTTCATGTCCACAACTATATATATATATTTATTTATTTATTTATTTATATATATATAGAGAGAGAGAGAGAGAGAGAGGAAGGATCAAGTGAGTCCTCCTATATATATTGAGTCCATGAGTCCAATCTTGGACCATTGATCAAGTGGAAGATGGATAGTTGTGATTGCTTGAGGTGAAATAAGGAAATAAATAAAAAATCTTGGTAAATATATCATTTCTCTCCCTTCCTTAATTATCTCAATGCATATCTTTTCTCTCTCATCTCAATCTTTTAATTGCATCTTTCTCTCACACAACAAGTTTCTTCAAAATTAAGTTTTTTTCATCTTCACCAAAAAATCATCATTTTTCTACTGTCATTGTACTTATGTTACTATGTTACTGCCATAATCCACAAACTATGTTACTTTAACTCATACAATGTGTTACTTTAATTCATGAACTGTGTTATAACTCATAAAACTGTGTTACTTTAACTCATAAAATCTGTTACGTTGTATAATAGTCTCTTGCAAAAACTGTTACTTTAACTCATATAATGTGTTACTCTAATTCATGAACTGTGTTACTTTAACTCATAAAATCTGTTACGTTGCATAATAGTCTTTTGCAAAAACATGACTTCCAATCAACCAAAAGAATAATGTATGTTTCTATTAAGGGTACTCCAAAACAAAAATTATAAAACTCCATTATAATTTCAATGTTTCACACATGTTACTCTAAGAACTGGATATTGGAAATCAAATTACACTCATAAACTGTGTTACTGTAACTCATTAAGTATGTTACTCTAACGCATAATGTGTTATTCTAACTCATTTTACTCCAATAAAGGATTTACTCTAAGGACTAGATATTGGAAAATCAATCAAACTCATAAACTGTATTACTGTAACTTATTCAGTATGTTACTCTAATGAATAATGTATGTTACTCTAATAATATATTGTTCTACTCGGAATTGTGCTTCTTCTTCTTCATCCTCTTCATCCTCTTCTTCTTCTTCTTCTTCTTCTTCTTCTTCTTTTTCTTCTTCTTCTTCTTCTTCTTCTTCTTCTTCTTCTTCTTCTTCTTCTTCTTCTTCTTCTTCTTCTTCTCCTTCTTCATCGTCAAACGATGACTTACATGACGTTTCCTAATGATTCTTTCTTCTTCTTCTTCTTCTTCTTCTTCTTCTTCTTCTTCTTCTTATCATCTACATCTTTGAAGATCTGCTCTATGTATGGAGTGAAACTCTCACCCACATCCTTGCACCATTCCTCTGCTTTTACGTCTACTACAAAAACAAGAACAACGTGGCGACAAACAAACAATCAGAACTTGAAATATGGCGGTATTCTAACCAAAACATTAATAACTAAATCCGATGACATGTTACTCTAATGCTTCAAACGTGTTACTGTAATACATTAGGTATGAATTAGAGTATGAATGACAGTATAAACATGTATACTGCTATGAATAAGAGTATGAATGAGAACGTTATACTTTGATATTGTTTCCTATTTTGATGGCAATCATGTTCCATCATTATAGGAAGCAATATTTTTTTAATATGGCAGTATTCTAAATCCTTTGTTACTCCAACGCATTACAGTAACAGATGACAAGAATTAAAGTAACAGATGAAGTGCATTAAAATAACACGAGATTCAATTAACAGAAGATGTCTATACACAGGGTTAGACATTAAAATAACAGATGGTCTATATTAAAGTAACATATTATGTGCATTACAATAACTCCATATATATGTTTGTGCGAAAAAATCATATAATGATTAGATCTTTAAGAAAACATACTATGAACGTAAAATCCAATAATATGGAGCATCTTAATGACTTCCATGGCAATGAAAGCATAATAATTGATGAAGATTATGAAAAACCTAAATAATAATCATTGAAGATTATGAAAAAAACCTAAATAATAAACCTAACAATCTGCAATCTATACTAACACAAGAGCAATGAATCGTTTATATGAATATATGATGAATGAAATGAATAAAATTAACGCAAAACATGAAAGTAATATCGAAACTCACCATTGTTGTACTCCACGAATTGCTTATCAACAGTTGATGATGATCTCGCGATCATTGAATCCATAGTAACGTGATGTCGAACACAGATTTTGAATGAATGAATGGATGAACATGATGTTGGAAGCGTTTTTTTTTTAGGTTTGATGAACGTGGTAACGTGAATGAATGAATGGGTGAATGAATGTGATATTATTGTTTCCTAAAATTATGGGAGTTATTTTAGGAAGCAGTATCTCCCTTCTTTTTCTTTTTTTCTTTTTTTTTTAATGCAAATTGTAGAATGAATCCTGTCCATCCATCATCATCTCATCCAATGGATGGGATGAGGACTTATGGACTCATATATAGAGAAGGACTCATAAGAGGCTTACTCTCTCTCTCTCTCTCTCTCTCTCTATATATATATATATATATATATACCCGTACACCCCCTTCTTCAATTCATTCATATACCTTTCACCGCACACTCTTCCTACGCCTTTTCCCTCCGTTTCGTTTTCAAGCCATTGAGTGTCATCGGAAAAATCGTTTCATGACTTGTGCTTACACTGTCACAGACCATTCTCATCTAAATTGTAAGTTTTACCAATTACCCTTTTGTTTCTTATAATTAGTTGATCAATTTTATAGTACTCTGTTTGTCTTAATACCTTTAGTAAGATGAGTTTTCTTTTGTTTTGGGTAAAAACGTTTTCACATCCTAAATTAATAATTATGTGAGTATGTAACCATGGGGTAGAAATTTTGGTCTCGATGTCGGGTGTGCTAGATTCTGTCAGGCGATTCATCGATATTGTCGTTATTTTTGTTGGTTCGTAAATTAAGTTTGAAGGTGATAGCAATTAGTGTTAATATTAAGAATAATGGAACGAAGGGTGCGTGTCTCAGGGAGTGTGAATTGAAAAGAAATATTATTTGATTGTTATGGCAATTAAAGAAGGTTAGGGGGTTATTAGTGTACGTTGTAAGAGGAAGCTAAGTTGGCTTAGTGCTCCATGATTTCATAGGAGTTTTGGTGTAACCTTATTTTACGAAAAGATATTGTTGTCGGGAATTTGAGCCTTCCGAGTCTTGAGACGGAGACAAGGAGTATTAGGTTAGACTTGGTGTATATTAATTAGATAATTATTGACTCGGTATACATATTAATCGTAGACGGTGGATTGAAAGAGAAAGAATTTCTGGATTAAGATTAGCTTGGATCGACCGTCTTGAGAGGTAAGGACGTTTTGACCTTTTCACCTTAAGGTAAAGAGCATGTTCGGTTTAAATTAAATTTTGAAACGGTTTTATAATTATTTTGTCAATGGTGAATTTTTATGATACTCTTGTGATATTTTGGATATTGGAACTTTGTGACACAAGTCACACGTTGGTATTATTTTGGTATAAATTTTGGTGGTTATAACAGACTCTGGGAGCTCTGTTGGTCTATGAGGTTAAGGTGCATCTGAAACGTCCCTGGGATTTCGTCCCGAAACTGAACTCCTGGCCCGAGTTGTGTTAAGTGGGGTTTTCCGGCGCCCACTTGCTAGGTAGTTAGACTTCCTCCTTTGGCAGCCTCATCCTACTGACTGCCCAAATGTGATTAGTGCGCACTCTTGTAAGTCTAGCTAAGCATAGGTGGTACCTCTAGATCGTGCTAAAAGGGTAGGACCTTGGCACACAGGTGGAGACAATATATTGTGGTTGATTTTGGTTTTGACTACTGTTTTCACAGTACTTTTGGTTTGGTATCGAGACATTGATATTTAACTCTGATTTCAGTTTACTACAATTTATAATTATTGTGTTACGTTTTCGAAGTAATATATTTTACTCAGCTTTGCTGACGTTCTTTTGTTTTGGGTCGTTCCCCCGCTGGAACTTGTACCTATTTGTGTTTTGGGTACAGTTGATAGGTACACCTAATATGCTGCATGGTTGCATTTGGTTCGGGATGCTGAGCGAGGAAGGATTTTATTATTTAACATTTACCTCCGAACTATTTATATTTATGTTGAATTTGGGTTGAAGTTGTTTTAAACCGTTTTGAATTTTGTGGGACTTAAGTCTTCCGCTGCAACGTTTTCATTTAATTATTTATCGGATTTACATTTCTTTTTAATTCATATACTATTCTTTTGCCTTGCATTTGGCCTTGTGAGCTAAATGCGGAGTAACGGCTTTAAATTTTCCTATTTTATTCTTCTATTTTGGTCGCGAAAATTTAGGGATGTTACAGTTGGTATCAGAACAATAGGTCTTTCCCAAATGTTTTGCAAGATTTGAAATGGTTTTTAAAAAAAATAAAAAAAATTACTACCTCTATTATAAAAAAAAATCTTTCTTTCTAAACCGAGAGTGTTGGGTGGATTAGGTGCATTGCATACGCATAAATTATGTATTTATATCTATATATATTTATAATTGTCATGTTTAGTACTGTTACTATCCTTACCTAATTGAATTGTGATAGTGATGAATGCTACTTACATTAATATTTTTGATTGAATCTTCTTGTGCTTGGACTTAATAGAATATTATTTACATCTATATCAACAATGTCTAGAGGAAATGAAAACAATGATATGGTCACTATGATGGCACAATTGATAGCTCAGAATGCAGCCCTTGTCCAAGCTGTGGAACAGATGACTACTGTTACCCGGAATATGAATGATAGGGTTGAGAATGAGAATGATCCTAGATCCACTGTTGTTGGAATGTCTGAAGCGGTACAGAAAAAGAAACCGCCGACTTTTACTGGGAAAGGGGATCCTAATGAACTAGATAATTGGGTTAGGGAAATGGAGAAAAATTTTCTGGCTGTAGGGTGTCCACATGAATTTCAGGCTGGATTGCTGTCTTCTATTTGATGGAAGAGGCGGACATTTGGAGGCAGACCGTTAAAGAGGACTTTATGAAACCAATTAGAATAAGAAATCCTAATGGCACACACACTACATTATAAAGACTGGGATACTCTTAAGGAAATGTTAAAAGCAGAATTTTTCCCAGAACATGTGAAACATCAAAAATTAGCTGAATTTGGAGACCTAAAACAAACCGATTAGATGAGTGTGAAAGACTTTTATAATAAATTTGTTGAACTTAGTCGTTTTGCTAAGGAGCTAGTGCCAACTGAAGGGGTTAAAGCATCTAGGTTTGAGGATAAGTTACATTGGAAGATTAAGGGTAGATGTGCTGGAGAGACATTCACCTCATTAAGAGATGTCTTAATATTGAGAGGAGTAATCAGAAGATGGAGGTTGAGATGGGAAGTACTGGGACTAAGAAGTCCCGATCTTTTGGAGGGAATGGGAAGGAAGAAGGTAATAGCTGGAGAGGTAAAAATCAGGGAACAACTAATGACTTTACCCCACATTACTACTGTAAGTTATGCAAGGGAGATCACCCGGGCGTTGACTGTCAGGGAAATAAGGTAACATGCTACTGGTGCGGGAAGTTAGGACATCGAGAATTTGAGTGTAGGAACAAGAAGGCAGGGAAACCTCGTGCTACGCAATCTGCTAGTGCTAGTGTGAATCAGAACAACCGATTTGAGGGTCAGGGAAAAACACAGAATTTTGGTAGGTCCACAACTAACAATAATTTTAGGAATCCAGCTCCGACTCAGACCAACATTACCGCAACTAGTAAATTCGCGGGCCAAGTAAATGCTGCACAGAATAGCAAAAGGCCTACTAGGAAGCTCTATGTCATGAATAGGGAGGAAGCCAAAAACACAGACATCGTTTCGGGTAATTTTCTAGTGAATTTTATTTTGGCTCATGATTTATTTGATTCTGGTACATCTCACTCTTTTATTTCGACTAAGTTTGTGGATAAAATGAATGTTACTCTAGTGAAATTATGGATTATGATTTTGCCATGCCATCTGGGGACGTAGTAAACTGTAAGAGGGTTTATAGGAATGTGTCAGTTTTTATTGGTGATCATGATTTTAAGGCAAACCTGATAGAATTTCCATTACCCTACTTTGATGTTATTTTGGGGATGAATTAGGCCTGGTGTGCCGCCTTGGGGTGACCCTGATTTATTTGTGGAAAAAGAAGGATGAAAATTTAAGATTATGTTTTGATTATCGGGAATTGAATCAAGTTACTATATAGAATAGGATTCCCTTACCTAGGATTGATGACTTATTTGACCAGTTTAAGGGAGCTTTTATTTTCCCTAAAATTGATTTGCAATTTGAGTACCATCAATTAATGATAGCGCTTAGGGATTTATCTAAGAGTACACTTTCTACTAGATATATATTGTCATTGTGAGTTTACTGTGATGTTTTTTTTGGGTTGATTAGTGCACCAGATGTGTTTATCGACTTAGATGAACCGAACTTTGAGGACTTACCTAGATTAATTTGTTATGATATTCATTGATGACATAGTATTTATTCAAAGAATGAAGAGAAGAATAAGGAACATTTACGATTTTCTTAGGCATCTTGAGAGGAAATTGGTATTTACTAAATTTTTGAGGTGTGATTTTGGCTGGTACGAGTAATTTTGGGAATATTATATCTAAAGATGGAGTATCAGTAGATCCTGCTAAGGTCGTTAAGGAGTGATCTAAATCGTAATCTGTGACTGAAATTCGTAGTTTTTTTGGGTTTAGCTGGTTACTATAGGAGATTTGTTAAGGATTTTTCTAAAATAGCTAGACCAATGACTGCACTGATGAGGAAATCTACTAAATTCCATTGGGATGTGAAGAGTCATTTGAAATTTTGAAGGAGAAATTGACTACTGCTCTGGTGTTAGCCTTACCGGATGCAAATGAAGGTTTTGAAGTTTATACCGATGCGTCTAAGAATGGATTAAGTTGTGTTTTCAGCAGAATAAGAGAGTGATTGCTTATGCATTTAGGCATTTGAACTTTTATGGAGAAAATTACCCTACTTATGATCTAGACTAAGTAGCCATAGTAGTTGCTTTGGAAATTTGGAGACATACTGTTTAGTGGACCATTTAAAGTTCTTATGATCGTAAATTTTAAGATATATATTCACCCATTAGGAGCTAATCGTGAGATAAAGGAACCGGTTGGATTTGATTGGGGACTATAAGATCGAGATTCAGTATCATGTAAGAAATGCCAATGTGGTGGCTGATGCCCGGAGTAAAATTTTTTCCCATACAAAACTGTTAATGGTGCACCGTGATAAGCTGAGGGAAGAGTTTCTGATATTTGGGATCAAAATGGCAAAATTAGAAACCACGTCTAGTATGTTATATGTTGAGAGGGAATTGATGAGAATTATTAGAGAGCTACAAGGTGGTGATAAATTTTTCTAGTATAAGTTGGTTGTTGAATGAGTTGCTTTGTTCAAGCGTGATGTTAGAGTATATTGATTAAGTTTCGAGATAGAGTTTGTGTATCGAACCACAAGGCGTAATAAATTTATTCAGTTAGGAGTTGATAAAATGTATGCGGATTTGAAATTAGGAGTTTGGTGAACTAGTATGAAGAAACAAATTGTAGATCTTGTGGCTCAATACTTGATATATTAGAAAGTTATGAGTGAACATATGAGACATCAGGGAGAGTTAGATCCTTTAGGATTTTCTGAGTGAAAGTGGAGTTTGATCTTTATGGATTTTATAGTTGGGTTGTCAAGGTCAGAGGAAGGTAATAATATGATTTAAGTTATAATTAATAGATTAACTAAGAGTTTACATTTTATTTCCATGAAGGATATGTGAGAGAAGAAGCAACTTGCTGATGCTTATATACTTTATGTGGTAGGACTTCATTGAATTTCAAGGTTATTATATTAGGTAGTGAACATATGTGTTCCAATATTTTGGGAGAAACTTGAGCCAACCATGAGAGACAAATACCTTCATCTTTTTAGGTGAATTTTTCGTGCTTCGAGGACGAAGCTTTATTTTAAGGTGGATAGAAATATGCACGGTTACTTGTTTTTGTGATAAACTAAGCATGTCTTTGTGTGATTGCATGTTATTTACTGTTTATTGGTTACAAATATGAATATTTTCGTTATTATTGTCGCTTAATAAGCACAATATCATTAGTTATTGTTATTACTTCAAAATTGACATGTTTATGGTTTGTTTGTGCTCAACGCACATATTTGGTGGTTTGTTCGTGCTCAACGCACATATTGTTGGTTTGGTAGTGCTAACCGCACTTATTTGATTGCTTGATTGATTGATTTTGTGCAATACGCACTTGGAAAATGGTTGAACGTGTGAATTTCAAATTGAAATAATTTAAATATTTTGTCCGACATGCTCTTAACTTGGCAAGTGATACTTTTACCTTGGAGTATGAAAATTTTGGTGGTTTCGAACTTTGGTATTATCTTATGGAATTAGGTGATCTTATCTTGTGGATTTAGGTGGTGGCAAAATTGTGTACTTGAAATTTGAGGAAATAGGTGGTTATGAATTTTGAGGATTTAGAAATGTGAGATATCTTTAAGGTTGTGTTTAATTTGACGAATTTTGGATATATGGAGTAAATGAGTTATTTTGGGGATATATGAAGAATGTTGGTGGATTTTGGATATATGGAGTGAGCGGGTCATTTTGGACATTCGTGGTTAATGTAGGACTTTATTTTCGAGGATGAGTTTAAACATCGAGGACGAAGTTTTGTTTTAAGGAGGGAAGTCTGTAACACCCCGTTATTTTCTGAGTCAATTATTAAGCTTGACTTTTCAAGTTTTATTTAAATCGGGTTTTTAAGTCGGAAAAATATTTTCGGTGTCACTATAAAATAAAAGTATGTTGGGTCATCTTATAATAAATCGGTTTTGACTATTTTAAAAAGTGGAACATTATTTTATAAACCGACCTTGTATCGAGTTGGAATTTGGGTCGAACACAGATAAGGAAAGAAAGAAAAAAAACATAAAACTATATATATATATATATATATATATATATATATATATATATATATATATATATATATAGAGGTGGGATCAGGTGAGTCCACTTATATATGTTGAGTCCGTGAGTCCCCATCTTAGCCCTTGATTCAAGGTTATATTAATGGACAAGATTTAATCTCATAATTAAGGAAATAACTAACAAATTTGGTAAATATATCATTTCTCTCTCTCCTCCTTAATTATCTCAATAAAAATCTTTTATCTCTCTTATCAATCTTTTTAAATGTTTTTTCTCTCATACAACAAGTTTTTTCAAAATTAAGTTTTTTTCATTTTCACCAAAAAATCATTATTTTCCTACTGCCATTGTACGTATGTTACTATGTTACTGCCATAATCCATAAACTATGTTACTTTAACTCATATAACGTGTTACTTTAATTTATGAACTGCGTTACTTTAACTCATAAAATCTGTTACGTTGTTTAATATATTCTCCTGCAAAAACTATTACTCTAACTCATACAATGTGTTACTCTAATTCATGAACTGTGTTACTTTAACTCATAAAATCTGTTACGTTGCATAGTCTCTTGCAAAAAACTGTTACTCTAACTCATACAATGTGTTACTTTAATTCATGAACTGTGTTACTTTCACTCATAAAATCAGTTACGTTGCATAGTAGTCTCTTGCAAAAACGGGAGTTTCAATTAACAAAAAGAACAATGTTTGTTTTTATTAAGATACTCCAAAACAAAAAGTGGTACAAGATTCCAACTAAATCAACTCCATTACAATTCCAATGTTTCACACTTGTTACTCATAATGTCCTACTTATAATTCTGTTTCTTCTTCATCCTTCTCGTTCTCTCCGTCTTTCTTCTTTTTCATCTTTTTCATCATCATCTCAGAAGCTTTGATTTAATCTCAGCACCGCACAATAGAGGAAACTCTCACCCACATCCCTACATCATTCATGTGGATTAAAGTAACAGATAACAAGAGTTAAAGTAACAGATGAAGTGCATTGAAGTAACATTGAATTAAATTAACAGAGTATGCTTATACACCAGATATAAAGTAACAGAGGTCAGACATTAAAGTAACAGATAGTATGAATTAAATTAACAGATAATGTTCATTAAAATAACACCAGATATAAGTTAGTGCAAAAAATTCATATAATGATAAAAATGAGAGTATGACGCAGTATATTACTATTTGATACTGTTTCCTATTTTGAAGTCATCACGTCCCATAATTATAGGAAGTAGTATTTTTTTTTTCTTTTTTTTATATGGCGTTACTCTTTGATGTTGTTTCCTATTTTGGTGGCAATCACGTCCCATTATTATAGGAAACAATATCTTTTTTTTTATTTTTTTTTTTTAATATGGCAGTTTCCAAAATTTTTAGGACACTACAATGCACTACAATAACAGATGAAAAACACTAAAGTAACAACTGGAGTGTATTAAAGTAACATGACATATAAAGTAACAGATGGTAGACATTAAAATAACAGATGCTTTACACTAAAGTAACGCAGTATATGAACTACAATAACTCAATATATTGTAAACGTAAAAACTAATAATTGAGTAGCATCTTAATGACTTTCATGGCGATTTCAGTATAAATTACAAAACATATATACTCACCGTTTGTGTGTTCTACGATTTGCATATGAATCTATGATGAATAACACCATGAAAACAATATCAACATGAAAATTGACGCAAACCATGAACACAAATTGACGCAAATTAATCAAAATAATGAATAAAAATTGACGCAAAACATGAAAGCAATATCGAAACTCACCATTGTTATACTCGATGAATTGTTTATCAACAGTTAATGAAGATGTCGCGATCATTGAATTCATAGTAACGGAATTTCGAGCACAGATTTGATTGAATGAATGAATGAACGTGATGATCGATGGGAGCGTTTTTTTTTTAAGGTTTTGATAATGAACCTGTAACGTGAATGAATGAATGAATGAGGAATGATTGTGATTATGGGAGTTATTGTTTCCTAAAATCATGGGAGTTATTTTAGGAGATATTGTTTCCTATTTTGGTGGCAATCACATCCCATTATTATAGGAAACGATATCTTTTTTTTTATTTTTTTTAATATGGCAGTTTTCAAAATTCTTAGAACACTGCAATGCACTACAATAACAGATGAAAAACACTAAAGTAACAACTGGAGTGTATTAAAGTAACACGACATATAAAGTAACAGATGGTAGACATTAAAGTAACAGATGCTTTACACTAAAGTAACGCAGTATATGAACTACAATAACTCAATATATTGTAAACGTAAAAACTAATAATTGAGTAGCATCTTATTGACTTTCATGGCGATTCCAGTATAAATTACAAAACATATATACTCACCGTTTGTGTGTTCTACGATTTGCATATGAATCTATGATGAATAACACGACCATGAAAACAATATCAACATGAAAATTGACGCAAACCATGAACACAAATTGACGCAAATTAATCAAAATAATGAATAAAAATTGACGCAAAACATGAAAGCAATATCGAAACTCACCATTGTTATACTCGATGAATTGTTTATCAACAGTTAATGAAGATGTCGCGATCATTGAATTCATAGTAACGGAATTTCGAGCACAGATTTAATTGAATGAATGAATGAACGTGATGATCGATGGGAGCGTTTTTTTTTTTGAGGTTTTGATAATGAACCTGTAACGTGAATGAATGAATGAATGAATGAATGAATGAATGAGGAATGATTGTGATTATGGGAGTTATTGTTTCCTAAAATCATGGGAGTTATTTTAGGATAGTAAATCTTCCTTTTTTTTTTCTTTTTTTTTTTTTTTTAATACAAAATATTAGGATGCATCTTGTCCATCCATCCTCATCCCATCCAACGGATGGGATGAGGACTTAGGGACTCAACACTTATATAGGGACTCATTAGAACCTATCTCTATATATATATATATATATATATATATATATATATAGAGAGAGAGAGAGAGAGAGAGAGAGAGGTAGGTTCAAATAAGGTCCACAATTCTTTTAAGTCTATATTGAAGTTACAGATGACATACGCTAAAGTTGCATTTGTTCAAAATTGATATATATACAAATGCAACTTTAGTGTATGTCATCTGTGACTTTAATATAGACTTAAAAAAATTGTGGACCTTATTTGAACCTACCTATATATATATATATATATACCCGTACACCCCCTTCTTCAATTCATTCATATACCTTTCACCGCACACTCTTCTTACGCCTTGTCCCTCCGTTCTTCAATTCATTTATATACCTTTCACCGCACACTCTTCCTACGCCTTGTCCCTCCGTTTCGTTTTCAAGCCATTGAGCGTCATCGGAAAAATCGTTTCTTGACCTGTGCTTACACTGTCACAGACCATTCTCATCTAAATTGTAAGTTTTACCAATTACCCTTTTGTTTCTTATAATTAGTTGATCAATTTTATAGTACTCTGTTTCTCTTAATACCTTTAGTAAGATGAGTTTTCTTTTGTTTTGGGTAAAAACGTTTTCACATCCTAAATTAATAATTATGTGAGTATGTAACCATGGGGTAGAAATTTTGGTCTCGATGTCGGGTGTGCTAGATTCTGTCAGGCGATTCATTGATATTGTCGTTATTTTTGTTGGTTCGTAAATTAAGTTTGAAGGTGATAGCAATTAGTGTGAATATTAAGAATAATGGAACGAAGTGTGCGTGTCTCAGGGAGAGTGAATTGAAAAGAAAAATTATTTGATTGTTATGGCAATTAAAGAAGGTAAGCGGGTTATTAGTGTACGTTGTAAGAGGAAGCTAAGAGCAAGTCCAATAGTGATGTTAAAGGACTTGCTTGCAATTTTTCAAAATATTATAACTACAAGCAAACTATTGGAGAAGATAAATGTATTGTAGCTTGAAAGCAGTACCTGCTCTCTCAAGCTACATATGCTTGAAAGTTTTTTTTTTTTAATTCATTTATTAATTAAATAACGCATCTCCACTTCTCTTTCGTGCGCACACCACAACAACCGTAATTTTACTTGTACATATTTGGACACGTTTCGGAAGTGAAAACTAAATTTTTGCATAGATTTTTTTTTTCCGTTTCACTTATATTTTTTATTTGAAATAATGAAATTTTTTTCTCATTTTTTTTTGCATGGGCGAATGTATTTGCGTAAACAAAGTAGTTAATAATTTGAAAATAAAATTATGACAAATTTATACAGTACAAAATAATTAGTATAACATATGTTAAATAATATAGATAAATAAAATAAATATGAGGGACCTACAAAGCTACAATAAATTGTAGCTTACTATTGGACTAAGTTGTAGTCGGAAAACGATGTTGCCTAAAAATATGAGTTGGCAAGTCTGGCTACATCACGTTGTAACCCACTATTGGACTTGCTCTAAGTTGGCTTAGTGCTCCATGATTTCATAGGAGTTTTGGTGTGACCTTATTTTACGAAAAGATATTGTTGTCAACTAGGCCGTTAGGTGGGAATTCGAGCCTTCCGAGTCTTGAGACGGAGACAAGGAGTATTAGGTTAGACTTGGTGTATATTAATTAGGTAATTATTGACTCGGTATACATATTAATCGTAGACGGTGGATTGAAAGAGAAAGAATTTCTGGATTAAGATTAGCTTGGATTGACCGTCTTGAGAGGTAAGGACGTTTTGACCTTTTCACCTTTAGGTAAAGAGCATGTTCGGTTTAAATTATATTGTGAACGATTTTATAATTATTTTGTCAATGGTGAATTTTTATGATACTCTTGTGATATTTTGGATATTAGAACTTTGTGACACAAGTCACACGTTGATATTATTTTTGTATAAATTTTGGTGGTTATAACAGACTCTGGGAGCTCTGTTGGTCTATGAGGTCAAGGTGCATCTGAGACGTCCCTGGGATTTCGTCCCGAAACTGAACTCTTGGCCCGAGTTGTGTTAAGTGGGGTTTTCCAGCCCCCACTTGCTAGGTAGTTAGACTTCCTCCTTTGGCAGCCTCGTCCTACTGACTGCCCAAATGTGAGTAGTGCGCACTATAGTAAGTCTAGCTAAGCATAGGTGGTACCTCTAGATCGTGCTAAAAGGGTAAGACCTTGGCACACAGGTGGAGACAATATATTGTGGTTGATTTTGGTTTTGACTACTGTTTTCACAGTACTTTTGGTTTGGTATCGAGACAGTGATATTTAACTCTGATTTCAGCTTACTACAATTTATAATTATTGTGTTACGTTTTCGAAGTAATATATTTTACTCAGCTTTGCTGACGTCCTTTTGTTTTGGGTCGTTCCCCCGCTGGAACTTGTACCTATTTGTGTTTTGGGTACAGTTGATAGGTACACCTAATATGCTGCACGGGTGCATTTGGTTCGGGATGCTGAGCGAGGAAGGATTTTATTATTTAACATTTACCTTCGAACTATTTATATTTATGTTGAATTTTGGGTTGAAGTTGTTTTAAACCGTTTTGAATTTTGTGGGACTTAAGTCTTCCACTGCAATGTTTTCATTTTATTATTAATCGGATTTACATTTCTTTTTAATTCATATACTATTCTTTTGCCTTGCATTTGGCCTTGTGAGCTAAATGCGGAGTAACGGCTTTTAATTTTCCTATTTTATTCTTCTATGTTGGTCGTGAAAATTTAGGGCTGTTACAGGTGAGGACCGGACATTCCGTCTGAAGTGTTCTCGAAGTCCGATCTTCCCCTACTGACTCTCTCAAAGCACTTCTGCAGTCTGAAAGCACTCATGTACCTATGCTCGCCACTAAAAAACTCAATTGCAATAGCCCTCTTGAAATTTCCAGGCTTCCCATTCCACACATGGTAGATCTTCCTAACAGGGTATCCCAATTTAATTAATTCATCCCTCACAAAGCTGAAACTTTTGCCAATGACTACCCCCTCGCCTACAATTTCGTAGGGTAGATTGTGCATGATGACGGTCGGTGGGTACACTAATTTCTCAGCCATTGATACCGGTTTTTCTTTCTCTTCGATTCTAATCTATTTTTCAGTTGAAGAGTAAATTCAATTTGGGAATGATCGAATATTTGAGAACAACTCACTTATAGATGTGTAGGTATTTTGGAGCTTTGCATGCTAAAGATTTTACCCCATACGGTTATTAAGTGTTGGAGGTTGAGTGTGATGTCATAATTACTGCAAATGGTTAATGCAGCAGCAGTAATTGGGGAAGTTACCCGCGGAAAACTGAAAAAATAACCCTTTGCTTGCCAATTGAGTTAATTTGTCATCATTACTCTTCGTTTCTATCAATTTGCTTACTTATTACAGCATAATCTTTGTCCACCCTAATATCTTTCTCTTCATCAGTGCAAACGTATACAGTAACGTTTTTTGGAGAAAATTTTCCGTTGTATATCTATTATGTTATGTCGTACGGTAGCAAAAATTTACGGTGCGTCTACTAAATGTTTCCGATATTAGCTGTTATATTACACTTTCAGTGCTACTGTGTAGTATTACGGTACGCCATTTAGTCGTATCCCAACTAATGAGAATCGTTACGTTGAAGCGAACCTTACGAATTCTTTTGTGTTGAGCACTTACGAACTCATTATCTTCCTTGACTATTTAAACTACTTTGTGATAAACTCATATTTGCCATCAGTTTGTGACACGATGAGTTCCACTCATACGCTGTTCTTAAATTAATTTATTAGATTATAATTTTATTCGTATACGTTCAAATATATATCCACGTTTGTAATTAGTTAATCGACTTACGAACGACCTCGAGATTCCGTTAGTATTACTTATTAAGTACAACTTCATACTATTTATTACTACCCCTAGAACACAATGTGTAAGTACCCAATTACTAATTTAACCCGTACGTTTGGTCGCATTCTATTCAGACTATCGACACCATGACAAAGTTGCGATGACGCTGAATTGGAGATTCGTGATCGACCTGAAATACTTACCAACCAACGCACTACTTAGCCTAACATTCACAAGCAGAATTTTTACCAACACCGTAAACAAAATCGGAGATTACCGAATACCAAATTCGTAACATGCAAGCCTGTTACATTCCAAAACTATTTACCAACCAGCAATGTACATAGCAATTGAATCAAAAATGACTTACAACCCGTCCCTATGCAGTTAATTGTCGTAGAAGTGCGAGTAGATTTCTTTCAAAGCGTCAATAACATGTTCGTAGTGAGCATTTCCATAACTAATTACAAACAATCTGTATACAGTGCAACTTAATCAAGATTAACCTACGTCCGTTCCTATGCACTTAATCGTCGTAGAAGTCCGGGTAGATTTCGTTCAAAGCGTCGATAACATGTTCGTAGTGAGCATAGTCCTCAGCCTCCCCCAAGTACGTTCCAACATAACGGCACCAAATGGGCAGCATACGGTAGTCCGTGTCCGTCAAGAGGTATTTCTCATCCTCCCACGACGCAACCCAGCAATGTGGGCCGGCTTGATGATCCCACTGGTCGACCATTGCTTCCTTGCTCATCTCGAAATCTTCGAACACTCTTTGAAGCTTGAACGCCTTGAAGTAGATTGGTAGTCTAGGACCGAACTCAACTACAACCGCCCTTTCGTAATCAAGGTTTGGCGATATACAAGGGTCTATCTAACCACATCATACCCCAAGTAGATTAGTCTCATCTTCAAAATGTGCATGTTTTGGCAGATATACCAACCATCTTGCACGTCGTATGGCATGTTCGCGAAGATGCACTTTGGCGGCCACATCAACTATCTGTACATTTTTTTGGATTAGCAACAACTCGACGCTTAGAGCTAGGTTTTTCCTTTTTTGATGTGTAGAATGCAAATGTTGAGTGAAGTTAAGTGGTTTACCCTTGTTAAATGAAAAGGTGGAGTGAAAATGTGGTTAGATCAAATGTCACTAATTTTAAAGGTGTTGTTAAATGTGGGTGGATAATACGGAGGCATATGCAGTCCGAGTACCGTATTTTTTTTAGTGTCGGCTAGAGGTGATCAAATGGCCCAAGCCCATAAGCCCAGTCCGGCTCGGCCCGCTTTTTTGAAGGGCTTGGGTCTTATATTATGGCCCAAAAAACTCATGGGCCGGTCCTAAAAAGCCCGAAGTGTTTTTGGGCCGGGTTTGGGCCACGAATTTGGCCCAAATTTTGGCCCGGCCCGGCCCATATTTAATAAAAATAGATAATTTTTATTACTACTTTTTAAACTTAGTGATAAGATTATAACTCTCTTTAGAAATTCTTATATAATCATACGTAATTTATGATTAATGTCTCCGTAATATGATCGTAATTACTCAAAGTAATACACAATACGAGTATATATTATATTCATGTATATTTTATTAAACGTTTTAAATTTGTTACATTATTCATTATGGAGTATATAATATTTAAAGTGATATATATTTGTCGATATTGTTGTTTAACATTACTTTTTAAAGAAATTATAAAATTTATAAACAAAACACATAAATTTAAATTATTAAACGGTGATATTAAGATATTTATTTCATACGAGAACGTTAAATTATAGGGCCCAAAAAGCCCATTTTGGCCCGAAAAGCCCATTCTAGCCCGCTAGGGCCGGGTAATAGATACAATGTACAACCTTTCCCCTTATTAGTCTTAGCCTAATTCTTTGTACATGATTTAATATAACTACTTATTGTTAGTTCCTATGTATCTAGGAAATAGATTATTCTCATTAGCCTTGTATATAAACTAGGTTAAAACCCGTGCAAATTGTACGGTGGCATAAAAAAACACGTCGAAGTGATTCGACAAAATAACAAATACTCCGTAGTTTACATTGGTCCAAACTGCAATTGCTGATATCAAAATAAGTAATACGGAATAAAAAAACTCGTTAGATTTTCGAACTGAGAATGACATGTACTTGAAAGTGAAAAACTATAGTTAGAAATGACAAAAAAAAATATTTGCACAAATATACAAACATGAAATTATAAATATTAGAACACTTCTTAATATACGACATTAGTAGTAGTTTAGATGTACTTTGTTAATGAATGGATCAAGGCATTACCTTTTATTATGGTATCAGAGCAAGCCTAATTAAAACAAAGAAAATCAATATCTTCTTTCTTTCTTTCTTTCTTCTCTCTCTTCCTTTGTTTTGCAGGTTGTTCGTGTGCTCCTGCCAGACTTTGCTATTGCTGTGTCAGTGTGCCCCTGCCCCCTTTCTTTCCTTCTTCTTCTTCATATCCATGACAACTTCCAACCCGAGCTCTTTCCATCCTGCCTTCGGTGTAACTTCCATCAAAAATCATGTCGCCGTTGTGATCAAGATGGAAAACGCTCAATACGACCTTTGGGCCGAGCTTTTTCTTAATACCGTAAAAGCATACGACGTTGACCAATTACTGGTCCACCTATCTCCTGACGAACCTCCGCGCACCGAGATTGACAAAACCCTATGGGTCAGACTCGATGCTATCGTCAAACAGTGGCTCTATGCTACTATCTCTGATGATATCTGTAGACACCCACATTTGACTGCCAGGTGTCTACAACAGTTTCCGACAAACACCCGATGATGATCGGACGCAAACGTGCTTTAAATTACTCAGAAACGGGCTCAAAATCATTGGCATTTGGCTTGGGCTCTTTACGGAGTACATATCTCACAAAACCAACCTCAAAATCAGGCCCAGTGGGTCGTTTCGAGTCAAATAAGACTAATTTGGGTCGATTCCGACACCAGGGGTAAAACCGTCTTTTAACGACCGAGTCGACACCCGGTCAAAAATATTCCCGAGGCACGGGAGTCAGTCGTGACACCTCAAACGGCTGATTCGGACTCCAATCCTACGAAAAATCAGCTACACAAAATATTAAATAAATCCGTTTAAGGATAGAATTCGATCTCAAGTAGGAATTCAATCCGAAAACCGAATCAAACACCCGACCGATGCAAATACTCGGCCGAGCTGCACACACCAGCCGGTTTCCCTTGCTTCCTCGACAAGCAAGCGGAATCCTCACGCCTTTCGACTTCCTGTATTTCCTATTCTAAGCGGTAGTTCAAACTCAAAGCGTTTCTCCTAGCCAAGGTCGGGAACTCCCTATAAATAGCCCCTTGCACACACAAGAATGAGACATCAATTATTCCCATACATTCAATCATCTTTTACACATCGACATTCATTAACATACTTCTACTCTACACAAATAAAACTTAGTATCGAGAAACCGATATTACAAAACCCGAAGGAAACCGGCCCCCCTTATACCCGACACCCTTCACCGAGACCACGCCCAACACTAGACCGGCCGACTCTCACGTCCAAACCGAGCCACCACGACTCACCGACATCCACTCGACGCTCTTTTGCCCAAGCCACCTCCCGACGAGCCCCGATCCGAGTAAACAGAAGCATGTAGGTTGACGGTGTACCAAACCCGACTTCTCTATTTCTCTCTTTTCTCCTCCCCGTTTTTTTTCTTTTCTTCGTCGTCCGTCCTTTCCTTTTATGGGTCTTCGGTCGTCTTTTTATGGGTCATTCGTCGCTTTTTTTATTTCTAATATTGATATTATTAAAACTATTTTCGTATAACAAACATTCCTAAAAATATAATATCAACTCTATAGTTGAATATCGTATTAAAGGAATTAAATTAAATCTCGTCGAAGCTAAGAAAATCGTTACATCTTTTTTTTTTACAAAATACAACGATTTCAAACGCGGAGAGAATTAACATCTTTTTCGTTCAAATTCTTTTTTTCAAACAATTTTACAAAACATTTTTTTAATTCATTCCGAATATTCGATATCGATTTCATAATCGAATATCGGATACGACGAACATCGAAAGCATAAATCAAGTACAAATTAATTCATATTTGTACGCGATTTATCAAAATTAACAATTTTTCGAACAACGAGCCTGAAACCCGCGCTCCTTTTTTTAGCTTCTTCGTTCGTTTTTTTATGAAACAATTTCTTAAAATTTATATCTTTTCTAAAACTATTCCGAGTATTTGATATCGATTTCATAATCGACTATCGAATATAACGAATATCGAGAATATTAAGTCGAGTACGAATTATGCAATATTCGTACGCGGTTTAATAAAAGCATCGAATTTTCGAAAACCGATTCTGAAAACAGCCCGTCACGCGACCCGCCGGCATCTCGGGCGAGCCGCGCGGCCGGCTGAGAAATGCGGCTCGTCTTTCCTTTTTTTATTATTTTTTGAACTTCGTTGTTTATACAAAACCGCGTCTTTTAATAATATTTTTCAGATTTCGACTAATATTTTCTCGATCTCGTATATTTATTATATTTGCTATATTATTTTTCACAAATCGATACTAACTCGTTTGTTCATCTTTTGTAGCAAATTCATCTTCTTTTTTTATCATTTGTTTTATTATACTAAAACGAATCTCACATGCTAAATTCAACTTCGACGTTAAATTTTTCATGCATTAAACCGACTTAGCAACCCATTCAATTCCTCGCATGCTTAGGAAAACAATGTTTGCATATCATTCATCGTATTACTAACGCGCGTATTAAAAAATCATTCGATATCCTAGTAGAGGCCGCTAATGTGCGGGCGGGGTTGGGTGTTCTTTGAGAACTTCCCAACATGTACCCTCACCCCTTACTCAGAACCTCGGTTTCCGGATGTCCGAAACCATTGGCAACGAGAGTCATTCAATACACGATAAACCGATCAAGTCGGCATCGGTATCGAAATGCAAAGGGACGAGCCCAATAAACTCTGACATCGGAAATGGGCCATATTTTGTATACGGCCCACTACGACATAGAGTGGGCTCGAACGGTTCCGAATAACAATAAAATTCGGTGGCGACTCCAACTTCGATTTAAATTTCAATTTGACCATCTCATATGGAGATTCATTCGCCTCCCCAAACCCGCGTGTGGCCGCGTCGGGGTGGACCTATGTCATGTCCACAATTTGGCGACTCCGCTGGGGATTAACTGATGGGTTACTGACCATCGGCATCCTCAGGGTGAGACTCGAATAGAAATCGTTTGACTAGTACAATACGCGTTTTAGTTTACGGTTCATGCATAACCCCATATTTTCCCAGGCCGGTACTGGTGACCGACGTCCCACTATACTATCGATGTAGTCCAAATTGGATATGTCGAAGGTGTCCATTAGCCGATTCGTATGGGTTTTACGGCATGTTTTAAGCTCAACTCGAGTTAGGAAGTCCGCCCCGATTCTCGATAGGCTGTGTACACTGGTATAGACCCTTTCAGACTGACCGAGACTTGGAATTAGAGCATACATGGTGTCGTTATACTGTTTCCATGACTACGTGCTACCTGATTTACAAGTCTTTTTCAAAAAACCATCATTTTCAAAATTGCATCCTTTTCAAAACATCCAATTTTCAAAACCCGGGACATATACCGAATTTAGGATCCACGATTTTACTCAAAATAGCCTATTTTTAGCCGGTATTATGCCCATTTCAAAACTCGAAAATATTTTCGAAACTTTTTCAAACCGTAACCCGGTCCACCTTTTTCATTTTTCTTTCGAAAAAGGACCGGTTCTCCGAATTTTTTCTTCGGACTTTCAAAACTTCAATTTCAAAACCTTCCTCTTCTTAGGACTTCCCGTATTTAGCAGTGTCGGGTCATGTCGTAAGTCATAAAGGTCTCTAGCGTCGAAACTCCGTCGATCTTATATCACGGATTTCCTCCCTATCCCAGTCCGCCTTATTATACTAAGGCAAGGCCCACCTACGCAGGATATACTCCTACAAGGGTTGGCCCGTCTACACAATTGAGTTTAGAAGTCTGGGGAATGTCTCACGTGAACCTCCTTCCGAACAGGGCCCAACCCACACAGCTGGATCCTAAAGGAGGCCCACCTTTCACAAGTCATCCGTCTAGGTGTCTTTTCCGAGTCGTTTCCTCTCTAGCTTCCCTTTCCCTTGTTCGGGATGTACTTTTGTTCTAGGATTTGGGCTAGTTGCTGATTACACGGTGTTCTTACAGACAGGCCACCTTTCACCAGAAAAATGACGCAACAAGCCATTGACGAGTTGACCCTTTCGTTGGCTAAGCTCCAAGACCAGCTGACGAAAATGAGGGAGGATCAGATCGCCATCCTCACCCGGGTAAGTGCAGTCGAACAAGGAACTCCTAACGGTGGAGTTGAAAACGATGGGCCGTTAGCTGAACTGGCCAGCGCGATCCACAAGCTGCAAGAACAGGTCCACACGACCACTAGCAACACCATCCACACGGAAAATGCTCGGGCTTATTCGCCCCTAACTGATGAGTTGCCCGCTAACCTCAACCTAACGGGCCTACCCATGTTCGATGGGACTGAAGATCCGGTACTCCACATCCGGGCTTTTAAGGAGTTCATGGCAGTTAAGGGGGTCAAATCGACCATGTTCAAGCATCTCTTTGCTTCATCCTTGGACAAGCACCCTAGGGCCTAGTACTACAGGCTCGATTCCAAGAAATGCAAAACTTGGGACGATGTCGCAACGGAGTTCGCCCGAAACTATGCGGACAATACTGAGATCCAGACGACCATGCGTACTCTGGAGGTTATGGCCCAAGAGCCTAAGGAGGGTTTCACCAAGTACCTCCAAAGGTGGAGGGCCGAAAGTGTCAAGCTGGTCGACAAGCCCAGGTAAAAGGTACTAGTGGAGGCCTTTGTGAAAAACCTCCTCCCATCTTACCGGATCCATCTCCGGTACGCTATCATACCCAATTTCGCCACCTTAACCGAGATGGGTACGAGAATCGAAGACGATTTAAGGTTAGAAAGCCTTACTAAGGCCTCTACAAAGGGTTATCAAGGAGCCAGTTCGTCTTCTAGCAAGCCCGCGACTACAAATGCGGCCCGAAGCATCTTCGACGAGGTTAATTTGCTAGACACCTCAACCAAAAAGAACACTCCAGCCCGAGTATTCACGGACATAGGGACTACTTATGCCAACGCCTTACAAAGGCTATCCTCTAAGGGCCTGATCCAGCCAATAGGCCCAATGCCGGAGGTTCCTGTCGAAAAACGGTCCAAAAACTACAACGCCCAGGCCTATTGCCACTATCACCGAGGCAACGGGCATGACACTGAAAAGTGCTGGAAGTTGAAGCATCTCATCCAGGACCTGATCGAGAGTGGGAAGATACCACTACCCAGTGACAAACCGAGTAACAAAAATAATCCTCTTGCTACTCACGCCATTTTCACTGGAGAAATAATCGATTGTACTCATCTCATTTCCCCTTTCATTCCCCAAATCAACGGGATATGGAATGACGATGAAGATGATGTTTATCTGGCTAAGGGGGAGACCGTCCCCATCACTGTCGAAGAGATCCGGAAGACTAAAACCAAGGCTCTGGCCGGCACCCATGTCATCATGGTCGGGCCATCGGCCCCACAATCCGTCACCGAACCATCCCAGACGGAATCCGCACCTGAAGAATCAAATGCTGACACGGCCCTAGTCAAGCAACTAAAGAGGGTCCGAACCGATCTTACTATATGGCAGCTTTTGGTCAGTTCTCAAGAGCATCGGGCAGCACTTACTAAGGCTCTCGATGAGATTAAGGTAGACTCGCTGGTTACCCCCGCTGAAATGGTAGCCACTATTCTGCCTCACCTCAAGGGCAAGTCCAAAGGAGAAGGCCCACTTATCACCTTCTCTGAATCCGATCTGCCACCATTTAGGACCACCCACAACCTGGCCCTTTATATTACAGTGATTTGTCGGGGCAAGTATCTACCTATGACCCTAATCGATGACGGATCAACTGTGAATGTCCTTCCTTTAAGGACTGCAAAGGCTCTCGGCATTACCGAGACTGACTACCTTTCTACTGCGCAAACTATCCAGGCTTTCGATGGAAGCCCAAAAGTTGCCGGGGCCGTCAAGCTAACCATCATAACAGGCCCAATTGAAAAAGAACTAGAATTCCAAGTGATCGATGTCACTTCATCTTTCAATCTACTACTTGGAAGGCCTTGGATCCACGTGGTTAAAGCCGTGTCCTCCACTCTTCACAGAAAGGTCAAGCTACCTTTACAAGATAGGGTCATCACCCTTGAAGCTACTCCCATAGCCGTGTCAAGCTGCAACACGGCTGGCTAAATCGACCCGCGAGGTTTCAATTTCGTGGGAATGATCGATGAAGAGTATCTCTTTAGACCCTACTTCACCACCAGCATTGATATGATGCTGCAAAACTTGGGTTACCTACCAGGGGCTACTTCAAGGCCTGGGCTCCCGGCTGGCAAGATCATCAACGTCTTAAGCAATGAGGAGTCAAAATTCGGCTTAGGGTATGCCTTAACCCCAGAAAACGTGGTCCAGGCCGGCATCCAAAAGGCCTGCAACATTCTCAAGGGTACCTACTTGGGCCCCTACAGCCCAAAACTGAACGATTACTTTGTCACTCCTGTCTTCGGAGCTATCCAAACAGGCCTCTATCAGCCCATCATAACTTATCCTGAGGTCAATTTCATCCCAGATGATATCTTTGCTCTCATCCAGGCCGAATCGAAAGAAGATTCAAACCAAGCCGAGCCCATGATGGGGCTCTTATTCGGGGAAAGCAAGATAATCCCGACCCCTAAGGAGGAGTTGGTGAACCTAATCCTCCATAGCAGCAAGTTCGATCCAACCAGGCTGATTTCTGAAGTCGGTGCTGACACTGGAAAGAGGACTTGGAGGAAGACGATCAAATGGACCAAAAGCGAGGGTCGAGTCTACTAGCTCACTACCGGCGAAGAGGACATGCAAGGCGACGAGTCAGAGTCCGAGTCTGAGTCAGAGTCAGAGTCCGAGTCTGGGTCTAAGTCTAGAGGGTCCAGTACTAGGGTCGAGTCTGTAACCCCTTTTCCTTTGGTCACACCTGTGGGAGTCTCGGAGTCTGTCCCGAGAGCACTCCCCATCCCGCCTCTGACCAACGATCAGATGGCAGCTCTCTTTGAGCTATTCTCAAAATTCTCTATCAATAATAACGATAACCGTTCTGCTTACGACTTGTCTTATTTTCAAAACATTTTCAAAATTTTTATTTGCAATGACATTGAGAAACCCGACGAACAGGTACCGCTACCCCCGCATCTAGTCGAGCAACTCGAGAAAAGGAAGTCCCGAGATCCGGTGATCGAAGAAACCGATTCCATCAATGTAAGAACCCCTTTAGAGCCTCAGATGCTTAAGTTAGGTTTATCCCTAGACCCCGAGGAGAAGCAACAATTCACGGAACTCCTCCACGAATTCAAAGACGTCTTCGCATGGTCCTACAAGGACATGCCGGGAATAGACCGGGAGATAGCCGAACACCGTATACCCATCAAAGACGAGTGTAAACCGGTAAAACAAAAACTCCGAAGAATGAGGCCCGAATAGTCTCTCAAACTCAAAGAAGAAGTCGACAAGCAATTCAAAGCGGGCTTTATCCAAGTGTCTGAATATCCAGACTGGGTTGCAAATATCGTACCGGTACCCAAGAAAGACGGAAAGGTACGAGTTTGTGTAGATTTCCGGGACCTTAATAAGGCCAGCCCGAAAGACGATTTCTGTTGTCACACATCGACATACTGGTGGACAACACGGCCGATCATGCCCTTCTATCATTCATGGACGGGTATGCCGGATACAATCAGATCAAAATGGCGAAAGAAGACATGAGTAAGACCACCTTCACTACACCTTGGGGGACTTACTGTTGCACCGTTATGCCATTTGGGCTTATCAACGCCGGTGCCACTTATCAACGGACCGCCACTACCCTACTACATGACATGATGCATAAGGAAGTAGAGGTCTACGTGGACGACATGATCGTTAAGTCCAAAGAACAAAACGGGCACATTCCAGCCCTTAGAAAGTTCTTCACCCGACTACGCAAGTACAACATGAGACTAAATCCTCAAAAATGCAGCTTTGGGGTAACATCGGGCAAGTTACTGGGCCATATCGTCAGCCAGCGCGGCATCGAGGTTGACCCAGCAAAAATCAAGGCCATTACCGAGATGCGACCGCCTAAATCCGAGAAGGAAATTAGGGGGATTTCTCGGGAAAGTCCAATATATTAGCAGGTTCATTTCGAAGCTAACCATGGTATGTGAGCCCATTTTCAAAAAACTGAAGATAGGAGAACGGGTACTGTGGGACGACAAATGTCAAGCAGCTTTCGATAAGATCAAAGAGATTCTGTCATCTCCGCCGGTATTAATGCCACCTCGGCACGGTCTGCCTTTGTCGTTATACTTGACAACGATCGAGACAGCCATGGGGGCTATGCTAGCCCATACTGTCGACTCAGAAGAACGAGCCATTTGCTACATCAGTAAAAAGTTCATAGAGTACGAATGCAAATACACGATGCTCGAAAAGACATGTCTAGCTCTAGTTTGGGCCACTAAAAAGCTTCGACATTATATGCTTAGCCACGAGGTGCACGTATTATCAAGAACGGATCCAATCAAGTATCTGTTCGAAAAGTCCATCCTCAATGGTAGCATATCTAGATGGACTTTAATGCTAGCTGAGTTCGACCTCAAGTTCGTACCGTTAAAAGCCATCAAAGGCCGAGTAGTAGCCGAGTTCCTCGCCGATAGTCTGGTATCTGAAGAGGGACATACCGATACTTGGGCCTTCCCTGACGAAGATATATTCCATACCGACACGGAGACATGGGATCTATATTTTGACGGGGCGTCCAAATTTCGAGGATTTGGTGTTGGGATTTTACTAATCTCACTACAAGGAGAGCACACCCCATTATCCATCAAGTTAGATTTCGACGTGACTAATAATGCAGCCGAATACGAAGCATGCATTCACGGGTTGCAAGCCGCCGCTGATTTAGGAGTAACGAACCTCCGGGTCCACGGTGACTCGTCATTAGTCATCAATCAAGCACTCCAGAAATGGAAAACTCGGAACGCAAATCTCGTAGCTTACCAAGCGCGAGTAAGGGTTCTCGAGAAGCAGTTTCAAAAGGTGGAATACATCTATCTACCTCAGGAAGAAAACCAGTTTGCGGATGCGCTATCCAAATTAGCATCTTTACTGAATATCCCGGAACACCTGACCAGCATGCCGATTTGCGTCGAAAGACGGTCGGGCCGGCATATATCAACGCTATCCAAGACATTGAAATAACTGATCCAGAACCTTGGTACCAGGCTATTCTAACCTACTTAATGTCAGGAGAATATCCTCCGGGATCTGAAAACCGGGCCAAGAAAGCCCTACGAAGGTGGGCCACTCAGTTCATCCGCACGGACGACGGACAGTTGTACAAAAAGACGGCGGGGGGCTCTACTCCTATGCATCGACAAAACACGAGCCGAAAGCGTCATGGCTGAGGTACACGATGGCGAGAACGGCCCGCATATGAATGCTCATATGCTAGCTCGAAAAATCGCAAGACTCGGGTACTATTGGAATAGCATGGAAACCGACTGCCAGTTATATGTCAAACACTGTCATAACTGTCAGATTTTCGGCAACGTCCAGCATATGCCGTCATCCCTATTATATACTATGACTTCTCCATGGCCATTTTCGACATGGGGAATTGATATAATCGGGAAAGTGAATCCTTCCGGGACGGGAGGTCACTGCTTTATTCTAGTGGCTATTGACTATTTTACCAAATGGGTCGAAGCCGAGTCATATCGTGTCTTGAACGCCAAGCATGTAGCAAAATTTATCAAAGATAAAATTATATGCCGATACGGGATCCCACACGAATTCATTAGTGATCACGGGACCCATTTTCAAGCCGAAACCACTACTTTGCTAGCAAGATATAAGATTCAAAGGCATACATCTTCGCCTTACCGTCCCCAAACAAATGGAGCGGTAGAGGCAGCAAACAAAACGATTGTCACCATACTTAAAAAGATGGCTGATAATTACCGGGATTGGCCCGATAAAATCCCTTTTGCCTTATGGGGGTACCGGACATCAATCCGCACTGCAACCGGAGCAACTCCATACTATCTGACATACGGGATGGAGGCGGTCCAGCCGGCCGAGCTTGAGGTACCATCCCTAAGGATTCTACTCGAAAGTCAGGTGCCTGAAGCAGATTGGGTCCAAGCCCGATACGATTCGTTGATTCTCTTAGACGAACGACGATCCCGAGCCCTTAACAATATCCAGATATACCAAAAAAGGATAAAACGGGCTTTCAACAAAAGAGTTAGGACCAGAAATATCAAAGAGGGCGATCTAGTCCTAAAATCTGTCCGGGCTTTGCTACCAGTCGACCCAAGAGGAAAATTCAAACCCAATTGGGCCGGACCATATCTAGTAAAAAAGGTTTTATCAGGAGGAGCCGTAATGCTGACAGACTTGGATGGGAACGAATTCGTCAACCCAACCAACTTGGACCAGTTGAAGCGCTACTACCCCTAACCTTATCTCAATGTCATTTGCTAAAAGTTTATCCTTTTTACAAAATTTTCAAAAATTAAGCAAGTCAATAAGTTAGGATTACTTATCCTACTGTTGCACATCTCGAACTAATAGTCTTGATGTATTTCGAAAATTGCAAAAATTCTATGTCTGAACTACGGTCGGTTTGATTCCACTAATCGTGGATACGTAGGCAACCCCTTAAAAGGGTACAACCACTGCAATAACAAAAAGACAGGAACGGTTTTCACTAATATGTCTTTTATTATTTCAAAAAATGCCTCACGCAAAAATAAACCACACAAAAATAATACTTCCTCTAACTTTCTATGATCTTCCCACTATATATTCATTTGAGTGAGAATAAAATAATGAAGTGGGAAGATCTTAGAAAGTTAGAGGAAGTAGTAGTACTTAAATAATAAAATTTAGGAGACTACTCGTACATTTTTCCCTTCCTCTTATCTTTTGGGTCACGTGGATCCCGAGGCCGGCGAGGTGGGGGCGAACGTTCCCTAATCACTAGTGGAACTTCCTTTACTCGAACCCGCTTCTTCGACTTCGGTTTCTCTGTCGCCTCCACCGGTCCGATCAGAGCCCGTACGTGCTCGGGTAGTCTATCCCGAGGACCAAGTCGGTCCTTAGCTGCCATTCTTGGGCCAAGTCTCCTTTCTAAGTCCATATGGGGGCTCATTTTCCCCCATGTACCTTTAGTGCTGGACCCTTTAGTCAAAGTCTTAGTCTTCCCTTTCTGGCCTGACATCAGTCGGACCATCATAGCCGGGGTGTCGCCATCATCAAAGAAACCTCGATTATCCTTAGCCTGTTCTCGGCGCAGCAAGTCAAAGGCTTCGTCAGTCTTTAAAGCAGCACGGGCTTTAGCAGAATCTGCCCGGGTCCACTTCGTATAAGAATCTGATACCCAGATCGAGGGAGAAGCCTTGGAAACGGGCCAAGTATGCTGGGTATACCATCTTTGCGCCCAAGTATCACACATCACGCCCGTTAGCTGAGTAGATTCACTCACGACCGCCTCGATTTCCGGGATTCTTTGGGCTCGACCATATTGCCTAAGTATGCGATCGGGATAAAGATGAATCGTCTGCCTGAAAGATAGGATCAGTTGATAACGGGCCCTATCTCGCAATTCTAACCCGGTCCAGACGTAAATGGGCCACCAAGGTACGGTCCAACGGATCAATGGGCCTCCATGGAAAGACAGCAGCTCGTCTCAGAATTTTTGGGTAGTAAGGCGAGAAAAGTCAACAGTCCGTCTTCTTGTCATCACTTGATTCGGGCGATATCGGCTTACATCTAGAGGAGGGTCCAAGATAGATAGCCTCTCAAAAAGCCATAGCTGAAAAGTCAAAATCGCGAAAAGTCAAAGTCGTAAAAAAAAATCGCAAAAATCGCAAAAAACAAGAAAAACGGGAAAATCGAGAAACAATCGCGAGAAAATCGAAAACCGGAAAAATCGGAAATTGCAAAAAAATAAAAAATTGCAAAAAATGAGGGAAAATCAGCCTACCTGTAGAAGACGGGTGCTACCGGTCAGCCTGATCGACGGATCCCTCTTACGATTATCTAAGCCCTGGATAATCTCCCCTGTAATCAGCCAAGCTAGGCTGTACTCTGTCTCCATCAGGTCAGCTACAGCGAGAAGCCTGACATGGCCCATGCAGGATAGCAAATCCATATGACCTTCGAAAGCATAGACATGGAGCATACAAAAAGTATAGGCCCTGCGGCTATATACCGGCCTGACCCGGACGTCATCTAGGTTCATGAATTTCTCAGCCAGGTCGATCAAGGAAACGGTATCTCCTTCTGTCATACGAGATACCTCCATGTGAGAAAGCCCTAAGAATTCTCGTAATTTTCTCCTTATGTCACGGATCGAAAACAGGACGGCAGGGCGAAGAATAGGATTCCACCCCCCCTACAGCAGCTATTTCCTCAGGAATGGGACAGATTTCGCCTCGAGGAAATCTAAAGACATGATAAGTATCGTCCCAGTAGGACAGGCAAGCATCCAAAAAGTGACGATCCACTTGCATCTGGCGGATTGTGGATAATTGGGTGACGCCATTCTGGTTCAGGATAATTGTATCTGCGTCTCTGAAAAGGCGGGACCAATCTTGCAACATTCCAACTAATCGTTCGATTCCCATAATGAATTTCTAAAAAGGAGGACTAAGTTTTTCAGAGCTTATTTTTTTCTTTGAAGGAAGAAAGGGAATTGTAAGAATTGTGAAGAAATTATGAACAAGGAGAGGGTATTTATAGCATGAAATCGAATTCTCCTCCTCACTTTGGGATTCCTAATCCCAGGGGATTTAGCATACAGGCCTTTATCCTAGATCTAGCTAAGTCATCCCGAGCATTCCTATTCCTTTTAGGAGTCAAAATATTTTAATCTATCAAAATTCTTCCATCCAAAAAATTCAAAAAAAAATCTTCTTCAAAAATTTTATTCCCCAGCACGAGTCATTTCTCCTAAAAAAAATGTGTTACATGCAAACTTTGCATAAATCATTATACAGGACGACTCGAGCAAAACTATGCAACCAACTCCCCAGCGGCATTTGACGGGATGAGCCCATATATAGGCACACCCAAGACTTATACGACAACTCCGATTCCCCGCGGAGTTATCATCATCAACTCAGGTATATTTCTAGTCTCCGGCCGGCGGGCCCTTCACGCAGGTCTAATGGACCTTAAACGACCCGATCGGAACTCTGCCAGGTTTTAATCTTTGATTGACCTGGTAGCTACTCTGACTTTCGCCCTGTCCAAGCCTCAGCCAGAGTGGGGGCTCTGTAGACACCCACATTTGCCTGCCAGGTGTCTATAGCAGTTTTCGACAAACACCCGATGATGATCGGACGCAAACGTGCTTTAAATTACTCAGAAACAGGCTCAAAATCATTGGCATTTGGCTTGGGCTCTTTACGGAGTACATATCTCAAAAAACCAACCTCAAAATCAGGCCCAGTGGGTCGTTTCGAGTCAAATAAGACTAATTTGGGTCGATTCCGACACCAGGGGTAAAACCGTCTTTTAACGACCGAGTCGACACCCGGTCAAAAATATTCCCGAGGCACGGGAGTCAGTCGTGACACCTCAAACGGCTGATTCGGACTCCAATCCTACGAAAAATCAGCTACACAAAATATTAAATAAATCCGTTTAAGGATAGAATTCGATCTCAAGTAGGAATTCAATCCGAAAACCGAATCAAACACCCGACCGATGCAAATACTCGGCCGAGCTGCACACACCAGCCGGTTTCCCTTGCTTCCTCGACAAGCAAGCGGAATCCTCACGCCTTTCGACTTCCTGTATTTCCTATTCTAAGCGGTAGTTCAAACTCAAAGCGTTTCTCCTCGCCAAGGTCGGGAACTCCCTATAAATAGCCCCTTGCACACACAACAATGAGACATCAATTATTCCCATACCTTCAATCATCTTTTACACATCGACATTCATTAACATACCTCTACTCTACACAAATAAAACTTAGTATCGAGAAACCGATATTACAAAACCCGAAGGAAACCGGCCCCCCTTATACCCGACACCCTTCACCGAGACCACGCCCAACACTAGACCGGCCGACTCTCACGTCCAAACCGAGCCGCCACGACTCACCGACATCCACTCGACGCTTTTGTGCCCAAGCCACCTCCCGACGAGCCCCGATCCGAGTAAACAGAAGCATGTAGGTTGAGGGTGTACCAAACCCGACTTCTCTATTTCTCTCTTTTCTCCTCCCCGTTTTTTTTCTTTTCTTCGTCGTCCGTCCTTTCCTTTTATGGGTCTTCGGTCGTCTTTTTATGGGTCATTCGTCGCTTTTTTTATTTCTAATATCGATATTATTAAAACTATTTTCGTATAACAAACATTCCTAAAAATATAATATCAACTCTATAGTTGAATATCGTATTAAAAGAATTAAATTAAATCTCGTCGAAGCTAAGAAAATCGTTACATCTTTTTTTTTTACAAAATACAACGATTTCAAACGCGGAGAGAATTAACATCTTTTTCGTTCAAATTCTTTTTTTCAAACAATTTTACAAAACATTTTTTTAATTCATTCCGAATATTCGATATCGATTTCATAATCGAATATCGGATACGACGAACATCGAAAACATAAATCAAGTACAAATTAATTCATATTTGTACGCGATTTATCAAAATTAACAATTTTTCGAGCAACGAGCCTGAAACCCGCGCTCCTTTTTTTAGCTTCTTCGTTCGTTTTTTTATTTATTCTACGAAACAATTTCTTAAAATTTATATCTTTTCTAAAACTATTCCGAGTATTTGATATCGATTTCATAATCGACTATCGAATATAATGAATATCGAGAATATTAAGTCGAGTACGAATTATGCAATATTCGTACGCGGTTTAATAAAAGCATCGAATTTTCGAAAACCGATTCTGAAAACAGCCCGTCACGCGACCCGCCGGCATCTCGGGCGAGCCGCGCGGCCGGCTGAGAAATGCGGCTCGTCTTTCCTTTTTTTATTATTTTTTGAACTTCGTTGTTTATACAAAACCGCGTCTTTTAATAATATTTTTCAGATTTCGACTAATATTTTCTCGATCTCGTATATTTATTATATTTGCTATATTATTTTTCACAAATCGATACTAACTCGATTGTTCATCTTTTGTAGCAAATTCATCTTCTTTTTTTATCATTTATTTTATTATACTAAAACGAATCTCACATGCTAAATTCAACTTCGACGTTAAATTTTTCATGCATTAAACCGACTTAGCAACCCATTCAATTCCTCGCATGCTTAGGAAAACAATGTTTGCATATCATTCATCGTATTACTAACGCGCGTATTAAAAAATCATTCGATATCCTAGTAGAGGCCGCTAATGTGCGGGTGGGGTTGGGTGTTCTTTGTGAACTTCCCAACACGTACCCTCACCCATTACTCAGAACCTCGGTTTCCAGATGTCCGAAACCATTGGCAACGAGAGTCATTCAATACACGATAAACCGATCAAGTCGGCATCGGTATCGAAATGCAAAGGGACGAGCCCAATAAACTCTGACATCGGAAATGGGCCGTATTTTGTATACGGCCCACTACGACATAGAGTGGGCTCGAACGGTTCCGAATAACCATAAAATTCGGTGGCAACTCCAACTTCGATTTAAATTTCAATTTGACCATCTCATATGGAGATTCATTCGCCTCCCCAAACCCGTGCGTGGCCGCGTCGGGGTGGACCTATGTCATGTCCACAATATCCTAGAAACAATTGTTGAGGCTGGCTCCACCGCCAAAGAGACATGGGAACAAATTCATTCTCTCTTCAATGATAACAAACACTCTCGGGTCGTCCTTCTCGAACAACAGTTCGGCTCCACTCACATGGACCAATATCCCGATGTGTCATCCTATTGTCAGGCCTTGAAACGCCTCGTCGATCAGCTAAATGTGTGGGCTTTGCTATGAGGGAAGACCGTCTTGTCCTTCACATGGTCACGAATCTCTCCAAAGGATATGAAAGTATCGCCACCATAATTCAACAGAGTGACCCACTCCCACCGTTTTACAAGGCCCGTTCGATGCTTGTCCTCGAAGCAACCCGCAAAGCCAAGGCTGAATCGACCGCCTCCCCCACCGCCTTGGCCACCACCCTTGACGGCGATGCGTCTGACCTTCCCCCGTCCTCCAATCGCTCCGGCCAGATGAACAACCGCCAGAATGCCGGCCGTGGCCGCGGCCACCACCACCGTCACATAATTTCGGTCAGCAACGTCCTCCTCCACCCTCTGCGTCGCCTACCGGTTCCACCTCCTTCGGCCACTGGGTGTGGGTGCCGGCCGCCTCTCCTCCTGCTGGGTGGTCATCACCGTCATGGCCTGTGCCTCCTTGTCCTTATCCTACTCAAGGATGATCTCCCTCTTCTAACCCTAATGCAGGTATTCTTGGTCCGAGACCCACTCAAGCTTAGCTTTTATGGCCCAAGTTCCTTCTTACTCTCCAGCCCAACAAGATTATTACCCAAAAGAACTAGCTGCTGGAGTCCAATCTGTCACTCTTCAAGAACCCGATGATCAATGGTACATGGACACCGGTGCATCCGCTCATATGACCTCCAACTCAGGTACCCTTGTATCTTATGTTAATTCGAGCAATTCTCGTAATATAATCGTCGGTAATGGTCATCGTATTCCAATAAAAGGTTTCGGAAATACTACTCTCTCTCGTCCCATGCCCCCCTTACAATTAAATGACGTCCTACATGCCCCAGAAATTGTTAAAAATCTTGTGTCGGTTCGTAAGTTTACTACTGATAATAATGTTTCTGTGAAATTTGACCCGTTTGGTTTCACTGTGAAGGACCTTCGGACGGGGGCCCGTCTTATGAGATGCAGTAGCAGCGGTGACCTCTATCCTCTATCCTCCTCCAAAACCGACAAAAATTATGCCCTCCGCTCTTTCTTAGCTCTCTCCGCCGTGTCTCCTAGCCTACGGCACTCTCGTCTTGGTCATCCAAGCACACCTATTATTAATGTTTTATGTTCTTCTAATGCTATTGTAGATACCCACATTTGACTGCTAGGTGTCTATAGCAGTTTCCCAAAAACACCCGATAATGATCGGACGCAAACATATTTCCACGCGCTCAGATATGGGCTCGAAACCATTAGTTGCTGGCTTGGGCTTTTTACGGAGTACAAATTTCACAAAACAGACCTCAAATTCAGGCCCAGTGGGTCGTTTCCAATCAAATGAGACTAATTTGGGTCAAAATCGACATCGGAAATAAAACCGACTTTTAGCGATTGGGTCAAACCCCGGTCAAAGCCGTTTCCGAGACACAAAAATAATCACGCAAGCATCAAAAGTCCAACCCAAAATATAATATCCACAAACTATCCAACCCAAGGTCCAAATACCCGGACCCCCGCGCTCCAGCTGACCCACTCGATCGAGTGTCAGCCCACTCGATCGAGTGGGCCCTCAAACAGGCCCGTCTGCGTTAGCTTGGGCCACTCGACTGAGTCAGCAGGGAAGTCGGTCGAGTAACCCTAGACGGGGGAAGTGAGCCTTGCCTATATATACACCCCTTTTGCATGCAATTAATCAATCTTTGGACACCTTCATAACACCTCTACAATACATCCCTACAACCCTAATTACTCACCTTCGACCCTAAACCCTAGCATCTAGGAAACCAAAAACCCTAAACCACCATAACTCGACTTACATAACCTCGATACTCCCGTGCAAGCCACAATTAAGCGAGTCCATTCCGAGATCCGAAACATGTAGGTTGAGCGTGCAATATTCCCGACTCTTTTTCTCTCTTTCTCTCCCTCGTCTCGTCCTTTCCTTGTCGTTCGTCATTGTCTTTTTTTTATTTTATTGTCGCGTTCTAATATCGCTAATATCACTAGTATAATACATTAAAATACTTGCGGATTCGTGTCGAGTGTAAAGGATGACGGGATAAGGAAATCCGAATATACAAGAGTGTTTCCACCCGACGTTGCCGGTCGCTTATCCCGACATCTCGAACGCTTGATTGTTGAAGCAAGTCAAACATCAACAATAACGTTTTATTCTATTTTGTGGCGTTGTTAGTCACGCTTTTCGCGTCTTTATCATCATATTTAATATCGCATATTCATCAATTTCAAAACTATTTTCAAATAAAACATGTTCTTTTTTTTAGTTGAGTCGAAACCCGTTGACGCGGATCCGACATCACACAATCCGCAAGGATTTTTTTTACGATGTCGGGATGCCGAGGGAATCAAATTAAGTCCTTTTTAATTCGAGTAATCGCAAAGAGTCATTCTTTAGATTCGATGCCATTTTAGTAATTGGATGTCGTATCTAAACGAACTAATCATGTATATCTAACTAATACGAAGTCATTGATGCTAAAAATAGTGTCACATAATTCGAAAGAATTAGTTATGACACTATAAACGCGGAGATAATCTATTTCGTGTTAGTTGATTTAAAACGATTTACAAACGTATATTTCTAAGATTTCGCTTTAAATATTCGATATCGATTCAATAATCGAACATCGGATATGACGAGCATCAAAGCCCGAATCGAGCACAAATCATATAATATTTCTGCCCGATTTGGCAAAATTAGCAAATTATCAAAATCAAAAAGCAATTTCGAAATCAATAATAAATTGCGAAGCGAACCCCAATTCGTACAGGGGGCACTCGATCAAGTGCCTAGTCCACTTGGTCGAGTGGCACCCCAAAAACCGAGGCAGAAGGTTCTTTTGAGAACCACTCGGTCGAGTCTCGCAATGACTCGATTGAGTGGCTGCTCACTCGGTCGAGTCTCTTCGTGACTCGGTCGAGTAGCACCTCAAATATTGGACAGAAGCATTTTCTGAGGCCCACTCGGTCGAGTCCTTCAATGACTCGATCGAGTGCCTCTTTACCACGTCAACCCGTGAGTCTTATAACGTCCTTCTAGCCTCAATCATATTTTTATGACTTTGGTCAACGCGTGTCAAGTCAATCATGAGTCTTACGATTCTCTTAATGTCATGCATCATATTGTTTTTATCATTCTACATTCTTGGCAAACCGTTATTATCGTTTTTTACCATTACTAACTTGTTTGTTTATGTCTTCTCGATTTATTTTCTGTTATTTGTTTTATTGTACTAAAACGAATCTCGCATGCTAAATATAACTTTGACGTTAATTTTTGATACATTAAATCGACTTAGCAACCCATTCATTTATTCGCATGTTTAGGCAAAACATTGTTTGCATATCATTTCCATCATATTACTAACGCGTGTATTAAAACGTCAATCGATATCTTAGTAGAGGCCGCTAATGTGCGGGAGGGGTTGGGTGTTCTTTGTGAACTTCCCAACACGTACCTGTTGTGTGTCAAATTTGGACCGTTTTTCCTTCCATTTAGACCCGTTTTTCCTCTATTTTCCGAGAATAGAGTGCGATTATCGCCGTATTTTACGTAATTCTCGCATTAGTGTCTCTCTTTTGCATTTAACGTGTTTTTGGTAGTTTTTCTGTCTACTTTGATAGGATTTTCGACCAAAAACGTGTCTGAGCTCCTATGAGCATGAGAGAGAGGGAAACCGTCCGAAAAGCAAAGCACGCAATTCAAAATCCAAAATCCAAACCCAAGAGGTGAAACCTTGAGCGAAAAGGAAAAACTATAAGTCCATTGGGCATCTTCACCGGAGAGGTCGAACTTCAAATGATAATATCTAGAGTTCTAGACCTTGGATCGAAGCGATTCTAGTTGGAGATGAAAGCGTATCTTCTTAGCTTTCCAACGACATATCACACACCCCAAACGGAGTTCAAACAAAAGAGTTATGGCCTTCTGAAGTCACAAGGCGAAATTTCACCCGATGAGAATTTGACCGGGCGAAATTTCGCCCGATGGTGTTCCTCCCCAGATTGCCATTTTGGACAAAAAGTTCATAGGGTGAAATTTCACCCTATGAGTTGACCGGGCGAAACGACCGGACGAAATTTCGCCCACCGGGTGAAATTTCGCCCGATGGAGAAAAGCGCCAAAAATCGCAAAATGAGAAGAAAATCTCACCGGGTGAAATTTCACCCGGTTGTGTCAGCTCGTCAACCGCAGGGTGAAGTTTTGCCCCATGAAGATGCAAAGGGTGAAGGTCTAGCTTAAAAGAAGAGGAATTGGATTTGGGCTTGAAGATTGTGTGACCCATTAAGAACCACTATATATACTACACCTAGGGTTTCATTTCATTCTTGTGCCTTAAGTGTGCCTCCCTCTTTAGGGTAGGAGTAGTGTAGTGGATCCTTAGTAGTAGTAGTAGTAGTTCACATAGTAGAAAAACTCCATAGTTTAGAAAGCCTTCTTAGTTTAGATTAAATCTACTATATCAAGTTATCATCTTTGTTGAAGATTTGGGCTTTATTTTGAAGATTGAAGAGTATTGCAAGGATTGGTGACAAGTTCCTGTATTATCCCTTCCAAGATTCAATTTTTATGTAATCTTCATCTTCCTCCTTAGTGTTCTCCATAATTGGTAGTTTCTTTCCTCTCCATTTATTCATAATTAGTTTATGTTTTTCTCTCTCTTTTGTTAGTTTCTCCATAGTTTGTGTGGTAGTTTATTTCTCCTTCTTAGTGTTATGATGTTCTCCATAATGAATAGTGAGTAGATTTCTTGTTGGAGAATTTAGGGATGAGGACTTCAATTATTTGAATTGAGGGATGATGGTGGGTTGTTTGCTTGTTGATTTATCAATTTTGAGGTTTTTGTGTCTTTGTTGGCTTAGAACCGCGGCTAGGTCGACCTTGACTTACTCTTACCAATATGGGGAAACTTCGGGTAGGAGTTACCTTGACTTGAGACTTACCATATCGCCGCGAAAGCGGGTATAGGTGGGTTGGGTGAAGAAACCGAAAGGTGGCATTCTCCCTTATCAACGTTGTGACTAAAACTCGATTCCGAGATTCTTAGACCCCATTTCCGAATCCCGACTCTCCCCAACGCCTTTCCCATCATAGTTTTTAGCTTAGCCGTCTTACTCGCTCACATTAGTTCAACTCTTCTCGTCCCAAAACCCCCACTCTTCTCGTCCAAAAACCCCCCATCTCAACCCCAATCACAGTCAACTCTAGACTAGACCAACAACACTTAACTGCCTCCCTGTGGTTCGACCTTGACTTGCCGCTACTACATAGTAGTAAGTTGGGACTAAAAATATTGTTTGCATGCATGTCAGCGATAGCGCACATCAAAATGGCGCCGTTGCCGGGGAGGCGGCGATTAGTTAATTGATTAAGTCTTTGTTTGATTGTGTTTGGTTAATTCTTTTTCTTTCCTCCTACCCTAGCTAATGCCATTAGGTGCTAGGAGGCTCATCGTTTGTTAAGTTTTTGCTAGGTATACTTTTGATTTAGGTTGCTTGATCCCCATTCGAAGAACAAGTTGCTTGAAAATATTATGGACCGAAGCAACAACTTGATATTGTTATCTTCCACCAATTTCTGCATTCCTCATCACCCCATCTTTGAGCAACATCCATGGATTCAAGTATGGCTACACTTGGGTCCCATTCTCAACAATCCATTGAAGAAATTTTGGTTATAAATCAAGTCAACCAAAGTTATTCTTATTCTCAAGGACCACCTCAAACTAGCTATGGTCCTCCCTTTGGAATCTATCATCCGCATAATCAAGGTCATCCAAGTCATTCTCGAGGACTCTTTCAACATTTTTATAACATTCAACAAACGATAATTGGAAGAAAATGCATCAAATCGAGCTCGACTTGATGCTTTACAGGCACATGCCGCCTCGCAAGCTCGATTTTCTTATGAACCGACCAACTCTTCCAATCAAGCATCTGTGAACGTTATTAAGGTAATGAGCATAAAGGGACCGGTGGAACCCTTTGATCCACAAACTTTTACACCTCATCCCTGAATCAATGAATTTGGTGAGAATGTGGTCAAGGGTGTAACCGAAAGACGGAAAAGAGATCCATTCAAATACCTTGTAGGAGACCTTACCTACATCATTGAAAATATTCCAATAGAAGACATGAACTTAGTCTCCAAAATTGAAGTACCACCCTTGAATGATAAGCTTCAAAACCCCTCAAATGGTCAAGCTATGGAGCAAATAACCTTCACCGAATTGCTAGAGAATTTAGAAACTAGTCCCTCCATGCTAACTCCGACCGAGTATTTGAGGGACATGATCTTGAATTCTATCATGAAAAAGGAAATTCCAACACTACCAAGGGTCACCCCAAAAATTACCATTCCTACTAAATTTGGTGACCCCGGTAGCTTCTCCATACCTTGTTCGATCAACGATGGCATCTTCCTTATACTTGGTCAAGCTCCCGAAGAAGAAGTTATTAATGACTAGGGGATGCTACCGGAGGTAGCTCGCCTTATAAGTTTGCCAAGGCCGAGGAAAGAGTATATGATCGGTGGCGTTATCTTCAAGAGTAAGAAACATGGTACTCCGGGTTGCTTCTCAAGCAACCCCGACTAAGCTCAAACGATTTAATTTGGTTTGGTGGTGTCCATAATAACCACCTTGTAAATATTTGTATATTCTTATCTCCTTTTAATTTCCTCGAACAATAGGTTTTGGTTTTTCCTTTGGAGCCTATTTCTTATGGCACTTGCAGGAATTATGAAGATTTCTTTTCGAGTTTTTGGGATGTTCTACAATGATTATGAGAGTTTATCTCCGTGTATTTAATACGTGGATTGAGAAGATTGGTATTATCGAAGAGTTGAGGTTGGTTTGGACCAAGTTGAAGAGAATTTTCGAAGCAAAAGGCTAATATCGAGTGGAGGATCTCACCGGGTGAAATTTCACCCAGTGGAATTGTGGCCCGAGATCCGTCGGGTGAAACTTCACCCGATGGCTATTTTGCTGGAATTACTGGAATTGACGGAAAATCCCGTCGGATGAAATTTCACCCGGTGGAATCTAACCGGGTGAAATTTCGCCCGACGGTAAATTTATTTTGCGACTTGGGAATTGACGGAATTCCGTCGGGTGAAATTTCACCCGGTGGAATCTTACCGGGCGAAATTTCGCCCGACGGTGAAATTATGCGCGATTAAACGAGAAACGGTCCGAAGACCGTCGGGTGAAATTTCACCCGATGGTGACCACCGGGTGAAATTACACCCCGCGTCACTCTTATACCCCAAACAACCTTCTTCTTCTTCTTCATATCACCCTTTTCCCTATCTCTCACCTCAAATAAACCCCAAAAACCCACAAATCCTATCACCCTAATTCCATTCTAATCACCCCATTTCTTCACTAAAAATTAATCCAACCCCATATTCTTCATCCTTATCGAATTCCTATCATCTTTTAGGAATTCTTTTTGAGAAATCTTCACAATTTTTGACAACCTCATACCTCTATCACCATAATCACCTACCTCAATCATCAAATATGAAAAGAATCAAGCAAACTGCAAGGAAGAGGTTATCAGCTATGCTCAACCGTCATTTGGGTTCGACGTTCTCTTCTCGTTCCGACATGCCGACCGAGGCACGGGACGAATCTGTCCCGAGGCCCGTTCAAGCACAAGGCTCCGTCTTACGCGAACAACCTGTTGCGCTAGAGGTACGTTACCCTCCTATTCATCGTAATTTCTTGCATTCTGGTTCTGGTGTTAGTTTCGCTAAGAAAGCTCAGATTGAAAATTTTTTAAAAAAAAAATTCTAGAATTTTAAAATTGAGCCAACTCGTTGGGCTGCTAGAGATGTTCTTCAGCGAATGGGTATTGAACCGCAGGTCCGAGTAATGTGCCAAAATCTCGGACTGATTAGATTTTATATGTCAATAGAGAAGACTTTTCAAAACCTTACTTGTGACTTTTTCACAACTTTTGAGTTTGGTGGTGGTGACGACCCCACCGTTACTTTTCAGTTGCGAGAAATTCAGTATGTTTTCTCCTTGAGAGATTTTGGTGCACTGCTTGGTTTACCTACTTGGAGGACCTCGGGCGGGGCAAACTAGGGATGAAAAATTTGCCCGAGATCGGTTTTGGTTTAAAATTGCCCGCCAAAGGACCTTCAGAGGGGGTAAGATGCATTCATTCTCCATCCGGAACCCCATCCTCAAATATTTGGCAAGTATCATAGCCAATTCCTTTTTGTCTAGCTATGATACGCATCATAACTGTAGTGCTATAGTTGTGCAATTGTTAGAGGATGTGGTTCTGAATAGAGACCCTTCTATTGACATGTCTGAGGCCCTAGCTACGCATTTTGCCCAGGTTGCAAAGAGAAACCGCAAGAACATTTCTTGTGGTGGGGTAGTTACTATGATAGCTAGAGCCTTGAACGTGGACTTTAGTGATATAGAACCAGTAATCGGAGGCGGGATTTACTTAGATGAAACCTCTTGCTCTTTTCTTGTCTGGCCCCGAAAGGGGGATTATAACAGTTTGTTTCTGTATAAGATTACTGAGTTTCGAGCTATTGAAATGCCTAACCCCGATTGGGTGAAGTTGATGTTGAGGAGAACTACGGCATGCCGAAAAGGTCAGGGGAGTACACTCGGGATAGCACCCGTGGTAAGTTCCATCAAGTTAATTACCCCAATGGACCTCTTCACTTTGGTGATGATGATGTCGAGGTAGTAGATTTGTTAGAGGAGGAACCGGAAAACGAAACCTTCCGGGATGAGGGTCAAAGAACATTACCGTCTTCATCCCGTGGACCCTCTTCCTCTCGTCAGACCGAACCACTGACCTCACAGTTCTTCACCCACGACTTTTCTGACTTCACCCCGCACCGACACTCCACTTTCACCAGTCTACCCCAGGTTTTTAGGAGGACATTAATATGAGTCCTCCAAGACACTCTTCGTTCTTCGGATCGGAGGAGTTTTATAACCAATGGGGAGAAGTCTATGATCGTACACGTCAGACTTGGGAGAACTCAACCACTTCCCTCAACTTGGCCCAAAATACTTACAACGTAGCTAGGGATGCGCGCGATACTGCACATAATTCCTACACCTACTCCAGAGACGGGTTTGAGTGGACCCGAGATGGCTACGATGTAGCCAGGGACGCTGCTAGGGATACCCAAGCAGCGAGGTTGGCGGCGGAGGAAAACCAAAGGATGTTGCAACAGCAACAACACTATTTTGATCAATTTTTCGGTATGCCTCCGCCTGGGTCTTACTATCCACCACTTCGTCCCTCGGGTCTTGCATGAGTGGTTGAGTGTTGTTAGTGTTAGTGTGGAAGGGTGTTGGGTATTGGTTGTCGGTAGTCATATTTCTCCTGTTCTCAGTAATTTTTGTCAGTTTCTGCTGTGTCAATTTTGGCATTTGGTGATTATTGATTGGTTATTGTTGTGATAATACTTTTGTTGGGTTGAGGAAGTTGTCAGACCCTCCGTGGCCCTACTTGGGTCGTTACAGACGTGAGTTTTTATGTAGGTGACCTTGACGAGAGAAGGACCTGATTGTACGCTCCCGGTCTTCGGTGATTTGATCGCACCAAGACCAAATGGAAAATCCAAATTTTTTAACTTCTTTTTCTTATTTTTCCCGATTCGTGCAGAATTGTGGCGAGGTGACGTGATTACGCGTATGCCCTTTTTCCCTCTCGATTTTTCTGTTTTTCATTTTCTTTATCCCCCTAATTTTTGAAAAACACAAAAAATTCGAAAAACCACAAAAATTCAAAAAGATTTTCATGTTTTTCTCTTTTTCCTCTCTTTTGATTCTTCGCCTATTCGTGCATTGAGGACAATGCACAGTTTTAGTGTGGGGGAGGAGTCTACTATCTTTTATTTTTCAAAAAATCATTTCAAAATCCATAAAAATTTGAAAAACTCGAAAAATCAAAGAGATTTTCTTTTCTTTGTCTTTTTCTTTTCTTTTCTTATTTCTCGTTATGTTTCGTGTCTCGTGTATGGTCTTGTTCTCTACTCTTACAGGTAACCACCACCTTAATAGCACGATTTGAAGAGATTATGGAAGCAACCTGCTAGGTAATTTCCTTCCTTTTCGCTTCCCTCTTTACTTTTGTAGAGGAGTTAGGTTGTTGCTATTGGAGGCTCTCGAAGTGAGCATTTTGGGTGTCGTGGTTGATTGTGTGCTTGAATGTTGATGGAGTACGGAGTACATGGCCTTGTGTTTTCTTTTATTTGCCTTATCTTTTTCGTGTGTTCCGTTTTGTTTTGCCTTTGTATAGTGTGTCTAGGATTAAAACTTTTCGAAAACCTGATTTTCAGTTTAGGCCGAGTGTTTATTACTCCCTTGTTAGAAACCCTTTTTGAATTTTGGACATTGTTCTAGTAGAATGACCTTGAACCAATTTTTGCATTGGATTTTTACCATGAGTCCATCTTTTCTACTAGGAGTCTACAACGGGATTCGCATTTGACCACCTTGACCACCCATGGAGTGATAAGGCCTTGGTTACCGTTTCCCGTTCTCTTAGGTAACCTTACTTGAGAAGCCGTCCTTTAGTCCAAATTTCCATCTTTTTGTGGGTTCGGAGGGGATGCATACCCGACTAGCCTATTTCTCTACCATTCACCCATTTCCACAAATAAGTTTCCAAAAATATGCTTTACCTTGAATCTCAAATGAATCATCTAGCCAAATATGGGCTACTCAAAAGAAAAAGGGAAAAATGAAGAAGAAGGGCATTATAAAAAAACAGCCCTCAATCGAAACAATGGGGAAAGAAAGAAAACCGAAAAGAAATTTGTGGACATGACATAGGTCCACCCCGACGCGGCCACGCGCGGGTTTGGGTAGGCGAATGAATCTCCATATGAGAATGGTTCGAATTGAAATTTAGGTCTATGTGGAGTCGCCACCGAATTTTGTGGTTATTCGGAACCATTTGAGCCCACTCTATGTCGTAGTGGTCCGTATACAAAATAAGGCCCATTTCCGATGTCAGAGTTTATTGGGCTCGTCCCTTTGCATTTGATACCGATACCGACATTATCGGATATCGTGTATTGAATGACTCTCGTGCGCCAACGGTTTCGGGCATCCGGAAACCGAGGTTCTGAGTAAGGGGTGAGGGTACGTGTTGGGAAGCCCACAAAGGACACCCAACCCCGCCCGCACATTAGCGGCCTCTACTAAGAATTCGAATGACTTTCCAATACGCGCGTTAGTAAAACGGGAAAATGATATGCAAATATTATTTTCCCTAAACATGTGAATGGAATGGAAAAGGGTTTCTAAGTCAATTTTAATGCAATTAATTCTACGTCAAAGTGGAATTTAGCATGTGGGTTCATTTAGTAAAATAAAACGAACAAGAATTAAATTGACAAAAGAAGTAACAAACGCGTTAGTAACGATGTAACGATATTTAATGGTTTATGGAAATATGAGATGAGATGATGCAAATATGATGATGTATGGTTTGAAAAGGTAGTAATACACGCGATTAACTAAACACGTGTTGACCTAAATCATAAATTACTACCAAGTTTGAAAAGGAGAATGTACGACTCGTTGTATTAGTCGTTATGAGGTCACTCGATCGAGTGGTCGATGGACTCGATCGAGTGGACCTTTAATAGATGATTCTGTTTTGCGTTTTAGACCGTACTCGGCCGAGTTATGGACCAACTCGGTCGAGTACATAGCCACTCGATCGAGTCACTGTGAGACTCAACCGAGTGGGGGTCGAAATAGACATTCTGATCGATAAATTGTGATGTCACTCAATCGAGTGGCCAAGGCACTCGGTCGAGTGGCACCTGTACGTACTTGGTTCGTTTGCAATTTAATTATTGATTTTGAAATTGCTTTTGATTTTTGTTAATTCGACGGTTTTACCGAATCGGACATAAATATTGCACAATTTATGTTCGACTTGGATTTTATAAATCGCGAATTTTGTCGAATCGAATATCAATATTGCGGAATTTATATTCGATTCTAATTTTGAATACTCGTTGTATCTCATATTCGATTATTTGAATCGATATGGGATATTAGAGTGAAATAGAAGAAAATAGATTAATTTTAGTCGTCTTAAATTAATTATTGTGATATAAACAAATCACGTTAATTAATTTATGTGACTTGATCGTTATATTCGATATCCAATTATGGAATTGGTATCGAATCTAAAATCGACGCTTTACTTGAATAAAAAGGACTTGATTCCCTCAACTTTTCCGACATCGAAATAAATCCCTAGGGATTGTGATGTCGGATCCGCGTCAACGGGTTTCGACCCTTATTGAAATACTATGATTGCTTTTGAAAATCGATGTAAATATGTGACTCGAAATAGAAAAAAAGATTATTGTTTAAGTTAACTTATTTCAATAATCAAACGATCGGGGTGATGGGATAAGCGACCGACGACGCGTGTGCAGTACACTTGTATATGCGGTTTTCCTTATCCCACCATCACTCACATTCGACACAAATCAATAAGTATTTTAATGCTTTTCTATTAATAATATTATCGATATTATGAGTGCAATGAACGAAATAATATAAAAAAATAGAAAAAGATGCCAAAAAAAAGAGAAGAAGACGACGAGAAGAAGAGAAGAAGGAGAGAAAGGGTTTTGACACCCTCAACCTACATGTTCTTGTCTCGGAACGGACTCGTAACCGTGGCTTTAACACAAGAGTCTTCGAGGTTTTATGGAGGTTAAGTTGTGGTGGCTCGGGATTGATTCCTAAAACTAGGTTTAGGGTTTGAATTTGATCTTGATTAGGGTTGAATTTTGATGTTGATTAGGGTTGAACTTGATGTTGATTAGGGTTTTGAAAGTGTGTGTGAAAATTGATTAGGGTTGTGTAGAGATGTCTAGGGTTTGTAAAAAAGTTGATTTGAGTGTTGCATGGGGTTGCTTATATAGGCAAAGCTAGGGCACCCGGTTTAGGGTTACTCGACCGAGTAGGTGGCTAACTCGGTCGAGTGGCCCGTTATGCCAGCCGTCGGGCTCGAAATAGGCCCACTCGATCGAGTGGGTGGGTCACTCGATCGAGTGGCCCAGCGGGGTCGCGCAAGTCAGTCTTTTGGACCTTGACTTTGAATGCTTGATGGGTTTTGTGTTTGACTTGGACTTTTGATGATGTGAGGGGCTGTTTTGTGTGTCTCGGAAACGACTTTGACCGGGGTTGACCCAATCGCTAAAAGTCGGTTTTAATTCCGGTGTCGGTTTTGGCCCAAATTAGTCTTGTTTGACTCGAAATGATCCACTGTGTCTGGATTTGAGGTTTTTTTTGTGAGATATGTACTCTGTAAGTGTGTTAGCCAGCGATTAATGGATTTGAGCCCATATCCGAGCGCGTAGAAACATGTTAGCGTCCGATCATCATCGGGTGTTTTTTGGAAACTACCATAGACACCTGGCAGTCAAAATGCGGGTGTCTACAGAGCCCCCACTCTGACTGAGGCTTGGACAGGGCGAAAGTCAGAGTAGCTACCAAGCCCGTTAAGACCTGGTAGACTTCCGATCGGGTCGTTTATAGTCCATTAGACTCGCGTGAAGGGCTCGCCAGCCACAAGACAGAAATCATACCTGAGCTGGATGATTGTACTCCGTGGGGAATTTGGGCTTGTCGCGTAAGCCTTGGGTGTGCCTGTGTGTTGGCCCATCCCGTGCTATCCCGGAAAATGCTGCTGGGGAGATTGGATGACTTGCATGTCTTTGCCTGAGTCGTACATGTATAAGTTACATAAAATGCATGCAACACGTAGGTAGCAAAATGACTCGTGCTGGGGAAAATGACTTTTTGAAGTTTTTGAAATTTTGAATTTGAAACCCTGAAAGCAATCACGAGCTAGGTTTTCAAAATGGAAAGGGGTAGAAAAGAAATTCGCAGTTTAAATAGACTGAAATCTGACCTTGTCGAAAGGGATCTTTTTTTCAAATGACTAAATTCTGCAAATTTCAAAGTGGAATTTGAAGAGAGGGACCTACCGACAGACTCGACTCTGGACACGACAGGACGAGTTGACTGACACGGACTGGACTCTCTAAGGGTTGGACCGTGACTCGATAGGGGTGTGGGCCGCCTAACAAGACTCTTAAGTTGCGCTATCCCGTAGCTTAGGCGAGTGGCAACACGGTCGCACATCGAAATGGGATAGATATGCTATGGGGGGATTGCAGTAGCCTGTAATGAGACTGTTTTAGTCTGGTGTCCTTCCAGATTTCTGATTTTTGGGTACATTTCCAAAGGGTATTGCTTCGAGTCCTGACAGATTCTTGTCTTCGACTGAGCCGAGTACTAGGACACACTACAGAAAGGAGGCTAGATTTTTTTGGATTTATCTGGATTTTGTGAGTGGATGGGGAACTTCTGCCTAGGAGAAGCCCCCATGACGACAAAGCTAGCTACTGAGAACATGACTGTGTCATGACCGGAATGATAGTGCTTTTTGAATGTGTGTCAATGTGGGTGGTTGTGCCTCTGTTGAAAGGTTGCCTACGTATTCACGTGTGGTGAAATCAAACCAAGCCGTAGTTTAGTGTCAGAAGATGTATTATGGTGCCTATTCTAATAGGACTTTGTGTGTAACTAGCCATAATGACGGTGTAGGCTAGGTGCATTCCCAGTGATGTCTTGATCAAAGGGCTTGAATGGTTAGGATATTAATCCTGTGACTGTGAGCGTTCTTCGGGGTAGCCCCCAGAGGTGGTGTGAACTATTTGGGCATGTTCTATGCCGACTGCAAGTTGAGTTCCCGTGTTCGGAGTTGGTAACTAGTTTGAATGGGATTTTAACGAGTTTTGTTCTCGGGATTTTTAACGAGTTTTGTTCTCGGGATTTGATGTTTTTGGGAATGTGCTGCTGGGAAGTAAGTGGCTTTGACGACTCGAAATCTGGAGCTCGGTTCTGTGGAGCTAAGGCTTCGAGGGCTGGTTTGATAATGCGGGATCTGGTTTTGATGACTCGAAATATGGAGCTCGGTTCTGTGGAGCTAAGGCTTCGAGGTCTGGTTTGATAATGCGGGACCTGGTTTTGATGACTCGAAATCTGGAGCTCGGTTCTGTGGAGCTAAGGCTTCGAGGGCTGGTTTCCATGTCTGGCCCTAATTGTTAGGGGTATCCTATGGAGCTTGAATCCTCAAAATTTCGGGCTGTGTCTGGCCTGGTTTTCGGGAAGGTCTTGAGGGTTGCAATGTGGGAATGCTGAGTGTGGTGTTAGCTGACCAGCTTGATTGTCACTCCCCTATTGGATGGCATGGATAATTTTGAATTTGACCGTACCCCGGTCAAAGGATTTTCATTTGAGTATATTTGAGTCATGGGTATTTGATTTTTTTATTGACCTCGCGGTCATGGGGTTTTGATAATTTTGACCGTACCCTGGTCGTGGGGCTTTCACTTGAATTGACCGTTGACCACGGTCATGGGTATTCTGAATTTTTTGATGATGGCCTGCTTTTTTTTTATGGACTTTCGATTTTTTTTGTGTCCAGTTGTTTTTTTTTTTTATGGCCTTCTTTTTGTTTTGGCCCTTTCTTTTTTGATGGCCTTCTTTTTGTTTTGGCCCTTTCTTTTTTTTGACTTTTTGTCCAGTGTTCTTTTGTTTTTTTTTTGCCGGTCAGACTAACACCTAAGGTAGGGATTGGTCAGTCTTATTGGAGGGGTGTTTTATTGTGGGAAATAGGTTTGCCTCCCGTCTTGAACCCAAACTAGGGGATTACCTAGATTTGTCATAGGATTCGATACCGCTCCTGCTATGGGTAGTTATGTGGCTTTTGTATACCAGACATGGAATAGTTAAAAAGAAAACACGGGCTCGGTTTCCTGCAGTTATTATAGATGTGCCTATAATAGTCACGTGCGTGTGCTCACAGTGTATGATGGTGTTCATCATGTTCTCGGAAAGACATAAGGAAAGTATATATAAGAAAGAATATTGACAGCTGATTTTATTGAATTTGAAAAAAGGACAGAATACAGTTGACTCTGACTCTGACTTTGACTTTGACTTTGGAAGAAATAGCACATCCTAGACTCGGACTCAGACTCGGACTTAAATCAGATCCGGACTCTCGGATGATGTTGTCATTAGTCGTCGGCTTCTAAGGACTCGAGTTGATGTCCAGTATAGCCTTCAGTAGAAGCTTCACCCAGATCTTCGTTATGTCGAAGATCGTCTTCAATTCTAATGCCCATTTCAGTAAGCACGACAAAGTTTGAAATGCCGGCATACCTAAGATGGACGCGGTAAGAAGGTAGGAGGTTGTTGATGAACGCCTCCACTAGTGTCTTCTCGTTGGGCTTGTTTACCAACTTTACACTCTCGGCCCTCCATCTTTGAAGATATTTAGTGAACCCTTCTTTGGGCTCTTGGGCCATGACTTCCAGAGTACGCATTGTAATCTGGATCTCGATATTATCGGCGTAGTTCCGAGCGAACTCTGTTGCGACGTCATCCCAAGTCGGGTATTTCTTGGAATCGAGCCTGTAGTACCAGGCTTTGGGTTGCTTCTCGAGGGAGGAAGGGAATAAGTGCTTAAACATGGTGGACTTTACCCCTTTTACCGCCATGAAGTCTTTGAAAGCCCGGATGTGGTGGACCGGGTCTTCGGTACCCTCAAACATAGGAATTCCCGTTAAGTTGAGGTTGGCAGGTAGCTCGTCATTCAAAGGTGAATAAGTACGAGCATTTTCGGTGTGGATCGAGTTGTTCGTCGATAAGTGGACTTGCTCTTTGAGCCTATGAACAACACTGATCAACTCGGCTATGGGCCCAGTGGGCTCAGCTCCTTCAACTGGGGCCGTTTTCTCCACGGTGCTTAGGCGGGTGGATAAAGTCGCTTGGTTAGCCTGGATGGCAGCCAGTTGGGTCTCGATCTTGGTCAGAGCATTTTTCAAATCGTCCATCTTGCGTTGGTATCTTGTTTCGGGTGGCCTGTTTGTAAGAACACCACGTAATCAGAGAGGTTGCTTCGGAACTCAGACTCACCAAGGCATAGGAAATAGCGCAAGAGGAGGGACGGCCCCAGTTTGACTCGGGTTAGACTCCCCTAAGACAAATGTGTAGGGTACGATTCTCGGAGTGACTGTGATTAATCACTCCGTCGGAGAATAGCCCCCAATGTGAGACTAAGGACTCAGATGGTGTGACACCTAAGTGACTCGAAAGTGGAGTACACGTGTAAGACATGACCCTTAGGGCAACCGTGATTGATCGCCCTGCTAATGGGTAGCCCCCGAGTGGGATTGAAGATTTTGTTAAGACTCGATTGTTTGACGAGCGACCCTTAGACGTAAGGACCCCGAACCTTTTGTTGTAGGGCTATGCCTTGTAAAAGGCTGACTCGGAAAAGACACCTAGACGGGTGACTTGTGAAAGGTGGGCCTCCCTTAGGATTCGGCTATGTGGGCCGAGTCCTGCTCGAAGGAAGGTCCACGTGAGATATTTCTAGACTTTTGAACTCGATTGTGTTGACGGGCCCTCCTTTGTAGGAGTTTGTCCTACGTGGGTGGGCCTTGCCTTAGTCTAATAAGGCGGACTTGGATAGGGAAGAAACTCTTGATGTAAGATCGACAGAGTTTCGACGCTAAAGACCTTGACAACTTAAGACGCGACCCGACACTTGCTAAATACGGGAAGTCCTAAGGAGAGAAAGGTTTTGAAAATTGATTGTTTTTGAAAAAGGTCTGAGAAAACTCGGTGGAAGGCCCAACTTTTCGAAAAAACGGAAAGTGTATCGGGCCGCGGGTTTTGAAAGTTCGAAATGCTTTTCGAGTTTTGAATTGGGCAGCATACCCTCTAGAAAATACGCTATTTTGAGTAAAAGTCATAAGTCCTAAATTCGGTATGTGTCCCAGGTTTCGAAATTGAATAGTTTGAAAAAGATGCAATCTTTGAAAAAAAAGACGGTTTTTTGAAAACGACTCGGAAACCAAGTAGCACGTAGTCACACAAGCATTATAACAACGCCATGTATGCTTTACACTAAGTCTCGGTCGGTCTATAGAGGGTCTATATACCAGTGTACATAGTCTAGACGTTGATCGGGACGGACTTCCTAAGTCGAGTTGATCTTAGAACATGCCGCGAAACCTACTCGAATCGACTATGGACACCTTTTGAAATATCCATATTGGAGTACATCAACGGTATAGTGGGACGTCGGTCGCGAGTACCAGCCCGGAAAAATATGGGTTATGCATGAACCGTAAAACTAAAACGCGTATTGTACTAGTCAAACGATTTCTATTCGAGTCTCACCCTGAGGATGCCGATGGTAAGTCACGCATCAGTTAATCCCCAGCGGAGTCGCCAAATTGTGGACATGACATAGGTCCACCCCGACGCGGCCACGCGCGGGTTTGGGTAGGCGAATGAATCTCCATATGAGAATGGATCGAATTGAAATTTAGGTCTATGTGGAGTCGCCACCGAATTTTGTGGTTATTCGGAACCATTCGAGCCCACTCTATGTCGTAGTGGTCCGTATACAAAATACGGCCCATTTCCGATGTCAGAGTTTATTGGGCTCGTCCCTTTGCATTTGATACCGATACCGACATTATCGGATATCGTGTATTGAATGACTCTCGTGCGCCAACGGTTTCGGGCATCCGGAAACCGAGGTTCTGAGTAAGGGGTGAGGGTACGTGTTGGGAAGTCCACAAAGGACACCCAACCCCGCCCGCACATTAGCGGCCTCTACTAAGAATTCGAATGACTTTCCAATACGCGCGTTAGTAAAATGGGAAAATGATATGCAAAGATTATTTTCCCTAAACATGTGAATGGAATGGAAAAGGGTTTCTAAGTCAAATTAATTCTACGTCAAAGTGAAATTTAGCATGTGGGTTCATTTAGTAAAATAAAACGAACAAGAATTAAATTGACAAAAGAAGTAACAAACGCGTTAGTAACGATGTAACGATATTTAATGGTTTATGCAAATATGAGATGAGATGATGCAAATATGATCATGTATGGTTTGAAAAGGTAGTAATACACGCGATTAACTAAACACGTGTTGACCTAAATCATAAATTACTACCGAGTTTGAAAAGGAGAATGTACGACTCGTTGTGTTAGTCGTTATGAGGTCACTCGATCGAGTGGTCAATGGACTCGATCGAGTGGACCTTTAAAAGATGATTCTGTTTTGCGTTTTAGACCGTACTCGGCCGAGTTATGGACCAACTCGGTCGAGTACGTAGCCACTCGATCGAGTCACTGTGAGACTCTACCGAGTGGGGGTCGAAATAGACATTCTGATCGATAAATTGTGATGTCACTCGAACGAGTGGCCAAGGCACTCGGTCGAGTGTCACCTGTACGAACTTGGTTCGTTTGCAATTTAATTATTGATTTTGAAATTGCTTTTGATTTTTGATAATTCGACGGTTTTACCGAATCGGACATAAATATTGCACAATTTATGTTCGACTTGAATTTTATAAATCGCGAATTTTGTCGAATCGAATATCAATATTGCGGAATTTATATTCGATTCTAATTTTGAATACTCGTTGTATCCCATATTCGATTATTTGAATCGATATGGGATATTAGAATGAAATAGAAGAAAATAGATTAATTTTAGTCGTCTTAAATTAATTATCGTGATATGAACAAATCACGTTAATTAATTTATGTGACTTGATCGTTAGATTCGATATCCAATTATGGAATTGGTATCGAATCTAAAATCGACGCTTTACTTGAATAAAAAGGACTTGATTCCCTCAACTTTTCCGACATCGAAATAAATCCCTAGGGATTGTGATGTCGGATCCGCGTCAACAGGTTTCGACCCTTATTGAAATACTATTATTGCTTTTGAAAATTGATGTAAATATGTGACTCGAAATAAAAAAAAAAGATTATTGTTTAAGTTAACTTATTTCAACAATCAAACGATCGGGGTGATGGGATAAGTGACCGACGACGCGTGTGCAGTACACTTGTATATGCGGTTTTCCTTATCCCACCATCTCTCACATTCAACACAAATCAATAAGTATTTTAATGCTTTTCTATTAATAATATTATCGATATTATGAGTGCAATGAACGAAATAATATAAAAAAATAGAAAAAGATGCGAAAAAAAAAAGAGAAGAAGACGACGAGAAGAACAGAAGAAGGAGAGAAAGGGTTTTGACACCCTCAACCTACATGTTCTTGTCTCGGAACGGACTCGTAACCGTGGCTTTAACACAAGAGTCTTCGAGGTTTTATGGAGGTTAAGTTGTGGTGGCTCGGGATTGATTCCTAAAACTAGGTTTAGGGTTTGAATTTGATCTTGATTAGGGTTGAATTTTGATGTTGATTAGGGTTTGATCTTGATTAGGGTTGAACTTGATGTTGATTAGGGTTTTGAAAGTGTGGGTGAAAGTTGATTAGGGTTGTGTAGAGATGTCTAGGGTTTGTAAAAAAGTTGATTTGAGTGTTGCATGGGGTTGCTTATATAGGCAAAGCTAGGGCACCCGGTTTAGGGTTACTCGACCGAGTAGGTGGCTAACTCGGTCGAGTGGCCTGTTATGCCAGCCGTCGGGCTCGAAATAGGCCCACTCAATCGAGTGGGTGGGTCACTCGATCGAGTGGCCCAGCTGGGTCGCGCGAGTCAGTCTTTTGGACCTTGACTTTGAATGCTTGATGAGTTTTGTGTTTGACTTGGACTTTTGATGATGGGAGGGGCTGTTTTGTGTGTCTCGGAAATGACTTTGACCGGGGTCGACCCAATCGCTAAAAGTCGGTTTTAATTCCGGTGTCGGTTTTGGCCCAAATTAGTCTTGTTTGACTCGGAATGATCCAATGGGCCTGGATTTGAGGTTGTTTTTGTGAGATTTGTACTCTGTAAGTGTGTTAGCCAGCGATTAATGGATTTGAGCCCATATCCGAGCGCGTAGAACATGTTAGCGTCCGATCATCATCGGGTGTTTTTTGGAAACTACCATAGACACCTGGCAGTCAAAATTTGGGTGTCTACAAAATTCAAAATCTAAAAAATCGTTCCCAAACCCCAAATAATCTCTTGGTCGATTATTTGGCGTGAAATGCCTACTAGAGGACCGAGTTCCGAGGAAGGAAAATAGCGGTGAATAGTCGATCCTTACCATTTTGCAAACACTTGTCCACTTTTTGTTTGGTCTAATTGGCTTTCTCGAGTTTGGGACGATCCTCTAGGTTTAGCTTAGGAGACGGGATAACACTTACCTACAGTGCTTACTAACTCCATGGTTCTCACTTATCCACTCCATTTATCGTCCCGTTGTAGGCATCTCTAGTGGAACTAGAAGGACCTTGGTAAATATTCAATGTTTTTATTGTTTGATTGTCATCCTATTAGGATTTTGTCCATGTCAATTTGGGTGACTAACTTAGTAGTGTTCTCGCTTGGCTTGAGTTTAAAATCGGTGCTTTCTCCGCTGCTTCGATGAGGGATTCGGCGATTTGTTTTCTCTTTGGATGCGTCTATCTTTTTGTGTGTCTTCTTTGTTTTTATGTGTTTGTGTGTGTTAGTCGCATCCCCAATTTTGAGCAAGCCCCAACTTGCCTTGCATGGGAGTACTCTACCTCATGGGTATTTCAATGTGATTTGAAGGGATGGAGCGGGCCCATTAATTGCCTCGTATCGGCTTAGCATAGTCTAGCTTAGTAGTAGTAGCTAATTTCTTTTTGGGTCTTTGCTCGAGGACGAGCAACGGTTTAGTGTGGGGGAATTGTTGTGTGTCAAATTTTGACCTTTTTCCTCCCATTTAGACCCGTTTTTCCTCTATTTTGCGGGAATAGAGTGCGATTATCGCCGTATTTTGCGTAATTCTCGCATTAGTGTCTCTCTTTTGCATTTTACGTGTTTTTGGTAGTTTTCTGTCTATTTTGATAGGATTTTCGACCAAAAACGTGTCTGAGATCCTATGAGCATGAGAGAGGGAAACCGTCTGAAAAGAAAAGCACGCAACTCAAAATCCAAAATCCAAACCCAAGAGGTGAAACCTTGAGCGAAAAGGAAAAACTATAAGTCCATTGGGCATCTTCACCGGAGAGGTCGAACTTCAAATGATAATATCTAGAGTTCTAGACCTTGGATCGAAGCGATTCTAGTTGGAGGTGAAAGCTTATCTTTTTCGCTTTCCAACGACATATCACACGCCCCAAACGGAGTTCAAACGAAAGAGTTATGGCCCTCTGAAGTCACAGGGCGAAATTTCACCCGATGAGAATTTGACCGGGCGAAATTTCGCCCGATGGTGTTCCTCCCCAGATTGCCATTTTGGACAAAAAGTTCATAGGGTGAAATTTCACCCTATGAGTTGATTGGGCGAAACGACCGGGCGAAATTTTGCCCACCGGGTGAAATTTCGCCCGATGGAGAAAAGCGCCAAAAATCGCAAAATGAGAAGAAAATCTCACCGGGTGAAATTTCACCCGGTTGTGTCAGCTCGTCAACCGCAGGGGGAAGTTTTGCCCCATGAAGATGCAAAAGAGTAAAGGTGTAGCTTAAAAGAAGAGGAATTGGATTTGGGCTTGAAGATTGTGTGACCCATTAAGAACCACTATATATACTACACCTAGGGTTTCATTTCATTTTTGTGCCTTAAGTGTGCCTCCCTCTTTAGGGTAGGAGTAGTGTAGTGGATCCTTATTAGTAGTAGTAGTAGTAGTAGTAGTAGTAGTAGTAGTAGTAGTAGTAGTAGTAGTAGTAGTAGTAGTAGTAGTAGTAGTTCACATAGTAGAAAAACTCCATAGATTAGAAAGCCTTCTTAGTTTAGATTAAATCTACTATATCAAGTTATCATCTTTGTTAAAGATTTGGACTTTATTTTGAAGATTGAAGAGTATTGCAAGGATTGGTGACAAGTTCTTGTATTATCCCTTTCAAGATTCAATTTTTATGTAATCTTCATCTTCCTCCTTAGTGTTCTCCATAATTGGTAGTTTCTTTCCTCTCCCTTTCTCCATAATTAGTTTATGTTTTTCTCTCTCTTTTGTTAGTTTCTCCATAGTTTGTGTGGTAGTTTATTTCTCCTTCTTAGTGTTATGATGTTCTACGTAATGAATAGTGAGTAGATTTCTTGTTGGGGAATTTATGGATGAGGACTTGGATTATTTGAATTGAGGAATGATGGTGGGTTGTTTGCTTGTTGATTTATCAATTTTGAGGTTTTTGTGTCTTTGTTGGCTTAGAACCGCGGCTAGGTCGACCTTGACTTACTCTTACCAATATGGGGAAACTCCGGGTAGGAGTTACCTTGACTTGAGACTTACCATCTCGCCGCGAAAGCGGGTATAGGTGGGTTGGGTGAAGAAACCGAAAGGTGGCATTCTCCCTTATCAACGTTATGACTAAAACTCGATTCCGAGATTCTTAGACCCCATTTCCGAGTCCCGACTCTCCCCAACGCCTTTCCCATCATAGTTTTTAGCTTAGCCGTCTTACTCGCTCACATTAGTTCAACTCTTCTCGTCCCAAAACCCCCACTCTTCTCGTCCAAAAACCCCCCATCTCAACCCCAATCACAGTCAACTCTAGACTTGACCAACAACACTTAACTGCCTCCCTGTGGTTCGACCTCGACTTGCCGCTACTACATAGTAGTAAGTTGGGACTAAAAATATTGTTTGCATGTGTGTCAGCGACAGCGCGCATCAGTACCCTCACCCCTTACTCAGAACCATGATTTCCGGATATCTGAATCCATTGGCACACGAGAGTCATTCAATACACGGTATCCGATAATGTCGGTATCGGTATCAAATGCAAAGGGACGAGCCCAATAAACTCTGACATCCGAATGGGTCATACTTTGTGCATGGCTCACTAAGATATAGAGTGGGTTCGAACAGGCCCGAACTCCCATAAAGTTCCGTGGCGACTCCACTTCGATTTAAATTTCAATTCGACCCATCTAATATGGAGATTCATTCGCCTCCCCAAACCCGCGTGTGGCCGCGTCGGGGTGGACCTATGTCATGTCCACAATTTGGCGACTCCGCTGGGGATTAACTGATGCGTGACTTACCATCGGCATCCTCAGGGTGAGACTCGAATAGAAATTGTTTGACTAGTACAATACGCGTTTTAGTTTTACGGTTCATGCATAACCCTATATTTTTCCGGGCCGATACTGGTGACCGACGTCCCACTATACTGTGATGTACTCCAACATGGATATGTCAAAGGTGTTGATAGTCGATTCGTATGGGTTTCGCAGCATGTTCTAAGCTCAACTCGACTTTGGAAGTCTGTCCCGATTCTCGGATAGGCTATGTACACTGGTATAGACCCTTTATAGACCGACCGAGACTTAGTGTAGAGCATACAAAACGTCGTTATAATGCTTGCGTGACTATGTGCTACTTGGTTTCTAAGGTCGTTTTTCAAAAACCGTCATTTTCAAAAATTGCATTCTTTTTCAAAATATCCAATTTCAAAACCCCAGGACGTATACCAAATTTAGGACTCATGATTTTACTCAAAATAGCCTATTTCTAGCCGGTATTCTGTCCATTTCAAAACTCAAAAATATTTTCGAACTTTCAAAGCTATGGCCCGATAAACTTTTCCATTTTTTTTTTTGAAAAATTAGGCCCTCCACTGATTTTTTTTTTTCGGCTTTTCTCGAAAAAAAAATCCTTTTCAAAACCTTTCTCCTCTTAAGACTTCCCGTATTTAGCAGTGTCATAAGTCGTCGAAGTCTCTAGCGTCGAAACTCTGTCGATCTTACATCACGAGTTTCCTCCCTATCCCAGTCCGCCTTATTTGACTAAGGCAAGGCCCACCTACGTAGGACACACTCATACAAAGGAGGGTCCGTTTACACATTCGAGTCCCAAGTCTAGGGATGTCTCACGTGGACCTTCCTTCGAACAGGACCCGGCCCACATTGCCGGACCCTAAGGGAGGCCTAACTTTCACAAGTCGCCCGTCTAGGTGTCTTTTCCGAGTTATTTCCTTTTTCGGTCTTTTCTTTTTTTCTCGGGATGTACTTCTATTTGGGCTAGTTCCTGATTACGCGGTGTTCTTACAGACAAGCCACCCATAACCAGAAGCCAACACAAGATGCAAGAAACCTTAGACGAACTGAAAACCGCGCTGGTTAAGATGGAAACTCAACTGACGGCCATCAGGACCGACCAAACCACTCTTGCCACCCGTTTGACTGCCATGAAGCAAGGGACTCCTGTTGCTGGATCTGAGCCCACCGGGCCCATAGCTGAACTAATCAGCGTTGTTCGCAAGCTTGAAGAACAGGTCCACTTGTCAACAAGCAACTCGATCCATACGGAGAATGCTCGCTCTTACTCGCCTCTGAATGACGAGTTACCCACCAACCTCAACCTTACGGGAATACCGATGTTTGAGGGTACTGAAGACCCGGTCCACCACATCCGGGCTTTCAAAGAATTTATGGCTGTCAAGGGGGTAAAGTCCCCAATGTTCAAGCACCTGTTCGCTTCCTCCCTCGAAAAGCACCCCAAAGCCTGGTACTACAGGCTCGATTCCAAGAAGTACAAAACTTGGGATGATGTGGCGACTGAATTTGCTCGGAATTACGCTGATAATACCGAGATCCAGACTACGATGCGTACTCTGGAAGTTATGGCCCAAGAGCCCAAAGAAGGGTTCACCAAATATCTTCAAAGGTGGAGAGAGCGTGAAGTTGGTCGATAAGCCCAACGAGAAAGTCTTAGTAGAGGCCTTTGTCAAGAACCTCCTCCCTTCCTACCGGGTCCATCTTCGGTATGCCATCAGCCCCAGTTTTGCCGCCCTTACTGAAATGGGCACAAGGATCGAGGATGACTTAAGGTTAGAGAGCCTGAATAAGGCCTCTACCAAGGGATATCAAGGGGCCAGTTCATCTGTGAGCAAGCCCACACCTGCAGCTGCAACTCGCAGCATCTTCGATGGGGTAAACCTGCTTGACACCTCATCCAAAAAGAATACACCAAATCGGGTATTTACGGATATAGGGACTACCTATACCTACGCCTTACAAAGGCTATCTTCGAAGGGCCTAATCCAACCAATAGGCCCAACTCCCGAAGTTCCAGTGGAGAAAAGATCCAAGAGCTACAATGTTCAGGCCTATTGCCAATATCATCGAGGTAGTGGGCACAATACTGAAAAACGCTGGAAATTGAAGCACCTGATCCAAGATCTGATCGAAAGCGGGAAAATACTGTTGCCCGGAGACAAGCCGAGTAACAAAGAAAACTCGTTCAGTGCCCATGCTATATTCACTGGAGAGGTAATCGACTGCTCACACCTCATTTCTTCCCCCTTTATCCCACAAGTTAACGGGATATGGTTTGATGATGAGGAAGATGTTTACCTAACTAAAGGAGAAGCTGTCTCCATTACCAGTGAAGAGGTTCGAAAAACTAAGTCTAAAGCCTTAGCCACCAACCACCTCGCCACCACCGGGCGTCCTACCCCAACAACCGTCAGTGAACCTGCCAGGACGAAATCTACCCTTGAGGAACCAAGCAACGACACGGCCTTGGTCCAGCAATTGAAAAGAGTAAGAGTCGATCTAACCATATGGCAACTTCTGGTTAGTTCGCAAGAACATCGAGAAGCACTGACTAAGGCTCTCAATCAAATCAAGGTCGACTCACAGGTTACCCTCGCTGAAATGGTAGCCATTATCATGCCCTATCTCAAGGGCAAGTCCAAGGAAGAAGGCCCACTCATCACCTTCTCCGAATCCGATCTTCCACCGTTTGGGGCCGCCCATAACTTGGCCCTCTACATCACGGTCATTTGCCGAGGGAAATACCTCCCGATGACCCTAATCGATGACGGATCCGCTGTAAACGTCCTTCCTTTGAGGACTGCCAAAGCCCTGAGACCGACTATTTCCCGACGGCGCAAACTATCCAGGCTTTTGACGGAAGCCCGAAACCGGTTGCCAGGGCCGTTAAAATAACAATCATAACGGGCCCAATTCAAAAAGAACTGGAGTTTCAGGTGATCGATGTCACCTCGTCCTTCAACCTACTGCTCGGAAGGCCTTGGATCCATGCGGTCAAGGCCGTGTCCTCTACCCTCCATAGAAAGGTCAAGATGCCTCTTCAAGACGGTGTCATCACACTGGAGGCGACCCCTATGACCATAGCTAGCTGCAACGCCACGGGCCGGGCTGAACCACGAGGATTCGACTTCGTGGGAATGATCGAAGGGGAATATCTCTTCAAGCCCTATTTCACCACTAGCATCAATACGATGCTACAAAACTTGGGCTACTTACCTGGGGCTACCTCAAGACCATATCTTCCGGCGGGGAGGATTATCGAGGTCCTGAATGACGGGGGATCTCGATTCGGCTTAGGTACACTATGACCCCGGGAAAAGTGGACCGGGCGAATGCAATCAAATTTGTCACTCCAGTATTCGGAGCAATTCAAGTGGGCCTCTACCAACCCACCATCACATATCCCGAGACCAAAATGGCTCGGGAATGCAATTTCATCCCCGATGACATATTTGCCCTTGTCCAGACGGAATCCAAGGAGGGCGCCGACAATTCCGAGTCCGTGCTGGGGCTCCTATTCAGGGAAGACAAGACCATCCTCGCTCCTAAAGAAGATCTGGTAAATCTTATCCTCCGCAGCAACCGGTTCGACCCGACAAAGCTGATCTCCGAAGTTGGTACAGACACCGGGAAGAGGGCCTGGAGGAAGACCATCAAGTGGACTGAAAGCCAGGGTCGAGTCTACAAGCTAACCACCGGCGAGGCAGACATGCCGGATACCGAGTTCGAGTCAGAGTCGGAGTCAGAGTCCGAGTCTAGAGGGTCTGGTGCTAGAGTCCGGTCCGTAACCCCTATCCCTTTAGCCACTCCCACTGGAGTCTCGGGGCCTGTCCCGAGAGCACTCCCTATCCCGCCTCTGACCAACGATCAGATGGACGCTCTTTTCGAGCTGTTTTCCAAATTTACTATTAATAATAACGAAAATCGTTCCGCTTACGACTTGTCTTATTTCCAAAATTCTTTCAATTTTAAAAATCTTATTTGCAATGACATGGAGAAACCCGACGAATGGGTACCTCTGCCTCCGCATCTGATCGAGGAACTCGAACAAAGGGAATCCCGAGACCCGGTGATTGAAGAAACCGAGTCCATCAACGTGGGAACCACTTTAGAGCCCCAGATGCTTAAGTTGGGTCTATCCTTAGATCCTGAGGAGAGAAAACAATTCACGAACCTCCTCCAAGAATTCAAGGATGTCTTCGCATGGTCCTACAAGGACATGCCGGGGATAGATCGGGAAATAGCTGAACACCATATACCCATCAAAGATGGGTGCAAGCCGGTAAAACAGAAACTCCGAAGAATAAGACCCGAATGGTCTCTCAAGGTCAAAGAAGAAGTCGATAAGCAATTCAAAGCGGGCTTTATACAAGTGTCTGAATATCCAGACTGGGTTGCAAACATCGTGCCGGTACCCAAGAAGGACGGCAAGGTGCGGGTATGTTTAGACTTCCGGGACCTTAATAAGGCCAGCCTGAAAGACGATTTTCCGTTACCGCACATCGACATACTGGTGGATAACACGGCCGATCATGCCCTTCTATCATTCATGGACGGGTATGCCGGATACAATCAGATCAAAATGGCGGAAGAAGATATGAGTAAGACCACCTTCATTACACCTTGGGGTACTTACTATTACACCGTTATGCCATTTGGGCTTATCAACGCCGGGGCCACTTATCAACGAACCGCCACTACTTTATTACACGATATGATGCATAAAGAAGTGGAGGTTTACGTGGACGACATGATCGTCAAATCCAAAGATCGAGGCCGGCACATCTCGGCCCTAAGGAAGTTCTTCACCCGACTGCGCAAATACAACATGAGACTAAACCCTCAAAAGTGCAGTTTCGGGGTAACATCGGGCAAATTACTGGGCCATATCGTTAGCCAACGCGGCATCGAGGTTGACCCAGCTAAAATCAAGGCCATTACCGAGATGCAGCCACCTAAGACCGAAAAAGAAATAAGGGGGTTTCTCGGGAAAGTCCAATACATCAGCCGGTTCATTTCAAAGCTAACCATGGTATGTGAGCCCATTTTCAAGAAACTGAAGATAGGAGAACGAACACTATGGGACGATAAATGTGAAACGGCTTTCGATAAAATCAAGGAGATTCTGTCTGCTCCGCCAGTATTAATGCCACCTCAACCTAGTCTGCCTTTGTCGTTATACCTAACAACGACCGAGACAGCCATGAGGGCTATGCTGGCCCAGACAGTCGATTCAGAAGAACGGGCTATTTACTACATCAGTAAGAAGTTCCTGGAATACGTATGCAAGTACACAATGCTTGAAAAGACGTGCCTAGCTTTGGTTTGGGCCACTAAAAAGCTCTGACACTATATGCTCAGTTACGAGGTACATGTTTTATCTAAAATGGATCATATCAAGTACTTGTTCGAGAAGCCCATCCTTAACGGTCGGATGTCCAGATGGACTTTGATGCTAGCAGAATTTGATCTTAAGTTCGTACCTTTAAAAGCTATATCAAGGGCCGGGTAGTAGCAGAGTTCCTTGCCGATAGTCCGGTATCTGAAGAAGGGCATACCGATACTTGGGCCTTCCCAGATGAAGACATATTTAATACCGACACCGAGACCTAGGATGTGTATTTTGATGGGGCATCCAACTTCCGAGGATTCGGGATCGGAATTCTTTTAATTTCACCAAAGGGAGAGCACACACCGTTATCCATTAAACTGGATTTCGATGTGACTAACAATGCAGCCGAGTATGAAGCATGCATTCACGGGTTGCAAGCCACCGCAGTTTTAGGGGTAACGAACCTCCGGGTCCACGGTGACTCATCACTAGTCATCAATCAAGCGCTCCAAAAATGGAAAACTCGGAATGCCAATCTCGTGGCTTACCAAGCGCAAGTAAGGGTTCTCGAGAAACAATTCCAAAAGGTAGAATATATCTATTTACCTCGGGAGGAAAACCAATTTGCGATTGCACTTACCAAATTAACATCTTTATTGAATATCTCGAAGCATTTAACCAGCATGCCGATTTGCGTCGAAAGACGGTCTGAGCCGGTGTATATTCACGCCATCCAAGACATCGAGATAACTGATCCAGAACCTTGGTATCAGGCCATTATAACTTATTTGACGACGGTAGAATATCCTTCGGAAACTGAAAACCAGGCCAAGAAAGCCTACGAAGGTTGGCCACCCAATTTGTTCGTACGGACGACGGACAGCTATACAAAAAGACGGCACAGGGGGCTCTCCTCCTGTATATCGATAAGATACAGGCCGAGAAGGTCATGGCCGAGGTACACGATGGTGAAAATGACCCGCATATGAACGCCCATATCCTAGCCCGAAAAATCATGAGGCGCGGATATTATTGGAACAGCATGGAGACCGGCTGTCAGTTATATGTCAAACACTGCCATAACTGTCAGATCTTTGCCAACGTGCAACACATGCCATCATCCCTATTATACACCATGACGTCACCATGGCCATTTTCGACGTGGGGTATTGATATAATTGGCAAGGTACACCCTTCCGGGACGGGAGGTCACTGCTTCATTTTGGTAGCCATCGACTATTTCACCAAATGGGTCGAAGCCGAGTCATATCGGATTCTGAATGCCAAGCATGTTGCCAAATTTATCCAAAATAAGATTATATGTCGATACGGGATCCCGCGCGAATTTATCAGTGATCACGGGACCCATTTTCAAGCTGAAACCGCTGCGTTGCTAGCAAAATATAAAATTCAGAGGCATACATCTTCGCCTTACCGTCCCCAAACGAATGGAGCGGTAGAAGCGGCAAATAAAACGATTGTCACCATACTTAAAAAGATGGCTGAGAATTATCGGGACTGACCCGACAAAATACCTTTTGCCCTATGGGGGTACCGAACGTCGATTCGCACCGCGACCGGGGCAACTCCGTAATATTTGACGTACGGAATGGAAGCGGTCCAACCGTTCGAGCTAGAAGTAACATCCCTCAGGATCTTACTTGAAAGCCAAGTGCCTGAAGCAGATTGGGTCCAAGCCCGATACGATTCGCTTGTTCTTTTAGATGAACGGCGGTCCAGGGCCCTCAACAATATCCAAATATACCATAAGAGGATACAACGGGCCTTTAACAAAAGGGTTAGACCCAGAAACATCATGGAAGGGGATCTGGTTCTATAATCGGTCTGTGCATTACTACCGGTTGACCCAAGAGGAAAATTCAAACCCAATTGGGCTGGGCCGTATTTTGTAAAGAAGGTCCTATCAGGAGGGGCGGTGAAGCTGACGGACTTGGACGGGAACAAATTCGTCAACCCGACCAACTTGGACCAGTTGAAGCGCTACTACCCCTAAAACCTTGTCTCAATGTCATTTGCAAAAAAAATTATAAAAATTTGTCTTTTTATAAATTTTCAAAATTATAAGCAAGTCAATAAGTTAGGATTACTTATCCTACTGTCGCACATCTCGTACTAATAGTCTTGATGTATTTCGAAAATTGCAAAAAATCCATGTTTGAACTGCGTTTGGTTTGATTCCGCTAATTGTGGATACGTAGGCCGCCCCTCAAAAGGTTACAACCACTGCAATAACGAAAAGACGGGAACGGTATTCACTAATATGTCTTTTATTAAAAACGTGATGAACTCGGGAATTTCAAAAATTACATCAAAAAAAAACGGCAAAAACAAAAAAAAACACACACCACAAAAAAATAATAATACTAAATAATAAAATTAAGGAGACTAGTGTTCGTGCATTTTGCCCTTTCCCTTATCTTTTGGGTCGCGCTTGGCCCAAGGTCGTCGGGGCGGAGGCGAGTGTTCCCGAATCACGAGAGGAACCTCTTTAGCTCGAACCCGTTTCTTCGACAGCGGGTCTTCTGCCATTGTCACTGGTCCGAGTCGAGCCCGTACGTGCTCAGGTAGCCTGTCTCGCGGGCCAAGTCGGTCCTGCACTGCCAGTCTTGGGCCAAGTCTCCTTTCTAAGTCAGTCTGGGGGCTCACCTTCCCCCGCGCACCTCTAGCACTGGACCCTTCAGCTTGAGTCCTAGTCTTCCTTCTTTGACCTGACATAAGACGGACCAGAGTAGCCGGAGTGTCGCCTTCGTCGAAAAAGCCCCTATTGTCTTTGACCTGCTCCCTTCGTAGCAGGTCAAAAGCTTCATCAACCTTTAAAGCCGCTCGGGCTTTGGCATTATCTGCTTTGGTCCACCTCACATAAGAATCTGAAACCCAGATTGAATGAAGAGATTTGGGAATGGGCCAAGTATACCGGGTGTACCATCGTTGCATCCATGTATCGCACATCACATGAGTGAGTTGGGTAGATTCCCTCACAACTGCTTCAACCTCCGGGATTCTTTGGGTCCAACCATACTGCCTTAGTCTGCCTGAAAGACAAGATTACCTGATAGCGAGATTTATCCCTCGGAGCCAAGCCCGTCCAAACATAAATGGGCCACCATGGCACTACCCATCGAATCAACGGACCGCTATGGAAAGATAACACCTCGTCCCAATACTTCTGGGTGATCTAGCGAGAAAAATCGATAGCCCGTCTACTTGTCATCACCTGATTAGAACGGTATCTGCTCGAGTCAAGGGGAGGATCTATGACTGATAGCCTCTCAAATAGCCAAATCTGAAAAAGGAAACAAAAATATGAGTTCCCGAGACGAAATAGGCGTCCGCCTAAGGGCACTCGATCGAGTGCCTAGGGGTCACTCGATCGAGTGGCACCCCTGAAATCGAACAGGGGGCTTTTTACGAGGGCACTCGATCGAGTGCCAGGGTGACTCGATCGAGTGCCAGGGTGACTCGATCGAGTGCCCACTGCAGCAGAAAGATCGCAAGGAAAAAATAAAAAAAAATCGAAAAATTGAGAAATTGAGAAAATCAGAAAAATCCAAAGCGATATACCTGCAATAAGCGCGTGCTCCCGGTTAGACGAACCGATGAATCCCTCTTACGGTTATCCAAACCCTAGATAATTTCTGCCGTAATCAGCCAGGCTGGACTATGCTCCGTCTCCATCAGGTCGACCACGGTCAAAAGGCGGGCGTTACCCATGCACGACAACAAATCCATGTGGCCCTCAAAGGCATAATGATCGCCTCCCAATCGGTTCGGTCGTTTTAACGAAGGACGGGGGATCAAACGATATTTATAGACTCGGAATTATCACAAAAACAAACAAGTAATCGTGGTAAGTCGAGGTCGGTCCACAGGGAACGGTGTATTGTCGTGAGGTTTAAAGTGTCGTGTTCGATGTCTTAGAGAGAGGGGTTTTTTCGTTTCGAGGTCGAGTCTATACTAAAGAGATTAGCGCGTTGATGGTTTTGGAGGTAATCAATTTAAGGAAAGGCGTTAGGGAGAAGTCGGGATTCGGTGCTTGGGGTCTAAGAAGGTCGGGATCGAGTTTTTGTCGCAATGTCGGTCGACTCGCCTAAAAACCCGCTTTCGCGGTGAATGAGGGTGAGTTCCTAGTCATGGTAATTCCTACCCCGAGTTTCCCCATATTGATAGAAATTAGTCAAGGTCGGTCTAGTTGGCCGGACTAAAACAACAATGACATGACACCATAAATAAGTTAAACCAACATGCAAGCAACCCACCAACATCCCTATATTCAAATAAACCAAGCCCTCATCCCTAAACTCCCCAACAAGAAATCTACTCACACAACATTATGGAAATCATCACAACATGCAAATTAATAAGATTAAAAGAAGATGATGATGAGAAAATAACACAAAAACTAAATAGAGATTAGAGAGTGGAAGAGAATTGTACCAACTATGAAGATCTAAAAGAAATAAGAAGTTATCATAGATAAAGATTGAATCTTTGATGAATAAAATGGAGAATTTGTCACTAATCCCCCAATAAACCAACAAATCTTCAATAAAACCTTGAATAATCTTCTACAAACTTGAGATCTAACAATTGTTGATGAGAATTGTGTAGATCTACTACTAATTACTATATAAACTACTAGGAATTTTTTTAGGATTTTTACTACTACTACTACTACTAATTGATGGTGTAATAAGGTGGTGGAGTGGTGTAATGTCTTCCCTCCTTAGCACTTTGGAGAGGTGAGTTAGGCAATGCATTAGGGTAACATATATATAGTAATTCTCTTAATGGATCCTTAACCTAAAGCCCAAATCCATCTTTTTGCTCCATTAGTGAGACAATCTCCCTTTGCTTCTTCATGGGGTGGAATTTCGCCCCGCGGACATGTCAGTAATTCTCACCGGGTGAAATTTCGCCCGGTGAGATTTTCTTCGATTTTTTCGCGTTTTCGGCATGTCTTCACCATCGGGAGAAATTTCACCCGGTGGGCGAAATTTTGCCCGGTCAGTTTCGCCCGGTGGGGAGCTCGGAAAATCTTCGAAAGGCACTTTTTTTCCGTCGGGTGAAATTTCGCCCGGTGGTGTCTCACCGGGTGAAATTTCGCCCGGTCATTTTTCTGGCCTCGAGTCTTGTCTCATTCTTCGTTTGTTCGATCGGATGGCTTTAAACTTTAAGTTGTGTGCTTTGCTCTTTGGACGGTTTTCCTTTCTCTTGTGCTCGTGGAAGCTCAATCGTGATTTCGGCGCCAAATCCTATCAAAATGATAGAAAAACTACCAAAAACACGTAAAACGCACAAGAGAGACGCTAATGCGAGAAGTACGCAAAATATGGCGATAATCGCACTCAAAACTCGCAAAACGAGGGAAAAACGGGTCTAAATGGAGGGAAAAACGGTCTAAATTTAGCACACAACACATAAACATGGAGCATACAAAAAGAAAAGGCCCTACGGCTGTGAATCGGTCTGACCCAGACATCATGCAGGTTCATAAATTTCTCGGCCAAGTCAATCAAGGAAATATGGCCATCTTCCATCATGCGAGATACCTCATTATGAGAAAGTCCTAGAAATTCCCGTAGCTTTCTCCTTGGGTCATGGACCGAAAACGGGACAGCAGGACGAAGTATAGGGTTTCATCCTCCCACAGCAGCAATCTTCTCGGGTAAAGGACAAATTTCGCCCCGAGGAAAGGCAAAAACATGATTGGTGTCGTCCCAATAGGACAAACAAGCATCGAGAAAGTAACGGTCAACCTGCATCTGACGGAACGTATACAGCTGAGTAATACCCGTCTGGTTCAGAGCCACCCTATCTGTGTCCCTAAAGCGTCGGGACCATTCCTGCAGCATCGCGGTCAATCGCTCGATTCCCATGACTAAAATTCTTGATTGGAACAAAAGAGTTTTCTTTTTGAGGAAAAGAGAATTATGAGAAAGTTGTGAAAAAAATTAAGACAAGGGAGGGGTATATATAGCATCAAGGCCTACAACCCTCTTTCCATATATTCGCCCCACAAAGCTTCCTAATTCTAGTAGGCTTAAACATACAGGCCTAGTCTCAGATTCCGCAACATTTAGCACAGGAATTAAGCATCCCGAGCATTCCTAATTTTTTTATGGAGTCAAAATTTCAAAAAAATTCAAAATTTTCAAAAAATTCCAAAAATTCAAAAAATGCAACTTTTATTCCTCAGCGCGAGTCATATTTTTACCTACGTGTTGCATGCAAAACTTTATGTGACTTATACAGGTACGACTCAAGGCTTCAAAAACGAGCCATCGCAGCACATATATCTCCCCAGCGGAAAGCCCCAGGCGGCATTTTTTACGGGATGGGCCCACATATAGGCGCACCCGGGACTTATAAAACAAGTCCGATTCCCCACGGAGTTATCATCATCAGCTCAGGTATGATTTCTATCTTATGGTTGGCGAGCCCTTCACGCAAGTCCAATGGACTATAAGCAACCCGACTAGAAGTCTGTCAGGTCTTATATCCTCGATTGGCCTGGTAGCTACTCTGACTTTCGCCCTGTCCAAGCCTCAGTCAGAGTGGGGGCTCTGTAGACACTCACATTTGGCTGCTAGGTGTCTATAGCAGTTTCCCAAAAACACCCGATGATGATCGGACGCAAACATGTTTCCACGCGCTCGGATATGGGCTCAAAACCATTAGTTGCTGGCTTGGGCTTTTTACGGAGTACAAATTTCTCAAAACATACCTCAAATTCAGGCCCAGTGGATCGTTTCCAATCAAATGAGACTAATTTGGGTCAAAACCGACACCGGAAATAAAACCGACTTTTAGCGATTGGGTCAAACCCCGGTCAAAGCCGTTTCCGAGACACAAAAATAATCACGCAAGCATCAAAAGTCCAAACCAAAAATACAATATCCACAAAATATCCAACCCAAGGTCCAAAGACCCGGACCCCCGCGCTCCAGCTGACCCACTCGATCGAGTGTCAGCCCACTCGATCGAGTCAGCAGGGAACTCGGTCGAGTAACCCTAGACGGGGGAGGTGAGCCTTGCCTATATATACACCCCTTTTGCATGCAATTAATCAATCTTTGGACACCTTCATAACACCTCTACAATACATCCCTACAACCCTAATTACTCACCTTCGACCCTAAACCCTAGCATCTAGGAAACCAAAAACCCTAAACCACCAAAACTCGACTTACATAACCTCGATACTCCCGTGCAAGCCACAACTAAGCGAGTCCATTCCGAGATCCGAAACATGTAGGTTGAGGGTGCAATATTCCCAACTCTTTTTCTCTCTTTCTCTCCCTCGTCTCGTCCGTCCCTTGTCGTTCGTCGTCCGTCGTTGTCTTTTTTTTTTATTGTCGCGTTCTAATATCGCTAATATCAATAGTATAATACATTAAAATACTTACGGATTCGTGTCGAGTGTAAAGGATGACGGGATAAGGAAATCCGAATATACAAGGGTGTTTCCATCTGACGTTGCCGGTCGCTTATCCCGACACCCCGAACGCTTGATTGTTGAAGCAAGTCAAACATCAACAATAAAGTTTTATTCTATTTTGTCGCGTTGTTAGTCACGCTTTTCGCGTCTTTGTCATCATATTTAATATCGCATATTCATCAATTTCAAAACTATTTTCAAATAAAAATCTTCTTTTTTTTAGTTGAGTCGAAACCCGTTGACGCGGATCTGACATCACACAATCCGCAAGGATTTTTTTTACGATGTCGGGATGCCGAGGGAATCAGATTAAGCCCTTTTTAATTCGAGTAATCGCAAAGAGTCATTCTTTAGATTCGATACCAATTCAGTAATTGGATGTCGTATCTAAATGAACTAATCAAGTAAATCTAACTAATATGAAGTCGTTGATGCTAAAAATAGTGGTCACATAATTCGAAAGAATTAGTTATGACACTATAAACGCGGAGATAATCTATTTCGTGTTAGTTGATTTAAAACAATTTACAAACATATATTTCTAAGATTTCGCTTTAAATATTCGATATCGATTCAATAATCAAACATCGGATATGACGAGCATCAAAGCCCGAATCGAGCACAAATCATATAATATTTCTGCCCGATTTGGCAAAATTAGCAAATTAGCAAAATCAAAAAGCAATTTTGAAATCAATAATAAATTGCGAAGCAAACCCCAGTTCGTACAGGGTGCACTCGATCGAGTGCCTAGTCCACTCGGTCGAGTGGCACCCCAAAAACCGAGGCAGAAGGTTCTTTTGAGAACCACTCGGTCGAGTCTCGCAATGACTCGATCGAGTGGCTGCTCACTCGGTCGAGTCTCTTCGTGACTCGGTCGAGTAGCAACTCAAATATTGGACAGAAGCATTTTCCGAGGCCCACTCGGTCGAGTCCTTCAATGACTCGATCGAGTGCCTCTTTACCGCGTCAACCCGTGAGTCTTATAACGTCCTTCTAGCCTCAATCATATTTTTATGACTTTGGTCAATGTGTATCAAGTCAATCACGTGTCTTACGATTCTCTTAAAGTCATGCATCATATTGTTTTTATCATTCTACATTCTTGGCAAACCGTTATTATCGTTTTTTACCATTACTAACTTGTTTGCTTATGTCTTCTCGATTTATTTTCCGTTATTTGTTTTATTGTACTAAAACGAATCTCACATGCAAAATTAAACTTTGACATTAATTTTAAATACATTAAATCGACTTAGCAACCTATTCAGTTATTCGCATGTTTAGGCAAAACATTGTTTGCATATCATTTCCATCGTATTACTAACGCGTGTTGTTGTGTGCTAAATTTAGACCGTTTTTCCCTCCATTTAGACCCGTTTTTCTCTCGTTTTGCGAGTCTTGAGTGCAATTATCGCCATATTTTGCGTACTTCTCGCATTAGCGTCCCTCTTGTGCGTTTTACGTGTTTTTGGTAGTTTTTCTATCAATTTTGATAGGTTTTGCTACAAAAATCACGATTGAGCTTCCACGAGCACAAGAGAAGGGAAAGCCGTCCAAAGAGCAAAGCACACAACTTAAAGTTTAAAGCCATCCGATCGAACAAACGAAGAATGAGACAAGATTCAAGGCCACGAAAAATGACCGGGCGAAATTTCACCAGGTGAAACACCACCGGGCGAAATTTCACCCGACGGTGAAAATGCCACCCGAAGAATTTCCGAGAACTCCCCATCGGGCGAAACCGACCGGGCGAAATTTCGCCCACCGGGTGAAATTTCGCCCGATGGGAAGAAGTGCCGAAAACGCAAAAAAAAGAATAAAATATCACCGGGCGAAATTTTCACCCGGTGGGAATTAACGTCGAGTCCGCAAGGCAAAGTTTCACCCCATGGAGATGTTAAGGGAGATTGTCTCACTAATGGAGCATAAAGTTGGATTTGGGCTTTAGGTTAAGGATCCATTAAGAGATTACTATATATATGCATTGCCTAACTCACCTCTCCATTGTGCTAAGGAGGGAAGACATTACACCCTTCCACCATCTTATTACACCATCCATTAGTAGTAGTAGTAGTAGTAATCTAGGAAATCCCCAAAAAATTCTAGTAATTTACTTAGTAATTAATAGTAGATCTACAAGTTTCCATCAACAATTATCTAGATTTCAAGGTTGTAAGAAGATTATTCAAGTTTTATTTGAAGATTTGTTGGGTTTATTGGAGGATTAGTGACAAGTTCTCCATTCTATTCATCAAAGATTCAATCTTTATCTATGATATCTTCTTATTTCTTATAAATCTACATAGTTGGCAAAATTCTCTTCCACTCTCTAATCTCTAATTTAGTTTTTGTTATATTTTCTCATCATCATCTTGTTTAGATCTAATTAATATGCATGTTGTGATGATTTCCATAATGATGTGTGAGTAGATTTCTTGTTGGGGAGTTTAGGGATGAGGGCTTGGTTTATTTGAATATAGGGATGTTTGTGGGTTGCTTGCATGTTGGTTTATCTTATTTGTGGTGTTGTGTCATTGTTGTTTTAGTCCGGCCAACTAGATCGACCTTGACTAATTTCTATCAATATGGGGAAACTCGGGGTAGAAATTACCATGACTAGGAACTTACCTTCATTCACCGCGAAAGCGGGTTTTTTAGGTGAGTTTACCAATATTGTGACAAAAACTCGATCCCGACCTTCTTAGACCCCAAGTACCGAATCCCGACTTCTCCGTAACGCCTTTCCCTAAATTGATCAACTCTAAACCATCATCGTACTCATCCCTCTAAGACATCGAACACGACACTTTAAACTTCACAACACACACCGTTCCCTGTGGACCGACCTCGACTTACCACGATTACTCTAGTAGTTTTTGTGATATTCCGAGTCTTACAAATATCGTTTGATCCCCCGTCCTTCGTTAACGACCGATCCGATTGGGAGGCGATCAAAATGGCGTCGTTACCGGGGAGCGGCGAGTAATTGTTGTGTTTTTAGTTGTTGTGTTTGATTCTTTTCCCTTCTCTCTTTTCCCTAGTACCGCGAGGTGCTAGGAGTCTCACCGTTTGATTGAGTTTTATGCCCAGGAACACGTCATCGCCCTTGTGGTTCGATCCGGAACCGGAAAGGACTTTTAGAGCATTGCGTTTTCGAGGAAATAACTCAACCACCATCATTCCACATCCTTCAGTACCACCTCCTAACCTTAATCCCATCCTACCACATTCACCTTCTACACCTTCTACATCACATAACCCCACTCCAAACAATCCTTCCATACCTTCCACTTCACAAAATTCACCACCACCACCACCATCACCGAGAACACCACTACCAATCCCATCCCCTCTAAATTCTCCAAATCCACCAAATTCAAATCCACCATCACCACAAATCCAACCAATGGCGACTCTAGGTTCGCACTCTCAACTCACACATGAAGAAACACCTTCTCCCGTCGATTTCGGAGAGATTCCCGAGAACTATGAATTGAAAGCTTCTTTGACCAACGCGGTCCAACAAGATACATTTCACGGCTTTTCTCAAGAAGATACTCAAGAGCACATCGCTTCATTCAAAGAAAAATTAGTAGGAGCCCGTCTCAATGGGTTAACTTCATGTCAATTGCATCGCTTATTATTTCTGAAGACCTTGAGAGATGGAGCTCGTAGATGTCTTCAAGGCCATCCCGCTAATACTTTCACAACATGGGCTCAACTATCTAATGCCTTCTTGGAGAAATATTTTCCGCCGTCAAAGACTAACCAATATCGCATGGAGATACAAACGTTCAAGCAAGATGAATTTGAAAGCTTAAGTGAGGCTTGGGAAAGATTTAGAGACTTGTTGCGCAAATGTCCACATCACGGAATACCCGATTGGCTAACTACCCAAACGTTTTACAACACACTTTCATCGAGAACCAAGGAAAACCTCAATTCGGCCGCCGGAGGAGACTTTTCTTCTCTCACCGATGAGGCATCTAAGAATCTTATTGAGAAGATGGCAAGGAGTGATTCTAGAATGGGTCAATCAAGGGATTCTAGAAAGAAAGTTGAAGTGAACTCATCTACAAGTTCTAACGAATTGAAATTCCAAACGGAACTTGAAGAATTGAAAAGGAGAATGGATGTCATGAATTCTAAGCCCACTCCTAGAGGTATGTACCAAATTCAAGGGAGTGTTCCACCAAGGCAACCATCACCTCCAAAGCTATTAACATGGGAAGTTCAATGTGATCATTGTGGCAATCATGGCCACGACTCTAGCTCTTGCATTCCTAATGAAGAAGTTTATGTTGAAGAGCCAAATGAAGTCCAAGCTATACAAGTATATGGGCAAAGACCTCAATTTGATCCTTTTTCTAATACTTACAATGCCGGCACAAGATTTCATCCTAATTTCTCTTATGGAAATCAAAATGTTCAAAATCCGATGCCGCGCACCCAAGGGAGTCAAATGAGGCCATTCAATCAAAGTCAACAAAGGCCCTTTAACCAAGGTCCTCCAAAGATGCCCCCATACATGCCTCCTCATCATAGGAGCAACTTCAATCAACAAGGTAGTAACTTCCATGTTCCCAACAATTACAACAATTACTAAAATCAACATAGTAATCACTTTAATCATGGATACAATCAAGGGTTCCAAGGAAATTCTCATGGTAACCACGGTTACAATCAACAACCATTCAATCAACCCTCTCAACCTTATTGCCAACCAAGCAATTCTCAATTTGGTCAAGGAGGTCCCTCATGGGAGAACTATAATGATTTGCAGAGAACCGTTGGCCAACTATGGAATGAACATCAAGATACTAAGGCAAGGCTAAAGGTTTGGGAATCACAAGAAGCAACAAAAGCCTTAGCCGCACCAATTCATCCACCCCATGGTTTGCCCGGTCAACCTCAAAACCCAAGAGATCCTTCACACCAAGCAAATGCCGTAATTTTGAGAGGTGGCAAAGAACTTGAGGACCCATATAAGAACTTGAACTTGAATACCAAGACTACCCCATCCGAGGTTAATCAACCAAGTGCACCACAAGAATCATCTCCCACTTCCCCCAAACAAAACCGGGGAATACAAGCGGAGTTTGATATCCTCCAAAATGCGGAGAATGAATTAAGAGAACAAAGAAAGAAGAAAGAGCAAATGGAAGCCGAAGAAGCCAAAAGAAAAGAGGCGGAGCGATTAGCCGAAGAAGAAGAAGAATCTAATGTTCCACCGCCTCCCACTTTTGTTCCTCCATTGCCTTTTCCCGAGCGAGCTAAGCCACACAAGGAGAATGCTCAATTTAGCCGTTTCGTGGATATGTTAAAGAAAGGAGGTAGCTTTACCTTTCACCGAGGTAATTTCTCAAATGCCCCTCTATTCTAAGTTTTTGAAAGATGTCTTGACTAAAAAGAGAACCATAGAGGACAAAGAATGTGTCTCTCTCACGGGTCATTGTAGTGTCATTCTTATGAACGAAATGCCAAAGAAACTAGATGATCCCGGTAGTTTTTCCATCCCTTGTCGGGTAGGAAATGTTGTTGTTAATCAAGCTTTATGCGACCTTGGGGCTAGTGTTAGTTTGTTACCTTATTCTATTGCTAAAAGACTTAGTGTGGGGGAGATGAGACCCACTAGTATGTCGATTCAACTTGCGGATAGGTCCGTCAAGTACCCACTTGGGATACTTGAGGATGTACCCGTTCAAGTTGGTAAATTCTTCATCCCCTCCGACTTTGTTGTCATGGATATGCCCGAAGACACTATTACCCCCATTATCTTAAGTCGACCTTTTATGGCTACCGGAGGTACTATAGTTGATGTTAAGAATGGAAAGTTATCATTTAACATAGGGAACGAGTCGGTAGAGTTTTCCCTTTCTCAAGCTCTTAAACAACCAATGATTGAACAAATGAATTCCATTGAAGTTATTGATAGTTTGGTTGAGTATAGCTTGATAGATGATGATAAGCAAGAAGAGGAACCATTTGACTCTCCACCTCTTGAAGAAGAATGTTTGCATGATGAAAAGGTAGAACCACTACCGGTGGGTAAGAGTATGGTATCTTCTCCTCCTAATCTTGAACTTATACCACTCCCCTCTTCCCTCAAATATGTTTTTCTTGAAGGAACTAATTATCCCGTTATCGTCAATGCTACCCTTGATGGTCCTCAATTGGAAAAACTTTTAATTGTTTTAAGAAAACACAAAAAGGCCATCGGGTATAGCATTGCCGACCTCCAAGGCATAAGCCCAAATGTTTGTATGCATAGGATCATCCTTGATGATGACCACCGTCCTTCGGTTGAGGGTCAACGTAGGTTGAACCCCACCATAAAAGAGGTTGTCATGAAGGAAGTCCTCAAGTTGTATGAGGCTAACATTATATACCCAATAACAAGAAGTAAATGGGTTAGCCCCGTACAAGTTGTGCCGAAAAAAGGAGGAATGACGGTTGTTAAAGGAGAAAAGGGTGAGTCGATTTCCACTAGGACTATTACCGGTTGGTGCATGTGTATAGACTATTGTAAATTGAACACGGCCACCATAAAAGATCATTTTCCCCTTCCCTTTATCGATCAAATGTTTGAAAGATTGGCGCATCATTCTTATTTTTGTTTCCTTGATGGTCATTCCGGATTTCTTCAAATACCCATTCATCCCGATGACCAAGAGAAAACCACTTTTACTTGTCCCTATGGCATCTATGCTTATAGAAGGATGCCATTTGGATTGTGTAATGCGCCGGGAACGTTTCAAATATGTATGATGGCTATTTTCTCCGATTTTATTGAAAAATCCATGGAAGTTTTTATGGATGATTTTAGTGTCCATGGTACATCTTTTGATTCTTGTCTTGAAAATCTTGATCAAGTACGTTAGCTCGATGTGAAGAGTATAGACTTGTTTTAAATTGGGAAAATTGTCATTTTATGGTTGAACAAGGTGTTGTCCTAGGTCATATTGTTTCTAATAGAGGAGTTGAAGTCGATAAGGCGAAAGTCTCCGTGATTGAGAACTTGCCACCACCTACAAATGTTAAAGGGGTGAGGAGTTTTCTAGGTCACGCCGGTTTTTATAGACGGTTTATTAAAGACTTTTCTAAAATTGCTAAGCCTTTGACTTCTTTGCTTATGAAAGATGCACCTTTTGTTTTTGATGACTCTTGTCTTGAGGCCTTTTGTAGGATAAAAACCGCACTCACTACCACACCAATTATCAAAGCGCCCAATTGGAATCTTCCAGTTGAAATCATGTGCGATGCATCTGATTTTGCCGTTGGTGCCGTTCTAGGTCAACGGGTTGATAAGAAGCTACATGTGATCTATTATGCAAGCAAGACCATAGATGAAGCCCAATCGAGGTACACCACAACCGAAAAAGAGATGCTTGCCGTTGTTTATGCCATGGAGAAATTTTGAAATTATGTTACCGGTTCCAAAGTCATTATTCACACCGATCATGCGGCGATTCGATACATCATGTCCAAAAAGGAGACAAAGTCTCGACTCTTTCGATGGGTGCTCCTTTTGCAAGAATTCGATATTGAGATTAAAGACAAAGCCGGATCGGAGAACTTGGTAGCGGATCATCTAAGTAGACTAACGGTAAGTAAAGAGAGCAATGAAGAAGATGGCATTCCCATCAACGAAGCTATGAGAGATGAGACCTTGATGGCCGTTGAAACTATTACACCTTGGTATGCCGATATCGTCAATTTCTTAGTGTCTCATTTTATTCCGGACGATTATTCAAAACAAGAGAGGAAGAAACTACGTTATGAAGCCCGACGCTATTATTGGGACGAGCCTTATTTATTTCGCCGATGCGTAGATGGAATTTACCGACGATGTGTTACGGCCGAAGAAGGATATAATATTGTGAAGCACCTTCACTCGACATCTTATGGTGGACACTTGGCCAATCAAAAGACAATTGCCAAGGTTCTCCAAAGCGGGTTTTGGTGGCCTTCCATGTTCAAAGACATTCGAGCTTTCATTCTCACATGCGATGCATGCCAAAGAAGTGACAATATAACAAGAAGAAATGAGATGCCCCTTCAACCTATCTTGGAGATTGAATTGTTCGATGTTTGGGGCATTGATTTCATGGGTCCGTTCACATCCTCGTTTGGTAACAAGTACATCCTAGTCACGGTTGATTATGTCTCAAAATGGATCGAGGCCGTAGCTTTACCAACCAATGACTCCAAGGTTGTAATCAAGCTTTTCAAGAACGTGATTTTCTCGAGATTCGGTATGCCTAGAGCCATAATTAGTGATGGAGGCTCTCATTTTAGGAAGGATACCTTTGAGCACCTTTTTAGGAAGTACGGTATCACCCACAAGATGTCCTTAGCCTACCACCCTGAATCAAATGGGCAAGCCGAGATCTCCAACCGTCAAATCAAGGGAATTTTAGAGAAAGTTGTAAATACACACCGAAGGGATTGGTCATTGAAATTAAATGGCGCCCTTTGGGCATTGAGGACGGCTTACAAATCGCCGATTGGAACCACTTCTTATCGTCTTGTGTATGGTAAAGCTTGTCATTTACCGGTGGAGCTAGAACACAAAGCCAAATGGGCAATCAAAGAGCTAAATTTCGATGAGAGTGTTGTAGGAAATAATCGCCTTCTCCAACTACAAGAATCGGAAGAACTAAGACTTGAGGCCTACGAGAACTCGAAGATCTACAAAGAAAGAACTCGCCAATGGCACGATTCTCGAATTCTTCGTAAGGACTTCTTCGTTGGCGATAAGGTATTACTCTTCAACTCTCGTTTTAAGCTCTTTCCCGGTAAGTTGAAATCAAAATGGTCGGGTCCATTTGAAGTGACCGGAGTGCAACCATATGGATCGATAGAGATATCAAGCCCGGAAACCAGGAAGTTTATGGTTAATGGGCAACGTTTGAAGATTTATCATTCCGGTCATATTCGCGAGACCTTTGCTACTATGATGTTTGGTGAGCTCCCATCGGGGAGCGTTGTTTGAACCCCCTCTCAAAGTTGATGTAGGTTTGGTGGTATTCTCAAGAACCACCTTGTATATATGTATCATATTTCTTTGAGTTTATTAGTTTTGTTAGCTTGAGAAGAATGATTGAAATTGGATTTCGCATTGGAGCATAAATTTGGATGAAGACCAAGCATTTGGAGAAGTTATGGAGCTTAAAATCGAAGACCACAAGCATGTTTGTGGGAAATATTGATTATGTAATGAGAGTCGAGTCATACATTTGAATCTCTAGGTGATTATTGAAGAGCCATGAAATGGCAAGGCGGAAAAACGCAGCAAAGAAGACCGCCGGGCTAAACTTCGCCCGGTGAGACTCGACCGGGCGAAACTTCGCCCCACGGAAAAGTTGTCAGAATTGCCGGAACCGAAGAATATACCACCGGGCGAAATTTCGCCCGGTGAGATTTTGACCGGGTGAAATTTCACCCGGTGGAAAAAGACGGCAAAAACGATTTTCACGACGAAAAGTCGTCGGGTGAAATTTCACCCGATAGTGCCCGAACGGGTGGAATTTCACCCGGCGGTATGACTTGGCCAATCACCTACACCTTTTAATCACTCACTACATTTTCATCTCCCTCCAACAAATTACCTCAACATAACTTTCCCTCCAATAATTTTTTACACCAAATTTTTACCACCAACTTTAAACTTTCACTTTCCCTCTCAAACACCCTTATTTATACCACCTTTTTCACCTCACTCATCATTTCACCCTTTCAACCATCACAAAATCATTACACCACCTTCCATAAACCATATTCAACCTCCATTCACAACTCCATTCCATACTTGGGTGAATATTTATTTTGGGTTTTTGAAGAAAGGAAAAGCAAAAGTTTGGGATTTTTCTTGCAAATTATTATCATGGAGACAAGAGCTCAAAGAGCCACGCGTAAACAAGGTATGGCCTCGACTTCTAATCCTTCTAAATGTTCATCTTCTAGTAACTCCGCTAGGCCTAAACTTTTACCGTGCCCTAATTCACCCCTTGCTCGTATCTTCTCTGAAAAGAACTTTCAGAGTACGGATGGCCTTGTCCATTCACAATGAAAACTCTAGGAATTAAGAACGATATTAGAGAGTTATCGTCTAAAATTGGTATTAGTAAACTCCTTGATTTTGTGCCTTTCACAAACAAAGACTTGACTTATGAGTTTTTAAGTACCTTTACAATCGATAACCCGACCACACCTAAAGAGTTCAAATTTAATTTGTTTGGTAGAAATCACTGTTTAAATATTTCCGACTTTAGCTTAGCTCTATGTTTGCCCTCATCGGGTACCGGACTAAGTAGACCCCTAAGTGATTCGCAAAGTAGTGCGACTAGGAGAGACTTATGGAGGCGCATAGCGCCGGGTCAACGTGATTTCGAACCCAATTCTAATTTTACCGCTGAAATCCCTAACCCAGCCATTCGTTATTTTGCTGAAATCCTTTCACACTGTCTTTTGCCATCTATCAACAATATCATTAACCTCAACGTGTGTGTCCTACAATTGATATGTGACTCTTTACTCGGTAACCCTTATCCCCTTGACCTACCCATTGTCGTGGCGTTACACTTTGATCAAATTATTATTGACCAACGCCCCTCTGTCGACTGTGGTGGTCTTGTGACCGTAATAGCGGAAAATTTGGGTTATGCGATCGACCATCTTAAACCACATGACCCCCGTGTCTGGCTTGACGAGGCCTATTTCCCCACATGGATCTTTCATGTACCTGACCACCGCCTCGTCTCTCTTAGCCATGACCGAGCCTTAATTGTCCCCAGCAAAAACCGAACCAATATTTATAACCCTCGCAATTGGGACCTACCTCCAGGTCCCTGTGAATTCCGACTGAACAACTCGGAGGATGTAGGAGTTTGGGAGTATGCCGGTGAAGGAACTCTCACGGCTTCCTTTGCGTCAAATGACTATTCGAACTAGACCCCCCCCCCCCTAAAAGAGTCGGTAGATTATGTGGTTCGTATGTGTTGTGGGTATATATGTGTGGAGTCGGTGAGTCTTAATCATCTATCATTGTATGTGAATTAATATTGTTCCTTATTCCCTGTCCCATCATTATAATCATTGTGATCGTTTTATCTCGAACAAAATTGCAAGCTGTCCCACCGTCCCATTGAATGATTTTTGCGGCCGTCGCGGCCTTGGTATTGCTCCCGGTCTCTTGGCGACGTGATTACACCATTGACCCCCTTTGAAAAATCCAAATTTTTAAATCAATTTTTTCTCAATTTTTCTTAATCCGAGCTAGGTGACGTGACTACACCTACGCTCAATTTTTCACCCTTTCATTTTATTTTATTTCATTTTCATTTTCTTAGCCACTTGGCTAGGGTCTAGGAGATGTGATTGCACCTAGGCCCGCCACTATCTTATCGTTTTCTTTATTTTATTTCTCTTTTTCTTTTCTCAAAAATTTTGAAAAATCCAAAAACATTCACAAAATTATAAAACCCAAAAACATTTAAAAATTATAAAAATCCAAAAAGATTTTTCTTCTTTTTCTTTTTCATTTTTCTCGTTCTTTCCTACTTGTCCATTGAGGACAATGTACAGTTTTAGTGTGGAGGGAGGAGTCTACTATCTTTTATTTTTCAAAAATCTTTCAAAAATCCGTAAAAATTTGAAAAATTCGAAAAATCAAAAACATTTTCTTTTCTTTTTCTTTTCTTTTCTCTTTTCTTGTTATGTTTCGTGTCCCGTGTATGGTCTTGTTCTCTACTCTTACAGGTAACCACCACCTTAATAGCGCGAATTGAAGAGATTATGAAAGCACCCGCTTGGTAACTTCCTTCCTTCTTTCTTCTTTAACTTTTGTAGAGGAGTTAGGTTGTTGCTATTGGAGGCTCTCGAAGTTGAGCATTTTGGTGTTGTGGTTGATTGTGCTTGAATGTTGATGGAGTATGGAGTTCATGACTTTACTTCTGTTATCTTTTATTTGCCTTTTTCATTTTCGTGTGTTCCGTTTTATTTTGCTTTTGTATAGTGTGTCTAGGATTAAAACTTTTCGAAAACCCGTTTACAAACTTATAACAAGAGTTTACATTCCATTGTAGATAACCCATTGTAGATTTTGGACCTTAGTCTAGTAGAATGACTCTTAGGCAATGAATTTGTTGATTCTTTAGCTTTGAGTCCACCTTTTCTACTAGAGGTTTACTTCGGGGTTTGCATTTGACCACCTTGACCACCCATGGAGGAGTTAGGCCTTGGTTCCCGCAACCCGTTTTCTAGGTGACCTTGCTCGAATGACCATTGCACCTTTAGTCCAAATCCTTTCCGCCTTTTGTGGGTTATCCGGAATGGCGCGCGTTCTCGATTACCTATTTTTCCTCCACCTATACATCATCACAATAAGTTTACACCAAAAATAACCTCCAAGCTTGGTTACAAACCACATCAAAAAGCCAAAAAGGGCAAACCAAAGCAAGAGAAAAAGGGCACAAAAATATGAAAGAAGAAAGAAAAAGAAAGGAGAAGAAAAGGAGCTTCAAATGAAAATCAAAATGTCAAAAATGTCTCCTTCAAAAAAAAAGCCCTTTGATCGGTTCATCATCGTGAAGTGCCAACTAGATGATCGAGTCCCGAGGTCGGAAGATAGCGGTGATGAGTCGATCCATCCCAATAATTGTAAACACTCCACCTTTTTATTTGGGCTAATTTAGGAAATTAGAGTTTTGGAACGACCCTCTTGGCTTAGCCAAAGAGAGCGGGACTGCACTTACCTACAGTGTCGAACGATTCCATGGTTCACTTTTTCCACTCCATTATACGCCCCGTAGTACCCCTTTAGAAGATTAGGCGGACCTAGCTAAGTTATCAACATCTATATTGCTTAATTGTCATAGTATTAGGCTTTGGTCCTTGTTTACGTGGGTCATTTATCTTGGAAATCTATTGTTGTTTTAGGTAAGTAATCGGTGTCTTTCCCTGCCGTCTCGATGAGGGATTCGGTGTTTTATTTTGTTTTGGATGCGTCTATTCTTTCGTGTTATATGTTTTTGTGTGTTTCGTCGCATCCACCATTTTGAGCAAGCCCCAACTTGCCTTGCATGGGAGTACTTTACCTCATAAGTATTTCGATGTGAGTTGAAGGGACGGAGCGGGCCCGTTAATTGCCCCGTATCGGCTTAGCATAGTCTATCTAGTAGTAGTAGTTTGTAATTTCTTTTTGGGTCTTTGCTTGAGAACGAGCAACAGTTTAGTGTGGGGGAATTGTTGTGTGCTAAATTTAAACCGTTTTTCCCTCCATTTAGACCCGTTTTTCCTTCGTTTTGCGAGTCTTGAGTGCGATTATCGCCATATTTTGCGTACTTCTCGCATTAGCGTCCCTCTTGTGCGTTTTACGTGTTTTTGGTAGTTTTTCTATCAATTTTGATAGGTTTTGCTACAAAAATCACGATTGAGCTTCCACGAGCACAAGAGAAGGGAAAGCCGTCCAAAGAGAAAAGCACACAACTTAAAGTTTAAAGTCATCCGATCGAACAAACGAAGAATGAGACAAGATTCAAGGCCACGAAAAATGACCGGGCGAAATTTCACCCGGTGAAACACCACCGGGCGAAATTTCACCCGACGGTGAAAATGCCTCCCGAAGAATTTCCGAGAACTCCCCACCGGGCGAAACTGACCGGGCGAAATTTCGCCCACTGGGTGAAATTTCGCCCGATGGGAAGAAGTGCCGAAAACGCGAAAAAAAGAAGAAAATATCACCGGGCGAAATTTTCACCCGGTGGGAATTAACGTCGAGTCCGCAGGGCAAAGTTTCACCCCATGGAGATGCTAAGGGAAATTGTCTCACTAATGAAGCATAAAGTTGGATTTGGGCTTTAGGTTAAGGATCCATTAAGAGATTACTATATATATGTTACCCTAATTCATTGCCTAACTCACCTCTCCATTGTGCTAAGGAGGTAAGACATTACACTCTTCCACCATCTTATTACACCATCCATTAGTAGTAGTAGTAGTAATCTAGAAAATCCCCAAAAAATTCTAGTAGTTTACTTAGTAATTAATAGTAGATCTACAAGTTTCCATCAACAATTATCTACATTTCAAGGTTGTAAGAAGATTATTCAAGTTTTATTTGAAGATTTGTTGGGTTTATTGGAGGATTAGTGACAAGTTCTCCATTAATATGCATGTTGTGATGATTTCCATAATGATGTGTGAGTAGATTTCTTGTTGGGGAGTTTAGGGATGAGGGCTTGGTTTATTTGAATATAGGGATGTTGGTGGGTTGCTTGCATGTTGGTTTATCTTATTTGTGGTGTTGTGTCATTGTTGTTTTAGTCCGGCCAACTAGATCGGCCTTGACTAATTTCTATCAATATGGGGAAACTCGGGGTAGAAATTACCATGACAAGGAACTTACCCTTATTCACCGCGAAAGCGGGTTTTTAGGTGAGTTTACCAATATTGTGACAAAAACTCGATCCCGACCTTCTTAGACCCCAAGTACCGAATCCCGACTTCTCCCTAACGCCTTTCCCTAAATTGATCACCTCTAAACCATAATCGTACTCATCCCTCTAGTATAGACTCGACCCCAAAAAAAAACCCCCCCTTCTAAGACATCGAACATGACACTTTAAACTTCACAACACACACCTTTCCGTGTGGACCGACCTCGACTTACCACGATTACTCTAGTAGTTTTTGTGTTATTCTGAGTCTTACAAATATCATTTGATCCCCCGTCCTTCGTTAACGACCGATCCGATTGGGAGGCGATCACGTGTATTAAAATGTCAATCGATATCTTAGTAGAGGCCGCTAATGTGCGGGCGGGGTTGGGTGTTCTTTGTGAACTTCCTAACACGTACCCTCACCCCTTACTCAGAACCATGGTTTCCGGATATCCGAATCCATTGGCACACGAGAGTCATTCAATACACGGTATCCGATAATGTCGGTATCGGTATCAAATGCAAAGGAACGAGCCCAATAAACTCTGACATCCGAATGGGCCATACTTTGTGCATAGCCCACTAAGATATAGAGTGCGTTCGAACGGGCACGAACTCCCATAAAGTTCAGTGGCGACTCCACTTCGCTTTAAATTTCAATTCGACCCATCTCATACGGAGATTCATTCGCCTCCCTAAACCTGTGCGTGGCCGCGTCGGGGTGGACCTATGTCATGTCCACAACTATATCTTGTAATAATGTCCCGAGTCCAAAATTTTGTCATGCTTGTGAACTCGGTAAACATACTCATCTTCCTTTTTTTCCTTCTAATACTACTACTATTTTTCCGTTCGACATTATTCATAGTGATCTTTGGACGTCCCCCGTTCTTAGTAATCTTAACCATCGCTATTACTTATTATTTCTCGACGATTTTACTAATTTTCTATGGAATTTTCCGCTCAAATCTAAAGCCCAAGTTTTCTCCCTCTTCTCCCAATTTCATAATCTTATTTTCACTCAATTTAATCGAAAAATAAAAAAATTTCAATGTGACAATGGTCGTGAGTTCGACAATGATTCTTACCACTCTTTTTTCCACCAAAACGGAATTCTATTTCGTTTCTCCTGTCCCCACACCTCCACTCAAAACGGAAAGGCCGAAAGAAAAATTAGAACGATCAATAATATAATACGTACTCTCCTCCTCAATCTCATGTCCCTCCTAATCTATGGCCCTACGCTCTAGCCATGGCAACCTATCTCCATAACCTTACTCCGAGCAAAGCCAATCACCATGTCTCTCCAACAGAAAGTCTCTATCTCAAAGTTCCTTCCTATTCTCATCTTCGTGTTTTCGGTTGTCTTTGCTACCCTCATTTCCCCCCGACCCCTATTCACAAATTTGACGCACGGTCCAAACCATGTGTCTTTCTTGGCTACCCTTCCGCTCACCGCGGCTATTTGTGTCTCGACTTTTCCACCCGTAAGGTCCTAATTAATCGACATGTCACATTTCACGAGACCATCTTCCCGTTTCAGGACAAAATATGTCCCAACCCCCATCCTATGACTTCCTTCTCTCTGACCCATCTCCATACTTAGCCCATCACCTAACCCAAAACACTCAAACCCCTCTCCTTGTTTACTCAAGACGTCCTAGGCCCAGCCAAGATACACAAGTCCCTTCCACCCCAGACTCTACTCCTCTCCAGCCCAAACACTCTCTCCAGAAGGCCCACTCCCTATCTTCCCAACCCAAATCCTCTACCCTTTCCCCTCTCTCTCTTACCCCATCCTCTAATTCTTCGGCCCAATCATCCCAACAGCCCACTTCCCCTCCTTCCACTACCAGCCCACACTCTTCCCCAACCCAACCCACCAACACTACAAAGCCCACTTCCGCCACTCCCACCCCATGCAAACCCGTAGCAAACATGGGATCCATAAAACACACATCCTCCCTAGCCTAACCGCTACCACTGACCTTTCCCCCATTCCCCGAGACCCTATTACCGCTTTACGAGACCCTAATTGGAAACGTGCCATGACCGATGAATTTACTACTCTAATTAAAAATGATAGATGGGTCCTCGTGCCTAGGCCACATGATGTGAATGTTACTCGGTGTATGTGGTTATTTAAACATAAATTCAAGTCTAATGGTGTTCTGGAACGGTACAAAGTCTGTCTTGTTGTCAATGGCAGGTCTCAACAGGTTGGTATCGATTGTGAAGAAACATTTAGTCCTGTCGTCAAACCTACCACCATCCACACCGTTCTCAGTATTGCAATCTCTCGCAAGTGGTCCCTTCATCAATTAGACATGAAAAATGCTTTTTTACATGGACACTTATCCGAGACCGTCTATATGCACCAGCCACCGGGGTTCCGTGATTCCCGACATCCCGATTATGTGTGCCTCCTCAAGAAATCTCTTTATGGCCTTAAACAAGCCCCCCGGGCTTGGTATCAACGGTTCGCCAGTTTTGTTCTCTCGATCGGCTTCGTTCAAAGTCAAGTTGACCACTCCCTTTTTGTCCTCCGCACCACCGGCAACACCGCTTACATCCTTCTCTATGTTGATGATATTATACTCGTCTCCTCTTCCGACCGACTCCGCGACACAATTATTGACCAATTCAAGTCGGAATTCTCTATGACTGACCTAGGTCCCCTTAGCTATTTTTTGGGTATCTCGGTTGACCGTCGTAAAGAGGGCCTCATCTTGTCTCAGTCTAAATACGCCGAAGAAATCTTGCCACGTGCTAACATGTCCTCGTGTAAGCCATCTCAGACACCGGTTGACACATAGGCCAAGCTCAGCTCCGCCACCGGCCCTCCCATTTCGGACCCAGCTCTATATCGCAGTCTAGCCGGTGCTTTGCAATATTTAACCTTCACTCGTCCCGACATCTCTTATGCAGTCCAACAAGTCTGTCTCTTCATGCACGATCCCCGCGAGCCCCACCTAGCGGCCCTCAAGCGCATATTAAGATACATCCGCGGCACTACATCTCACGGCCTAACCATCCGACCCTCATCCACAAACTCCCTCATTGCTTACTCTGACGCCGATTGGGGAGGATGTCCTGACACCCGCTGCTCCACCTCCGGTTACTGCGTCTACTTAGGCGATAATGTTGTCTCATGGTCATCAAAAAGGCAACCCACCATGTCACACTCCAGCACCGAGGCCGAATACCGCGGGGTTGCTAACACCGTCGCAGAAACATGTTGGCTACGTAACTTATTACTTGAACTTCACTACCCTCAGTCCAAAGCCACTATAGTTTACTGTGACAATGTAAGTGCTATCTATCTTGCCGGCAACCCTGTTAATCACCAACGAACCAAACATATCGAAATGGATATTCACTTTGTTCGTGAAAAGGTGGCTCTTGGTCAGCTACGTGTGCTTCACGTCCCCTCTCGTTATCAGTTTGCTGACATCTTCACCAAAGGTCTTCCTAAAGCCATGTTCGATGATTTTCGTTCCGGTCTCAACATTCGGTCGATCTCCTCCCGTTTCGACTGCGGGGGCGTAATAGATACAATGTACAACCTTTCCCCTTATTAGTCTTAGCCTAATTCTTTGTACATGATTTAATGTAATTACTTCTCTTTAGTTCCTATGTATCTAGGAAATAGATTATTCTCATTAGCCTTGTATATAAATAGATGTACTTTGTTAATGAATGGATATTACCTTTTATTATCGGGTTTGGGCTTACAAAATTGGCCCACTCGTTTGGCCCAGCCCGGCCCAACCCGCTCACGTGGGCCATTTTTATTGCTTAGGCCCGGCCCAAGCCCGCATTGGCCCAGCCCATGATCACCTTTAGTGTCGGCGTAGTCATGTGTATCAACAAGTAACGCAATTACGGAGTAGAACGTGGTGCAGGTTAACACACACAACGATCAGCATGAGGTATTGCGATTGTCTGCCATAATACTAACACTGCATTTTTAATTTTACTACAACACGTTTATACCAGTATAATTTTCCGTTACAATTTACAATTCCTTCAATTACACGTTATTCAGCGATATTCGATGTCGATTATTACGCTTACTGGATTCATGTTGCACATTGTAATCACCGATTGTAATCACAAGCATAGTATTCGGCCATCTTCTGCTTGGGCCAAACGACCTTCCCAGCAGCGTTCGACAACCCAAGTTACAGTAGCAGTTGGCCCATCTCAAATTTTGATGACCCATCATTTTTCTGCAGTCCAAAATGGAAGAGAATAAACAAATGTGTATGCCTTACTACCCAGCCCACCTAACTTATACCGCTGTCATCCCATTCACGTCACGTAATCGTGCTAACCACCTTCAATTTTGTAATCGAGTTAACATTGAGATAGAGAAATAAAAACACTACAAAATGTAATGTTTGTTAAAAGTCGTTCTATGTAATAATAAGTTAAAACAAACAAAAATTCCAGATGAACTCGAAATTATAAGAACTTCAATCGTAGTCAATATTTACCAGTGCGATCGCAATTTGGTACATCTTACCACATGTCGTGTTCTCTGTTAACACTTGGGATGATGTTTGATTCTCTAATCTCTGAAGTTATTATGATGTAGGACGTGCTGAGATATTCCATTGCGTTCATGTACTCACCTCTTATCTAATGAATCGGTTAAAATACGTACAGCACGGAGTAGAAAGTGCAAGATCAAAGCATCACGATACTTACTACATGTTCATACTTTCGCATACGTAATAACCCTTAAACTAATTTATAGTCTCTTAACGAATAATCTAATTTTAGTTGTTACTTCATTCCACTGTCTATGAAAATACAAGCGAGCAACCCGTGAAATTTTTCACGGGTAACACACTAGTTCTCTTTAAAAAAACTCAGATCTAATCTCTCATTAACCCAACCATGAACAACCACCATCCAAAACACAAACATCGAAATTATTCACGGTATCAAACTCCGTCGGATCAAGGATGTCGGTGGTGCGGGAGTGGTCGGGTCGGTCTGGGTGGGTGAAGGTGGCCGGGTAGAGTCAGTCTAGGTGGTGACCAGTGCCCAGTGGGGAAGGTCATAGCCTCATAGGTGAGGGCCATGACCCGTGAGTTGGTTGTTTAGGGTGGTTGATTGGTGTATGCTGAATTTTACGGAGTATTTTTTTTAAAAACAAATTTCCTCTTTGTGAAATACGAGTACTACTGTTTTTTTTTTTGTAATTTTTATTCCTTTTTATATTTTTTTTTTCTTTTATCAATTATCGTTGTTTGTACTCCTTATTTTCAATAATAAAAAAATTTAATACTCTGTATTTTTTTTTCATTTATATGTCAACTCCTAACCTTAAACTCTAAATAATACTCGTAATACAATAAGCAAAATAATTAAGTAAATTTGTAGGCAATATTATGTCATCTACGAGTATAATTGAATTGGCATTCTTAATCAAGTTCGGAAGCGTTGATCGATTGTATAAATTGATAAACAAAGAAGAGTAAAATTGAATCTTGTATAAAAGAATTTTATGAAGGAGATAAAATTGGAAAATTTGTAAGGATTGAGTATGCGTTCAATAAGAAAAAATACTTCCATTTTTTAACCTTGAAGATAAGGATAATCGCTAATTCACCATCAATGGAAGACAAGAAAAAGCAGTGAAAAGCAGTGCATGTGAACATTTATCAACGGCAGTACATTCCTTGGCCACATCAATTGGGGACGATGACGCCTCACGACGGTAATGATCAGCTGATCGCAGCAGTAACAGACACCATTTTTTTCATGAGGTTTATGATCGCCATTAATGGCCAGTGGAGGGCGGTTCATTTTTATTTCCAAAGCTGAAAGTTGAGGACGATGATCAGCGTCAATGACAGAGGCGACTGAAATAACTGATTCCACTTCACATAATAGAGCTTAGTACGGTAAAATTGTTACCATCTTGAATTTTATCTGTTTGCCAGGGTCTATTCTTGATGTTTAGGGTAAACCGTAACAATAAGCAGCAGCAACACAAACATAATCTTCTACCGAAGAAGAGATGATAAAACTAGGAAGAGTAGATTGATACGAATGTATAAATACAGATCACGTAACTTCCTTCTCTTCATCCTAATAATACAAACCCACCTCATATCAACTACAATTATAATTAACAAAATATAAATTTTAAAAAAAAAAAAGGAAAGGAAAAATAAAAGCAGAAACCCATGGGTGTCACTTTGTCATCATCTCAAACTTACAATCTTTCTACTTATGTGATTATTCTGCGGTCATAGGCTGTGTTATGCAGCACCTGAAACGAGCCTTGCGGACAGTGGTCATGATTTCCATCTCGGCATGCTCGAGCATCTTGACAACATCAGAGAAAGGGGGTCGTACATCAGGGTTTGGATCCCAACAACGGCACATGATCTCAACGAGGACAGGCAGGCAGCCGGCGGGGATTACTGGACGCACCCCTTTGTTTACCACAGCAAAAGCTGCCTGTACAGCTGTCATATTCTGGAATGGGAGCATGCCCGTTATCAACTCCCACAACACGATTCCGAAGCTGTACACGTCCACCTTCTGTGTATACGACCTATGTTGGATCATTTCCCTGCCACAGGTAAAAGTATGCAGTCAAATAGCCTCCAGTGAGATCAGGAGATGGTATCTCAAATGTGATGGAAGATATTTAATTTCCGACCGAGACAAGCAGTAATTTCAGTTCATGAAAAAAATAGATAGTTCTGCCATCAGGCACATTATCTCATCATTACAAAAGCAAAGAAGAGTACGATGAAAACATTGACACCGGACAGAAATTTGAGGATGAAAAAATACTACACAGATTGGCAAATACTCCGTATGTGATTTGGAGTTTGGACACCCAGACACAGAGGAACTTATCCATCATTACAAGCTTAAAGCTTCATCGATCTTTCTACCTCACTAACCCACATCCTCTTCAAGGTCTATTCCCAAAAATCAGTAGAAAGATATTCATATCTTTGAGAAGCACTGATGCAGTGCTAAAATGATGACTATTGACATCAATATGTATGCTGTTTTACAGAAACATTAGCATACTACCCCCATTTTAGTGATATCTTCCACACAAAAATGGCACAATGGTCAGGAAGCCTACCAAAAAATGGTAGATACAACAGTGGGTTCGCAATAATATGCAACCCTTCGGGTGCCTACCAAAAAATGGCACAATGATGACTGTGGGTTCACAATAATATCAGGAAAAGAGAAGAGAGGATTTGCTGAATGACTAATACGTAGTATAAGACAACTTGTACAGTGCTTGCATAAATAACATCTTCCTTACGCTATATGAGAGAGCACTTTGAAGAAAAAAAATTGGGCAAGAGACACTAACTTTCAGAGAAATTATCCATAATTAACTTTACATAATGAAGTCAAGATACTAATCTGTACCAGAAAGATAAAAAGCAATGCCAATAAAGTTAAAAATAAAAATCCAAGATAGAAACATAGTTATAGGTTTTTTTTAATAAATAAAGTATGTGGGGGACTGGGGGTACTATTATTACAGAGACCAAAAAAAGGGAACAGACCAAAAAAAGGGAACAGAAGCGCTGTAGTATGCAATTCAAACAATACAAATTAGTACAAAGCACAAAGACTAAAATCAAGGAAAAAAAGCTTACGGAGCCATCCAACGGTAAGTTCCTGTTTCCGGAGTCATTCCTTCAGTCTGGACCTCAATCCTGGCGACTCCAAAGTCTGCAATTTTGATGGACTTATCAGAAAATATCAAAAGATTGTCTGATTTTAAATCCCTGTGAATCAGTCCGAATCCATGGACATATTCCATTCCTCTAGCGACATCCAAAGCTTGCTTAACTGCTAATCTCAAAGGCACTGAACGGTTGTGCCTCTTTGTCAAGAATTGACGAACTGAACCACCCTTTGCATATTCAGTAACGATACACCAAACCATTGGTTTAAGACAAGCTCCAATAAACCGAACTATGTTTGGATGCTTCAGTGTAGCAAGCATCATAACTTCTTGCTGAAACTGTTGCTCCATCAATAGGGCCCTTTCCTGATCATTCTCGGGCCTCTCCAAAATCTTTATAGCAACCTCCTCGCCTTCATAAGTACCTCTATAGAGTTTCCCAAACGCTCCTTGTGCAAATGCATCACCCATATAAAGCTTCCTCAAGTCAATTGTCCACTCCTCAAAATTCTTGAGCCCTTCAGTTGGGTAATTAGGATCCATAAGAGCTTGAGCAAGTGCGTCATCACCAAGAGCATGAGTAACCCTTCCCCGATTAACACTCCCAACAACCGAATAGTCCTTGACACGTTTCAATCCTTGGTGACCCAACATACGAGTGTGCGAATCATTAGAACCCACACTACTGTTATCAACAGACATTGCTACAGAACCTCCACCATTGCTGGCTTGTAAGCTTGCATAACTGTCAATGGACATGTTGGAATTATCGCCAAGCTTGTGATAAAAGTCATAAAATTTTCCATCATCATTGTTAATGCCTATAATTCCTGTAAACTTCGTCGCCTCTAACATCTTGTTCCCCTGCCCCAGGTAAGCAAGCTGTTTTTGCTTTTACTTGCTCAGCATCAGCACATCAAGCTACAACCACACTAAGTGCGCCCCTATATGAAGACATGACAGGATTCAGTGTCAAATAATCCTAAAGTATTTGTCAGTTCAAACCATACCCCAACCCCAACCCCAACACCACCATACTACAGTATCTCAAAGGCCCTCTTAAATAGCAGGGTAAGGTACACAATCTTACCATTCTATTTACAAATTACGATACAGGAGGCTCTTTCTTGATGAACCATAATGAAACAGAGCCACTTTAGTGTGTCATTTTACTTTATTCAACATAATAAATAAAAAAACAAGAGAACATGATGTCTTCAGCTTGAAAACAATGGAAAAAGTACAAATGATATAAGGTGGGAAAATGAAAGCGTTGGCCAATTTTATGATGCCAATACATCAGCATAACTCTTCACATTCAGTCATAATATACTCAATCCGAAACAACAATAAAAGACCACGACTTAAACTACCACAAGTTACAGTGTCGATGAGAAAGGGATATCAAGCCACTATCCTTTTCGACTTATTTTGAGCTCCCGTCAATTCAGTTTAGTTCAGTTCTGCCCCATTAGGTTCATTTCTACTTCACTTCAGTCAACTTCAGCCCTTACTTCAGTCGAAAAGAACGGGGCCTAATTGGGATTGGTATGTTCACCGATTACTGGCATTAATAGCATATACGATCATGATTACTACTAATAACCAGATTAAATGCAAATATGGAATCAAGTATCATAGTCCCATAAAATGAAAACCGATGCAAACTCGTACACGCCCAAAAAAACAAAAAATTACAAAGAAAAAACACAAAATCAAGCTAAAAAAACAAAACCTCAGAAGTTTCTCCCCCAATTTCAGACTTTAATTTCAGCTCAAACCACATAATAAATCAAATACTGACCACCATAACGAAACCCTAATTGATGGCAAACAACATACTCCGTAATATAATGGAGTATGTATAAAAGGGGGGTAACGCGTGAAATTCAGGTAACAGTGATCAACAACAAAATTAAAAATTGAAGTTAGGTGGATCAAATTAAGCAAATAAAAGCAAGAAGGAAGATAATGAAAAAAAGATGATCTGGACCTGGAATTGAAGAAATGATGATATGGAGGGTGGAGATAAGGCGACGATGGACGGAGGGAAGATATGAGCAGAAGAAAGAGATTGAAAGTGATGAGCTGAAAACGAAGAAGGTTAAATAAATTGAAGTCGATTAGTAATAATTTTGGGGGAAAGATAGCGCGATGAATTGATGATGAACTGATTTTTAGTACCAAGTATTTTACCGAGTACTCATGCGACTCAAGGATAATTAATACTCAACGCGATACAACTCGATATCAGTTTCTTCATTCGATTCGATTTCAGATCGGCTTAAATCGATTTTATCATAGTCGGGTTAGCCTAAATTTTAGTTTCGATCGGCTTCATTTCGGTTAACTATTTTATCGGTTTATATCATTTCGAGTCAGGTACAATTCGGGTCAGGTCTATAGCAAGTTAGGTGAATCTCGGGTAATAGATTTCTTGAGTCAAAAAATAAATAACTTGTCTTGGAGTTTGCTGGAGTATATTTTTTTTCAAATTATTTTTTTCAAATAAATGATTATCGCATAAACTTTTGCACAATAAGTAAGAAATTGGTGTGATGCTGGATTATGTAGGCAATGATGACTCCCTCTATAGGGTGAGTCATAGTGTCTTGTGAGGTAGTGTGGGTTAATGGATAACTAAATGATAAATACTTTAACTTGGTAGGGACGAGGTTGTATAAAGGGATGGACAAAAAACGAAAGTAGAGAAACGGGACAATCTTAGTGGGACGGGGGAGTATTAGGTAATAATTTATAAAACCATTAGTAAATAAAGAATGAATGAAGAAATTACTAATTTGGGTGTTTTATATGAAAAAAAAAAAGTACGGAGTATTTTTTAATCGGTTCGATTATTATTGGTTCAGTTATATTCGGGTTTGAGTATCATTCGGTGATATTATTTAATTTTTTGTTTTGTTATTTTATGGTAATTACGGTATTGATTTTTAAAAAAAAAACCTATATTTTAGGTATAAAATGACAAAATCTAGTGTTTTTGAGAAGAAATAATTCTCTTTATTTTCTTATTACTCCAATCACAATATGAGCATCCTTATCTACAAAGAATACAATATCTTAGTATCTACTATTGCTAGTAACTCAATAATTCTATCTTTTATCTATAGCAATAATATTATTCTACCTTGATGCTCGTCCACTTTGTTTAATGTATGGGTGAAGTATTATATTATAAGTGGACGAACATATAGATACAGAGAATACATAACAATATTTCTATAATAATATACAGAATATACCCGAGATATTTTATCACTCCCCCTCAAATTGGCGCACTTGGTAAACTGAGTCCCAACTTAAACTGTAAATGGTCAAATAATTAAATGCCTTGGTGAATAAATCTGCAATTTATCCTTACTCATAATATGGGACAAACTGGGGAACTCCGTAAGTAAAAAAAAGTAACAGCTGTCAACTAAGAGTCTTCTCCTAGGTTTTTTGCTTGTGAGGGCTGTCGAGGGCTTCCTTGATTTTTTCCACCATTGTTGTTGTGGACTTGATCTCTATTTCTTCTAGAAATAGGGTTTCAGTGTGAGTTAGTACGGTTTTATCATAGTTATGTCAGGCGATCGCGGAAAGGGGAAGGGCAAGATGGGAGAAGAGAGTGCGTTTGCATGGAAGGAGGAGGATCGAGATGGCGAAACTAAGGAAGCGTTTACGTTGATAGGAAAGATCTGGTCGAACAAAACAATCAATCCTAGGGCAGCAATTGATACTATGAAAAAATTATGGATCACGAAGGGTTTGATTTCGGCGAACGTACTTGATGCTACGGAACGAATATTCATATTTTGATTTGCTTCGGAGGAGGACAAGATTAAGGTCGTTGAGGGCCAACCATGGCATTTCGACCGTTTCATATGGTGCTTCAACGATCCAATCGAAGAAGGCAGGTTAACCGATACACCATTATTTAATGTGCCGCTATGGGCACGAGTTTACGACTTGCCGTTGAAGGGGCGTACAAATTTGGATAATATATGCAGCATAGGAGCACAATTGGGGCAGTTCGTGAGTTTGGACGAAGTGACCTATACACAGATTGATCGAGCGGTGCGGTTACGAATCCTTCATGATGTTCAGAACAGGCTGACGAAGCATATACAAATCCGAATGCAAAAAGGTAATATTGTTACGTTTCCGGTTAAGTATGAACGTTTGCCATTATTTTGTTATGGTCGTGGTACTATTGGTCATGGTGAAAAAGATTGTGATGAGGGTCCGTTTGAGGAGGGTGAGTTATTATATGGAGACGACCTTAGGGCATCCCCATGGCGTCCAACGAAACAACCTAGTGATGACAAGGAGGGGAAGGGAAAGTGTCTTGATCCGGTTTTTGAGGAAGACCAGAGGCGGAGGGAGGAGGAGGCTGTGGTGATGTTAGTAGAGAAGTTGCAGGCTATTGCTTTTAAAAATAAGTCAGAAAAGCGGGCTAGGCAGGGGGTTAGGAAGGCAGGGGAGAGTTCGAAGGGGATGGAAGTAGTAAGGATATTTGAAGGGGGAGATGAAGGTGGAGGGGTTGGTATGTTACAGGAGGGTTTGGAATTGGATAAGATGGTGATTGGGCTAGGGCAGGGGGAAATTGGCGAGGAGGGTCGGGAGAAGGAGTGTGAGACAATTGACTCGGTCTTGGGAGGTATGATAGTCGATTCGGGGGGGAGTGTTACGTTGGCTGAAGGAATGTTAAGTAAGGGAGATGTGGTTATTTTAGGTTCGAGGAATAAGGGAGGGAAGTGGAAGCGACTTGTTCGTGAAGGGCATGATAATATGGGGATAGGCCAAGGGATTGTCGGGAAGAGAGGTCGAGACGAGGAGAGCTGTTTGGACGAGGGTAAAAAGCAAAAAACTATCATGGGTGTCAGTTCACCTGAGGCGGAGGTTAAGGTTGCTCAGCCCCGCCGGGCCCAATGAGTCTTTTAAGCCTGAACTGCAGGGGGCTGGGCAACCCCTCTGCAGTTGGCGGTTTGAAAAACCTTCTTCGGAAGGAGGCCCCTGCTATAGTTTTTTTATGCGAGACGAAACTTAGCAGTATGGAGTTCGAGGGAGTTAGGCAGCAACTTAATGACTACGATGGTGTAGCTGTGGATAGTGTGGGGCGGTCGGGGGGTCTTGCGTTTCTGTGGAAGAGTGGAATCCAATGTACTTTTAGGTCGTCTTCGGTACATCATATAGACTTTGATGTCGAAATGGGGGACCGGGGGTGGAGGGTTACGGGATTTTACGGGTGGCCTGTTGTCAGTGATCGACATCTCTCTTGGCAGCTTTTGAAGATGCTAAGTGAGAAAGTTGATGGTCCATGGATCAGTATGGGGGATTTTAACGAAATACTCTATGATACGGAAATGAAGGGGGGGACAAGAGCACAGTGGCAAATGAACAATTTTAGGGAAGCAGTTGACTTTTGTGGGCTTAGAGATGTTCCGTTTGACGGGTATGAGTTTACTTATGATAATGGTCAGGATGATGATATGAACAGGCAGTGTAGACTTGATAGGGCGATGGGTAACGAGGCATGGTTTGATCTTTTTCCGAGAGCGAAACTCTCTCATCTTACTTGGGAATGGTTGGATCATGCTCCGATTAAGCTCTATTTGGAGGATAGGCAGGATGAGGGGGGTAGGAAGAAGCTGTTTCGGTTTGAGCATGTGTGGGTGGGAGAAGAGGGGTGCGAGGAGGTTATCAAGAGGGTTTGGGGAAGAGGAGAGAGTAATATTCTGGAGAAACTGAGGGTGTGTGGGGAGGAGCTTCTTGCTTGGAAGGGGGTGAGTATAGGCAAGGTTTTACGGGATATCGGTAAGAAAAGAAAAGTGTTAGAGAGGATGGAAAGGGAAGAGCGGACGGTGCGAAAGGTGAAGAGAGGAAACGAGTAGTGAGGGAGTGATCAACACATTTTATATCTATTTATTTCGTCCCCCGACCGTCGATTTATCGCGTTTTCTTCTCCTGATTATGCCTTAACTGTCGATATTTTCTAGAAAGTCGATACTGTAGTATCTCGGGTTATTTTGCAGGATATGTGTGTTTTTGGATGCATTTACGTCTTGACAAACTGAAAAGACTAAGCCGAGGACGAGAATGGGAATCGGGAAGGAACAAAGAAGGAAACAAATGCAAATTGAGAAGAAATAATGATCGCCTACACAAGGGTCAACTTCAAACGTCCACATATTGAGGTATACAACTCCAATCAGGGAGATTTTTGTAGCGTTAGAAAGATCTTTCTCGTAGCTTTCCAACAGTATATTATACATCCAAATTGAACAAGTAACGAAGAAATGACAGTCGTTTGAAGTCGAACGCGCGATGCTGTGACCTACAGCGCTACTCGATCGAGTGCAGACTGCAACTTCGTGAAGCTCCTGCCCATATTTTGGTGTGTCACTCGATAGAGTGCCATCAGGCACTCGATCGAGTGCACCCCAATCTGGGCCAAGCATCATTCCCGATTTCAGCATAGATGTTGGGCCTATTTTCGAGCTCAACTGATACTCTTTAAATCAGTTTTCCTGACTTGTATCAGACACTTTTTCCTTTTACTTTTCATTCTACACTTTTTCTTTTAGCTTCTTTTACATACTTTTCATTATTCAGTTTTCATAGTTTAGTTAACCTACCTAGAGATCTTTACAATTTCCTTCATCATTCGGTATTGAATTTCAATTCTCTTTCAATTTATCTTTATTTATTGTTCTAGTATTGTTTTTCCCTTCAATTGATTGTTAATTCATCTTGATATGTTTAGATTTGATTTCTTTCTTTCTTGTCTGATTAGTTTTATTATGCGTAGCTAATTTCTCATCTAGGGTTTAGGGGGATCGATGCGTATTATTAGGGTTATAGTCAATTGACCTGTTTCTAATCGTATGAACTATTGCCTGAATATCGTTTTAACTCTGATTAATTGTTTGATGCATAATTCAATTAATTAGTATCGCAAATTAGGACTTTTCGCCGACCGGGTTAAGAACTAATTAGGCCACGATATTTTGGGTAGATTGACTTAATGCTAGCGACCGCAGGTTAAGTTTAGATCTAAAGGTTGTAGTGTACCGACCGGACTTGCACCTTAGGTAGTTCGATTATTGACCTGTTAATTGACTCCCTGGCTCGAGTAATATTCATTGTGAACCTGAGACCCTAGACTTTTTCCTTATTGATTTAGTTATTAGTAATTAGTAGTTAGCCTACCAAAACCAATTCAGACCGTGACCCATAACCTAGAGTCTAAATCTTTGGAGTAGACAACTAAATCCTGTCTTCTTGTGGTTCGACCCCTGACTTCACTATCTACCTTAGTTGGTGACCTTAGGGTATCTTTGATTAGGAATACGACTACCCCTGTCAAATTTTGGCGCCGTTGCCGGGGAGACGGTGTTATTGAGTTGTTTATCTTTTTTAGGTTCTAGGTTATTTTTTGTATATAATTTTTTTTATTTTTTTTATCATTCACCATTATGACCAATTTTTACTTCCCACAATTCAAACATGAGTCACTACATAACTATTGGGATAGACTTGAGTCTTTCATTATTCAAAATGGCTTTAATGTTGATATACGGGATATGTGTCATATGATATATAATGGTGCTTATGATGAGTCACGGGCTACAATTGAGGAAAATTGCGGAGGAATATTTAATTATATCTCTTACGAGGAACGATTGGAAATCCTTAAATATTTATCCCGTAATAGTGCTGAATTAGAGTTGAGGCGGAATAATGACAAGGCGGAAATCGAGGCTTTGTTGCTACAATTCATGCAAGCTCGACAAAAGCAAGATACTCAAATAGGTCAATTGCTAGATCATTATGAAATCTTGAACAGTCAAATTGCCCAATTAGCAAGCCAAGAGCAACAAAGTCAAACGAGTACGCCTATGGAAGTAGTAAAGAACCTCCAGGTAAGTGAATCATGCCCATCTCTTGTGAACATAATTGATGATGATGATGATGGGTATAATGTTCAATCTATCCAAGATCAACAAACCCCCACGAATGATTGTGAGCTGGAATGTGTGTTTTTTGAGGAAAACGTGTGTTTGGATGCTCTGAATGATGCTCTTTTAATTGAGGATAACATGAATGATTTTGATTTGTGTGATTTTGAGAGAGTGTCATTTGACCTCAATTATGAGGTTCTGGAGACAGAATTGAACAAAAGAGAGGATCTTGAGATTGAGCGGAAAAATCAAAGCGAAGGGAAGAATACACTTTTTATTGATTCTTTGAGTGAAAAAAGTGTAGATAGATGGGATATTGACAATGATTTCTTTGAGAAACCCATTTTAGAGAAATTCGAGTTTTTCCCTTTTATTGAGGATAAATCACTTTCACCCACTGATTGTCTTGACCCTATTTCTCTTGAGCCTTTGTTTGAGCATATGATTAGCGGGGAGGATTGTGATAATTCTTTCGCAGAGATCGGTAAGATTGATCTTTTGAGTGGTCTTGAGAGTTCTAACTCTTATTTTACGCAATCTATACCCGATGATAAGCCTTGGGGTGAATTTGAGATATTTGATGTGTACGTCTTGCCTTACGACCCGCCTATTAACATTCTTACTCTTCTTATGCACTATGACCACCATGCTGAGGATTGGTCTAGCTCGTCAGATAGGCTAAGACGATCATTGACTTTGTCTCTGTTTGTCTTCTTTATATCTTGGTGCTACTTATGCTTTTGTGCAGCACATGCGCAGATGTTTAATCGATTCTTAAGAGCTTTAAGCTGTTTTGATCACATTCATCTGTGGACAACTGTTCTATAAGACGAACCTCCACTTTGCAGCTGGTTTGGGGGAGCTACCCTTTGTATATGGTAATTTCTTTCCTTTTTATTTTTGTTTTTCATGTTTTCTTAGATTGTTTTTTCTTCCCCTTAGGTCAAGTTGTCCTTAGGATTGGCTGTGGATTTTCTGTCTTATCTGCTGTAGAGTCACATTGAGGACACTGTGACATTTAGGTTTGGGGGAGAGTTTGTGTGCTTTTGTGTGTTTTATTTTCCGTCGTGTGTTTTACTGCTTTCAAAAATATAAAAATCCAAAAAAATGGACAAATCAGAAAAATCCAAAAATATTTTAATTTTTTTTGTGTGTTTTTGTGTGTGTGTGTGTGTGTGTGTCTGATGCCGAAGCGTGCAAAATGACAATGATGATAATGCACTTAACATGATTCCTCCTAATTTTCAGCTTACTTCGTGTCTGAAAACGTGTTTTGTCTTATGATTTGATTAAATTGATATGATATGCCTATTTGGACTTTTAATTGCCAAATGAGTAGATTTGACCACTTGTCGGCAAGCCACAAAATTCTAAGGATTTTAGAGCTTTCTAGGCCAGTAACATCCATAACTGGTCTCATTATTATTTAGGAATTGAGTGATTTTCTCCTTGTGGAATGTGTAACATCAATTTGCATAAATATGACATCCGTCTCTTGATATTGAATACGTGTTTGGTTTGAGGAGGAGGTGCATGAGGAAAGGCAATTTTGTTTTTGATAAGCTCCACATAGCCAAAAATGACCCATTTTTTACTACCTTGTAGATTTAGGTCATTTTAATTTGTTTAGCCCATTTCAGTTGTTGTAGCCGGTTTTCATTGCCTACATTAATTAGCCACAACCCAGAATAGCCTACCCTGTAGGGACAGTCGCAGTGAACTTAATTGGAATTATTCATTATTTGGTCATGTACTTAGTGTGTAATATTGTTGTGCGACTTTGTATTCGTCTTCTCCCTATTCAAAAATTGGAAAAAATATAGAAGCATGAAAAAAAGAAAGAAAGAAAGAAAATGGAATTAGAAAAAGAAGAAAAATTTCAAGAAAAAGAAAAGAAAAACATTTATGCTTCTTGTAATATTTCGGGGAATGGTCGAAAAGATTGAAACTAGAGATCAATTGTGAGGATGAACAAAATTCCTCTTACACCTAATCTTGAATTTATATCTCTAGTTGGTGGTTCGACGTTATATATTCGGGATTTTTGATGGGTAGTTTCTATTGTGTAGCTGTGACTGGGCCCGGTTTTAGCTCTACATTCCCATACGTGCTTAGGCACAATCCATTTTCTTTCCTTACCCATTTAGCCACCCTTTGTAAGTCCTTGGCATGTACTATGGTCCTGATTGGTGGAACCCGTATTTGATTGGAGAGATTGATTTCATATTTGATTGCATGCATGTTTCATAAGTCGAGTGAGTGTTCTTATTCCTTCTTATCTTCACATTTATATACTCACCCGTTCTTATGAGTGCTGAGCGATAACCGCGAGGAAGTCCCACATTGATGGTCTCGCAAGGTTGAAAGTTTGGCAAGCGATCGTTTATTCATGGCATGATTATTGATTTAATTTTATTCTTTGACATCCCGTGTTTTCTACCCGGTTTAAGATGATTTTTAGGAGCATGATTGTAAGTTTACTTTGGGTCGTGCTTCGCATCACTTATCCTCTCTTGTATTATATGTTTGGTTTGCTTGAGGACAAGCAAAGAGTCGGTTTGGGGGAGTTTGATCAACACATTTTATATCTATTTATTCCGTCCCCCGACCGTCGATTTATCGCGTTTTCTTCTCCTGATTATGCCTTAACTGTCGATATTTTCTAGAAAGTCGATACTGTCGTATCTCGGGTTATTTTGCAGGATATGTGTGTTTTTGGATGCATTTACGTCTTGACAAACTAAAAAGACTAAGCCGAGGACGAGAATGGGAATCGGGAAGGAATAAAGAAGGAAACAAATGCAAATTGAGAAGAAAGAATGATCGCCTACACAAGGGTCAACTTCAAACGTCAACATATTGAGGTATACAACTCCAATCAGGGATATTTTTGTGGCGTTGGAAAGATCTTTCTCTTATCTTTCCAACGGTATATTATACGTCCAAATTGAACAAGTAACGAAGAAATGACAGTCGTTTGAAGTCGAACGCGCGATGCTGTGACCTACAGCGCTACTCGATCGAGTGCAGACTGCAACTTCGTGAAGCTCCTGCCCATATTTTGGTGTGTCACTCGATAGAGTGCCATCAGGCACTCGATCGAGTGCACCCAATCCGGGCCAAGCATCATTCCCGATTTCAGCATAGATGTTGGGCCTATTTTCGAGCTCAACTGATACTCTTTAAATCAGTTTTCCTGACTTGTATCAGACACTTTTTCCTTTTACTTTTCATTCTACACTTTTTCTTTTAGCTTCTTTTACATACTTTTCATTATTCAGTTTTCATAGTTTAGTTAACCTACCTAGAGATCTTTACAATTTCCTTCATCATTCGGTATTGAATTTCAATTCTCTTTCAATTTATCTTTATTTATTGTTCTAGTATTGTTATTCCCTTCAATTGATTGTTAATTCATCTTGATATGTTTAGATTTGATTTCTTTCTTTCTTGTCTGATTAGTTTTATTATGCGTAGCTAATTTCTCATCTAGGGTTTAGGGGGATCGATGCGTATTATTAGGGTTATAGTCAATTGACCTGTTTCTAATCGTATGAACTATTGCCTGAATATCGTTTTAACTCTGATTAATTGTTTGATGCATAATTCAATTAATTAGTATCGCAAATTAGGACTTTTCGCCGACCGGGTTAAGAACTAATTAGGCCACGATATTTTGGGTAGACTGACTTAATGCTAGCGACCGCAGGTTAAGTTTAGATCTAAAGGTTGTAGTGTACCGACCGGACTTGCACCTTAGGTAGTTCGATTATTGACTTGTTAATTGACTCCCTGGCTCGAGTAATATTCATTGTGAACCTGAGACCCTAGACTTTTTCCTTATTGATTTAGTTATTAGTAATTAGTAGTTAGCCTACCAAAACCAATTCAGACCGTGACCCATAACCTAGAGTCTAAATCTTTGGAGTAGACAACTAAATCCTGTCTCCTTGTGGTTCGACCCCTGACTTCACTATCTACATTAGTTGGTGACCTTAGGGTATCTTTGATTAGGGATACGACTACCCCTGTCAGGGAGTTGGCAAATCTGCTGAGGAGTGAGGAGATGTTCTGGAGATAGAGATCGAGGGAGAATTGGGTGAGGGAGGGGGACAGAAATACGAAGTTTTTTCACAAAAAAGCTTCGATACGAAGACAGAACAATCAAATCAGAAGACTCGTTGATTCAGAGGGAGTGGTGTGGGAGGAGAGGGGACAGGTGGAGAGGGTGGCTCGGGAGTACTTTCTTAATCTCTTTAAGTCGTGCAATCCGCGCGATTTTGAAGGGCTTTTAGACGGGGTTGAGGGAAGGGTGACGGATGATATGAACGCGACTCTTAGGCGGGATTATTCGGAGACGGAGGTGTGGAGTGCGCTGGAACAAATGCAACCGACTAAGGCTCCGGGACCCGATGGAATGAATGCGTTATTCTATCAGACGTATTGGCATGTTGTGGGTCCGGTTGTGACTAGGACGACCCTTGATGTTCTTCGAGGGGGGTCTTTACCAAGGGGGAGTAACAGGACATTCATTGTTCTTATTCCGAAGGTGAAGAACCCAAGTTCTATGGGGGAATTTAGGCTTATTAGCCTGTGCAATGTGGTTTATAAGTTGGTTTCGAAGGTTCTTGTGAACCGGTTGAAATCGTTTTTAGGCAACATTGTGTCCGAGAACCAGAGTGCGTTCACGCCGGGGAGGTAGATTTCGGACAATATCCTGGTAGCGTTCGAGGCATTTCATCACATGAAGAATATGAGAGTGGGGGAGGGGTACATGGCGGTGAAGCTGGATATGGCCAAGGCTTATGATCGGGTGGAGTGGGGGTTCTTAGCTCGTACCTTGCAGCGTATGGGGTTTGATGGGTTGTGGGTGGACCGAGTTATGCATTGTGTCACCACCGTCACGTTTGAGATCCTGCTGAATGGTCAACCGGGTTGCGAATTTCGGCCCGGGAGGGGACTACGGCAAGGTGATCCCCTTTCTCCTTATCTCTTTATTCTTTGTGCTGAGGTGTTTTCGAGTCAAATTAGGAGGGCTGTTGAGGCAAAGGCGATTCATGGGATTCCGATTGCGCGTGAGGTTCCGGTTATCTCTCACTTATTTTTTGCAGATGACAGCTTGTTGTTTTGTCGTGCGAAGGCGGCGGATGCGCGGGTTCTGAAGGAGATTCTTGGAGAGTATGAGGCCGCGTCTGGTCAGCTTGTTAATTTTGATAAAACTACGGCTTCTTTTAGTCGATGTACTACTGATTCGAGACGTGAGGAGGTCGCGGGTATTTTAGGGGTGCGGATCGTGGCGAACCCAGGTAAGTATCTTGGTTTACCCACTGTTATTGGTCAATCGAAACTTGAGTTGACGAGAGTGCTTCGAGATAAACTTACTAAAAAACTTAATGGTTGGAAGAGGATGCTTTTGTCGAAAGCAGGTAGAGAAATTATGATAAAGGCTGTGGCCCAATCTATCTCTACCTACGTCATGAGCATTTTTAAACTGCCTTTGAGTTTTTGTGAGGAACTGTGTTCCATGATTTCTCGTTTCTAGTGGGGGTCGGAGGATGGGAAGAGGAAGATGTCGTGGGTGGCCTAGGAGAAGCTTTGTGCTCCTAAGGCGCTTGGTGGGCTTGGTTTCCGTGAATTTAGGAGGTTTAATATGGCGCTGCTGGGTAAGCAGGCGTGGAGGCTTACCACGGACACGGGTAGCCTTCTTGCTAGGCTACTACGGGCAAAGTATTGTATGAATGGGTCTTTTTTGCAAGCGGAGTTGGGAATAATCCGAGCTACACTTGGAAGGGGATCTGGGAGGCTCGGACTGTGGTTTTGCAGGGGGGAGGAGACGTATTGGAAATGGGCTCGGGACGAGGGTGTGGCATGACCCTTGGTTACCTGGGGAAGGTTCACGGCGGGTGTTATCTCATTGTCTTGCAGGGAGGGAAGAGTGGCTCGTGGCAGATTTGAGACGGGGAGATGGGACGTGGGATGCCTCCTTGGCCCGGGCAATTTTTTTGCCGTTTGAGCAAGAGATTATCCTGAATATGCGGCTGAGCTCTCGCCAGGTGGAGGATTCGTGGTGTTGGGATGTGGAGAAAGATGGATCCTATACGGTGAAGTCGGCTTATCGACTTCTCACGGCTTGTAGGGTGGGTGATCAGGGGCCTTCCGACTTTGCCCGAGGGAGATGGTTATGGACGCGGATCTGGCAGGCCAATGTTCTCCCCCGAGTCAAGATGTTCTTCTGGCAACTTTGTTCGGATGCGCTTCCAACGAAAGGTAACATTGCCTCTCGTATCCCTAATTTTGATGGTACGTGTCCGATCTGTTGCTGCGAGATGGAGACTTGTCTCCATCTCGTTAAGGGGTATGGGTGGGGGTATGGGCTATGGGATGGGTTGAGGGTGGATGTCAAGAAGGAAAATGGGCATGAGAGGGTGAGGGAGTGGGTGGAGGATGTGTGGAGGGAGATGGAGGATGAGGAGCGAGGGAAGGTTATGGTGGGTTGTTGGGCAATGTGGGAGGCTCGGAGTAAATGGGTGTTTGAGGGGAAGATGATGTGTATGGAGGATGTGTTGAATCGGGTTCTTGACATCATGGTGGAGTGTGAGGGAGTAGAGGAGGGGCTGAGAGGAAGGGGTCTTCAGAGAGGGCCGAGAGGGGGAGGTAGTCCGCAGAAGTGGCAGGCACCACCCGCTGGGTCGATTAAGATTAATTGCGATGTAGGGTTACGAGATGGAGGAATTAGCATGGGTATTGTGGGGCGTGGGGATGATGGTCGGATGGTGTGGGGAGTGAGTGCTAGGAGGCCCGGAAGGACGGATGTTAATGCAGCAGAGGCGGAGGCGATCCTGGAAGGTATCAAGGAAGCTAGGAGACGAGGGTACAGAAGAGTCATTGTTGAAAGCGATTGCAAGACGGTCATTGATTTTTTGCAGGTTGCGAGGAACGGACGTAGTGATCTGTTTCTCATATTAGATGATATTCTTGTGTTTGCTTGTAACTTTGATTGTATTAGCTGGTCTTTTGTACCGCGTATTTGTAATCGAGCTGCCCATGAGTCCGCGCGTGCCATGTCTGTTTCTGTAGGAAGGCGTATTTGGGAGCATTCAGGACCGGCGAACGTGGAAGCTGTTATTTCTGATGATTTAAATGCAATTATATAAGCCCATTTGTTGGGTTTTTTCAAAAAAAAAATATGGGACAAACTAATCGTCTTTTCGCTCAAATGCTGACGCGCAAATGAATGTCAATCTCAATATGTTTTGTTCTATCATGAAATACTGGATTTCGCGCTATATGTAAAGCGGCTTCATTGTCGCAATCCAAGTGCATTGGTTCCTTATGAAAAATTCTCAATGATGCAAGAAAAGACTTTAACCATATTAGTTCACTAGTGGAAAAACTCATGGCTCTGTAATCTGCTTCTGCAGAGTATCTTGACACCGTCACTTGCTTCCTCGCTCTCCAAGATATGGGCTACTTCTCTATCGAGACGAAGTATCCACTAAGTGATCTCCGTGTTACTGGGCATCTCGCATTATCTGAGTCACAATAACCTCGCCATAGCAAATCCCTATTCTTCCAAATGTTATCCCCTTACTCGGATTCCGCTTCAGATACCGAACTACTCTCAAAGCTGCTTCCCAGTGCGCCTTTCTCGGTTCGTTCACAAATTGAGACAATATATGTACCACATAGACTAAGTACAGTCCGACCTCGTTATTGTCAAATACACCAGCCTACCTAGCAATCTTCGGTATTTCATTACGTCTTTCAACAATTCAACACATAACCGCTTGCTAACGCGAGCTTGTGCCCCGTTTGAATTAGGGTGTAAGCTGGGGGCACCCCTTTCATTTCGACTTCCTCGATAATGCTCATCGCATATTTCTGTTGTTTAGAAATAGTTCATTGCATGCATGATGTGCTACTTCTATTCCTAGGAACTTAATTATTCCCAAATCTTTAATTCCAAAGCTCTTATCTAGGAATGATTTGAAACTAGTCGCCATGCCCGTGCACCGCACGGGATTACTAATTTACTTGTCTAATTTCCATGTGCTTGTCACGGTGCGTGCTTGTAGAGGGTGTCGTAATCGTGAATAGGGCAGATGTTGCGAAGATCGAATCATCAAAGCTACTAAAAGACGCATGACATGTAAATATAAAGAACGAAAGAAGTTGACATGATCCAGTCTAAGGAAGAAACAGACATTAAAAACTTCATATACTATAAAATAATTCCAATATGTAATCTGCATAAATTATGCCCTTGTTCTTTTGTGTTTTTCTCTGTCGGGGTCTATTTTGTCTTTTCAAATTTTGGCCTCTTTTTCTCTATTGTTTCCTTCGCTACGGATGCTTCTTTCGCCGTCACTTCGAAGTTGTAAGTCATTTTTGGTGTGGAAATTCTGTTACTGAAATATAAGTGAAAAATTACTTCTAGTTGGTGTACATAATAATAATTAACTGACTCCTTGTCTATCTTTCTCTTCTCATTTTTAGCTGAGGTGTTCACCGGAGGGTCGGACTTTGTTGTAGGCTAACTTTCTAAGTTGTCTTGTTGTGGTTGCTCCTGCGAAAACATTGGAGTTGTTTGGGTATATGGTCTCGTGTATAAAAAGATGCTGGTATTTTTGGGTAAGAATTGTTGTTGTTACCTATGTTTTTTTGTCCCCCCTTTCCACTGTGGTTGGAGTTGGAGGGTCCTTTGGCGTCGGCAATACCTTTTGACAGTTTAATTCCCGTTCGGAGTTGTATTTGCTAATCCCAATCTTGACTTTCATGGTGTATTCTCTCCCGACACATTGTTGGAGTATGTCAAACACTTTCTTTTCCCCCGTCCTGTTTTTCGCTCTCTTGTTAGGACGAAACGGTTAAAATTTGTTCGAGTAGTTGGTGTGTTATTTGTTGTGCGTACCTTTTCATATTGGGTTAGTAATGCTTCGATTGGTCTCCGGACTATCTTCTCAGCTTTTCTCCCAAAAATCATCAAAGATGCGTATGCCGTTTCGTCAGCTATTGTAGTGATTAATCTGTACCTGTGTTTTAGGTATTAAAATATTTGTGATATTATCTAGGAGCAGTAGTGTAGACACTCGCATTTTGACTGCCAGGTGTCTATAGCAGTTTCCGACAAACACCCGATGATGATCGGACGCAAACGTGCTTTAAATACTCAGAAATGGGCTCAAAATCATTGGCATTTGGCTTGGGCTCATTATGGAGTACATATCTCACAAAACCAACCTCAAAATCAGACCCAGTGGGTCGTGTCGAGTCAAATAAGACTAATTTGGGTCGATTCCGACACCAGGGGCAAAACCGTCTTTTAACGACCGAGTCAAAACCTGGTCAAAAATATTCCCGAGGCACGTGAGTCAGCTGTGACACCTCACACGGCTGATTCATACTCCAATCCTACAAAAAATCAGCTTCACAAAATATTAAACAAATCCGTTTAAGGATAGAATTCGATCTCGAGTAGGAATTCTATCCAAAAACCGAATCAAATACCCGACCGAGTGCAAATACTCGGCCGAGCAGCACAAACCAGCCGTGTTCCCTTGCTTCTTTGACAAGCAAGCGGAATTCTCATGCCTTTCAGCGTCTTACGTTTCCTATCCTAAACGGTAGTTCAAACCCGAAGCACCTCTCCTAGCCAAGGTCGGGAATATTCCTATAAATAGGCCCCTTGCACAACTCAAAATATATCGATTAACATTCAGAAATTATCCATCATCTATCATCAAAATTCAGAATTATTCCCATACACTCATAAGCATAAAACTTAGCATCGAGAAACCGATATTACGAAACCCGAAGGAAACCGGCCCGATACCCGATACCCGACACCCTTCACACGTCCCACCAAACCGAGCCACCACAACTCACCGACATCCACTCGACGCTCTTGTGCCCAAGCCACGTCCCGACGAGCCCCGATCCGAGTAAACAGAAGCATGTAGGTTGAGGGTGTACCAAACCCGACTTCTCCTTCTTCTTCTCTTCTCTCCCTCCGCGTCCGTTTTTTTTATTATGGGTCCTCGTCATTCTTTTTTTATGGGTCGTGTGTCGTCCTTTTTACGGGTCGTTCGTCCTTTTTTATTTCTAATATCGATATTATCAAAAACTATTTTCATATATCAAACATTCTTAACAATATGATATCAACTCTTTAAAAATCGTTACATTTTTTTCGTTCAAATTTCTTTTTACAAAACCTTTTCTAAAAAAATCACTCCGAATATTCAATACCGATTTCATAATCGAATATCGGATACGACGAATATCGAAAACATAAATCGAGTATAAATTAATTCGTATTTGTACGCGATTTATCAAAATTAACAATTTTCGAACAACGAGCAAAACCGGGACAGACCCGCACGCGAGTCGCGCCCCACCCAGGCGACTCGCGCACGGGCCTGAAACCCGAGCTCTCTTTTTAGCTTTCTTCGTTCGTTTTATTATTTATTCTACGAGACGATTTCTAAAATTTATATCTTTTCCAAAACTATTCCGAGTATTTGATATTGATTTCGTAGTCAACTATCAAATATAACGAATATCGAAAATATTAAGGCGAGTACGAATTATGCAATATTCGTACGCGGTTTAGTAGAATCATTGAATTTTCGAAAATCATTTTCAAAAACAGGCCGTCACGCGACCCGCCGGCATCCCGGGCGAGCCGCGCGGCCGGCTGTCACGTGACGCACGATTGTTTTTTTTTTTTTTTTTTTTTCGAGCTTCGTTTTTTATACAAAACCTCGTCTTTTAAACAATATTTTTAGATTTCGATTAATATTTTTCTCGATCTCGCATATTTATTATATTTGCTATATTATTTTTCATAAATCGATACTAACTCGTTTGTTCATCTTTTGTAGCAAATTCATCTTTTTTTCATCTTTTGTTTTATTATACTAAAACGAATCTCACATGCTAAATTCAACTTTGACGTTAAATTTCCATGCATTAAATCGACTTAGCAACCCATTCAATTCCTCGCATGCTTAGGAAAACAATGTTTGCATATCATTCATCGTATTACTAACGCGCGTATTAAAAAATCATTCGATATCCTAGTAGAGGCCGCTAATGTGCGGGCGGGGTTGGGTGTTCTTAGTGAACTTCCCAACACGTACCCTCACCCCTTACTCAGAACCGTGGTTTCCGGATGTCCTAAACCATTGGCAACGAGAGTCATTCAATATACGATTAACCGATCAAGTCGGCATCGGTATCGAAATGCAAAGGGACGAGCCCAATAAACTCTGACATCTGAAAATGGGCCGTATTTTGTATACGGCCCACTACGACATAGAGTGGGCTCGAACGGTTCCGAATAACCATAAAATTCGGTGGCGACTCCAAACTTCGATTTAAATTTCAATTTGACCATCTCATATGGAGATTCATTCGCCTCCCCAAACCCGCGCGTGGCCGTGTCGGGGTGGACCTATGTCATGTCCACAATTTGGCGACTTCGCTGGGGATTAACTGATGTGTTACTGACCATCGGCATCCTCAGGGTGAGACTCGAATAGAAATCGTTTGACTAGTACAATACGCGTTTTAGTTTTACGGTTCATGCATAACCCCATATTTTCCCGGGCCGGTACTGGTGACCGACGTCCCACTATGCTATCGATGTAGTCCAAATTGGATATGTCGAAGGTGTCCATTAGCCGATTCGTATGGGTTTTACAGCATGTTCTAAGCTCAACTTGACTTAGGAAGTCCGCCCCGATTCTCGATAGGCTCTGTACAGTGGTATAGACCCTTACAGACTGACCGAGACTTAGAATTAGAGCATACATGGCGTCGTTATACTGTTTCCATGACTACGTGCTACCTGATTTACAAGTCTTTTCAAAAACCGTCTTTTTCAAAATTACATCCTTTTCAAAACATCCAATTTTCAAAACCCGGGACATATACCGTATTTAGGATCCACGATTTTACTCAAAATAGCTTATTTCTAGCCGGTATTATGCCCATTTCAAAACTCGAAAATATTTTCGAACTTTCAAAACCCTCCCTGGTCCGCCTTCCCGTTTTCTTTTTCGAAAAAAAGGCCGGACTCCTCTCCGAATTTTTCTTCGGGCTTTCAAAAATCAATTTCAAAACCTTCCTCTTCTTAGGACTTCCCGTATTTAGCAGTGTCGGGTCGTGTCGTAAGTCGTCAAGTCTTCTAGCGTCCAAACTCCGTCGATCTTATATCACGGATTTCCTCCCTATCCCAGTCCGCCTTATTATACTAAGGCAAGGCCCACCTACGTAGGACATACTCCTACAAGGGTCGACCCATCTACACAATCGAGTCTAGAAGTCTGGGGAATGTCTCACGTGAACCTTTTTTCGAACAGGGCCCAGCCCACACAGCTGGATCCTAAAGGAGGCCCACCTCTCACAAGTCATCCATCTAGGTGTCTTTTCCGAGTCATTTCCTTTCTAGGTTCCCTTTCCCTTGCTCGGGATGTACTTTAGTTCTAGGATTTGGGCTAGTTGCTGATTACACGGTGTTCTCACAGACAGGCCACCTTTCACCAGAAAAATGATGCAACAAGCCATTGACGATTTGACAACTGCGCTAGCCAAGCTTCAAGACCAACTGACGAAAATGAGGGAGGACCAGATCGCCATCCTCACCCGGGTAAGCGCAGTCGAACAAGGAACTCCTAGCGGTGGAGTCGAAGACGATGGGCCGTTAGCTGAACTGGCCAGCGCGGTCCATAAGCTACAAGAGCAGGTCCACACGGCAACCAGCAACACCATCCACACCAAAAAAGCTCGGACTTATTCACCACTGACCGATGAATTGCCCGCTAACCTCAACCTGACGGGCCTACCCATGTTCGATGGGACTGAAGATCCGGTACTCCACATCCGGGCTTTTAAGGAGTTCATGGCAGTCAAAGGGGTCAAATCGACCATGTTCAAGCATCTCTTTGCTTTATCCTTGGACAAGCACCCAAGAGCCTGGTACTACAGGCTTGATTCCAAGAAATACAAAACTTGGGACGATGTCGCAACGGAGTTCGCCCGAAACTATGCGGACAATACTGAGATCCAGACGACCATGCGTACTCTGGAGGTCATGGCCCAAGAGCCAAAAGAGGGTTTCACCAAGTACCTCCAAAGGTGGAGGGCCGAAAGTGTCAAGCTGGTCGACAAGCCCAGCGAAAAGGTACTAGTGGAGGCCTTTGTGAAAAACCTCCTCCCATCTTACCGGATCCATCTCCGGTACGCTATCATACCCAATTTCGCCACTTTAACCGAGATGGGTATGAGAATCGAAGACGATTTAAGGTTAGAGAGCCTTACTAAGGCCTCTACTAAGGGTTATCAAGGAGCCAGTTCATCTTCTGGCAAGCCCGCAACCACAAGTGCGGCCCGAAGCATCTTCGACGAGGTCAATCTGTTAGACACCTCGACCAAAAAGAACACTCCGGCCCAAGTATTCACGGACATAGGGACTACTTATGCCAACGCCTTACAAAGGCTATCTTCTAAGGGTCTGATCCAACCTATAGGCCCAATGCCAGAGGTCCCTGTCGAGAAACGATCCAAAAGCTACAACGCCCAGGCCTATTGCCACTATCACCGGGGCAACGGGCATGACACCGAAAAGTGCTGGAAGTTGAAGCATCTTATCCAGGACCTGATCGAGAGTGGAAAGATACCACTACCCAGTGACAAACCGAGTAACAAGAATAATCCTCTTGCTACTCACGCCATTTCCACTGGAGAAATAATCGACTGCACTCATCTCATTTCCCCTTTCATTCCCCAAATCAACGGGATATGGAATGACGATGAAGACGATGTTTATCTGGCTAAGGGGGAGACCGTCCCCATTACTGTCGAACAGATCAGGAAGGCCAAAACCAAGGCTCTGGCCGGCACCCATGTTATCACGGCCGGACCTTCGGCCCCACAATCTGTCACCGAACCATCCAAGACGGAATCCGCACCTGAAGAATCGAGCACTGACATAGCCCTAGTCAAGCAACTGAAAAGGGTCCGAACTGATCTCACTATATGGCAGCTTTTGGTCAGTTCTCAAGAGCATCGGGCAGCACTTACTAAGGCTCTCGATGAAATTAAGATGGACTCACTGGTTACCCCCACAGAAATGGTAGCCACTATTCTGCCTCACCTCAAGGGCAAGTCCAAAGGAGAAGGCCCACTTATCACCTTCTCTGAATCCGATCTGCCACCATTTGGGGCCACCCACAACCTGGCCCTATACATCACGGTGATTTTCCGGGGCAAGTATCTACCTATGACCCTAATTGACGACGGGTCGGCTGTGAATGTCCTTCCTTTAAGGACTGCAAAGGCTCTCGGCATTACCGAAACTAACTATCTTCCTACTGCGCAAACTATCCAGGCTTTTGATGGAAGCCCAAAATCAGTTGCTGGGGCCGTCAAACTAACCATCATAACAGGCCCAATTGAAAAAGAGCTTGAATTCCAAGTAATCGATGTCACCTCATCGTTCAATCTGCTACTTGGAAGACCCTGGATCCATGCGGTTAAAGTCGTATCCTCCACTCTCCACAGAAAGGTCAAGCTACCTTTATAAGACGGGGTCATCACCCTCGAAGCTTTTCCCATAGCTGTGTCAAGCTGCAACACGGCTGGCTCAACTGACCCACGAGGCTTCAATTTTGTGGGAATGATCGATGAAGAGTATCTCTTTAGGCCCTACTTCACCAGCAACATCGACAAAATGCTGCAGAACTTGGGTTACTTACCGGGGGCTACTTCAAGGCCTGGTCTCCCTGCTGGTAAGATCATCGATGTTTTAAGCGATGAAGATTCGAAATTCGGCTTGGGGTATGCCTTAACCCCAGAAAACGTGGTCCGGGCCGGCATCCAAAAGGCCTGCAACGCTCTTAAGGGTACCTACTTGGACCCCTACAGCCCAAAACTGGCCAATTATTTTGTCTCCCCAGTATTCGGAGCTGTCCAGACGGGTCTCTATCAGCCCACTATAACCTATCCTGAGGTCAATTTCATCCCAGATGATATTTTTGCTCTCATCCAGGCCGAATCAAAGGAGGATTCGAACCATACTGAGCCCATGCTGGGGCTCCTGTTCAGAGAAAGTAAGATCGTCCCGACTCCTAAGGAGGAATTAGTCAACCTGATCCTCCACAGTAGCAAGTTCGATCCGACCAAGCTGATCTCTGAAGTCGGCGCTAGCACCGGAAAGAGGTCTTGGAGGAAGACGATCAAGTGGACCGACAGCGAGGGTCGAGTCTACAAACTCACTACTGGCGAAGGGGACATGCAAGGCGACGAGTCCGAATCCGAGTCAGAGTTAGAGTCAGAGTCGGAGTCTGGGTCTGAGTCTAGAGGGTCCAGTACTAGGGTCGAGTCTGTAACCCCTTTTTCTTTCGTCACATCTGTGGGTCTCGAAGTCTGTCCCGAGAGCACTCCCCATACCGCCTCTGACCAACGATCAGATGGCAGCTCTCTTTGAGCTATTTTCAAAATTCTCTATCAATAATAACGATAACCATTCTGCTTACGACTTGTCTTATTTTCAAAACATTTTCAAAAATTTTATTTGCAATGACATTGAGAAACCCGACGAACAGGTGCCACTACCTCAGCATCTAGTCGAGCAACTCGAACAAAGGGAGTTCCGAAATCCGGTGATCGAAGAAACCGATTCCATCAATGTAGGAACCCCTTTAGAGCCTCAGATGCTTAAGTTAGGTTTATCCTTAGACCCCGAGGAGAAGCAACAATTCACAGAACTCCTCCACGAATTCAAAGACGTCTTCGCATGGTCCTACAAGGACATGCCGGGAATAGACCGGGAGATAGCCGAACACCGTATACCCATTAAAGACGGGTGTAAGCCGGTAAAGCAAAAAATCCGAAGAATGAGGCCCGAATGGTCTCTCAAAGTCAAAGAAGAAGTCGACAAGCAATTCAAAGCGGGCTTTATTCAAGTGTCTGAATATCCAGACTGGGTTGCAAATATCGTACCAGTACCCAAGAAAGACGGAAAGGTACGAGTTTGTGTAGATTTCCGAGACCTTAATAAGGCCAGCCCGAAAGACGATTTCCCGTTGCCACACATCGACATACTGGTGGACAACACGGCCGATCATGCCCTCCTATCCTTTATGGACGGTTATGCCGGATACAATCAAATCAAAATGGCGAAAGAAGACATGAGTAAGACCACCTTTACTACGCCTTGGGGGACTTACTGTTATACCGTTATGCCTTTTGGGATTATCAATGCCGGTGCCACTTATCAACGGACCGCCACTACCTTACTACATGACATGATGCACAAGGAAGTAGAGGTCTATGTGGATGACATGATCGTTAAGTCCAAAGATCGAGACGGGCATATTCAGGCCCTTAGAAAGTTTTTCATCCGACTACGCAAGTACAACATGAGGTTAAACCCTCAAAAATGCAGTTTCGGGGTAACATCGGGCAAGTTACTGGGCCATATCGTCAGCCAGTGCGGCATCGAGGTTGACCCAGCCAAAATCAAGGCCATTACCGAGATGCGGCCGCCTAAAACCGAAAAGGAAATTAGGGGGTTTCTCGGGAAAGTCCAATATATCAGCAGGTTTATTTCGAAGCTAACCATGGTATGTGAACCCATTTTCAAAAAACTGAAGATAGGAGAACGGGTACTTTGGGACGACAAATGTCAAGCAGCTTTCGATAAAATCAAAGAGATTCTGTCATCTCCGCCGGTATTAATGCCACCTCAACACGGTCTGCCTTTGTCGTTATACCTAACAACGACCGAGACAGCCATGGGGGCTAGCTAGCCCAGACAGTCGACTCAGAGGAACGAGCCATTTACTACATCAGTAAAAAGTTCCTAGAGTACGAATGCAAATACACGATGCTCGAGAAGACGTGTCTAGCTCTAGTTTGGGCCACAAAAAAGCTCCGACATTATATGCTTAGCCACGAAGTGCACGTGCTATCAAGAATGGATCCAATCAAGTATCTATTCGAGAAGCCCATGCTCAATGGCAGGATATCTAGATGGACTTTAATGCTAGCTGAGTTCGGCCTCAAGTTCGTACCGTTAAAAGCCATCAAAGGCCGAGTAGTAGTCGAGTTCCTTGCCGATAGTCCGGTACCTGAAGAGGGACATACCGATACTTGGGCCTTCCCTGACGAAGATATATTCCATACCGACACGGAGACATGGGACCTATATTTTGACGGGGCGTCCAACTTTCGAGGATTTGGTGTCGGGATTTTACTAATCTCACCACAATGGGAGCACACCCCGTTATCTATCAAGTTAGATTTCGACGTGACTAATAACGCAGCCGAATACGAAGCATGCATTCACGGGTTGCAAGCCGCCGCCGATTTAGGAGTAACAAACCTCCGGGTCCACGGTGACTCATCATTAGTCATTAATCAAGCACTCCAGAAATGGAAAACTCGGAACGCAAATCTCGTAGCTTACCAAGCGCGATTAAGGCTTCTCGAGAAGCAGTTTCAAAAGGTGGAATACATCTATCTACCTCGGGAAGAAAACCAGTTTGCAGATGCGCTATCCAAATTAGCATCCTTACTGAATATCCCGGAACACCTGACCAGCATGCCGATTTGCGTCGAAAGACGGTCCGAGCCGGCATATATCAACGTTATTCAAGACATCGAAATAACTGATCCAGAACCTTGGTACCAGGCTGTTCTAACCTACTTAACGTCGGGAGAATATCCTCCGGAATCTGAAAACCGGGCAAAGAAAGGCCTACGAAGATGGGCTACCCAGTTCATCCGCACGGACGATGGACAGTCATACAAAAAGACGGCGCAGGGGGCTTTACTCCTATGCATCGACAAAGCACGAGCCGAAAGGGTCATGGCCGAGGTACACGACGGCGAGAATGGTCCGCATATGAATGCCCATATGCTAGCTCGAAAAATCGCATGACTCGGGTACTATTGGAATAGCATGGAGACCGACTGTCAGTTATATGTCAAGCATTGTCACAATTGTCAGATTTTTGGCAACGTCCAGCATATGCCGTCATCTCTGTTATATACCATGACTTCACCATGGCCATTTTCGACATGGGGAATTGATATAATCGGGAAGGTGAACCCTTCCGGGACGGGAGGTCACTGCTTCATTCTAGTGGCTATTGACTATTTTACCAAATGGGTTGAAGCCGAGTCATATCGTGTCTTGAACGCCAAGCAAGTAGCAAAATTTATCCAAGATAAAATTATATGCCGATACGGGATCCCGCACGAATTCATTAGTGATCACGGGACCCATTTTTAAGCCGAAACTTCTACTTTGCTAGCAAAATATAAGATTCAAAGGCATACGCCATCGCCTTACCGTCCCCAAACACATGGAGCGGTAGAGGCAGCAAACTTAATCATTGTCACCATACTTAAAAAGATGGCTGATAATTACCGGGATTGGCCCGACAAAATTCCTTTCGCCTTATGGGGGTACCGGACGTTAATCCGAACCGCAACCGGAGCAACCCCGTATTATCTAACGTATGGAATGGAGGCGGTCCAGCCAGTCGAGCTACCTGAAGCAGAATGGGTCCAAGCCCGATATGATTCCTTGATTCTTTTGGACGAACGACGATCCCGAGCCCTTAACAATATCCAGATATACCAAAAAAGGATAAAACGGGCTTTTAACAAAAGGGTTAGGCCCAGAAATATCAAAGAAGGCGATTTAGTCCTAAAATATGTCCGGGCTTTGCTACCAGTCGACCCAAGAGGAAAATTCAAACCTAATTAGGCCGGACCATATCTAGTAAAGAAGGTTTTATCAGGAGGAGCCGTAATGCTGACAGACTTGGATGGGAACGAATTTGTCAACCCAACCAACTTGGACCAGTTGAAGCGCTACTACCCCTAACCTTATCTCGATGTCATTTGCTAAAAGTTTATCTTTTTTACAAAATTTTCAAAAATTAACAAGTCAATGAGTTAGGATTACTGATCCTACTGTCACACATCTCGAACTAATAGTCTTGATGTATTTCGAAAATTGCAAAAGTCTACGCCTGAACTACAGTCGGTTTGATTCCACTAATCGTGGATACGTAGGCAACACCTCAAAAGACAGGAACGGTTTTCACTAATATGTCTTTTATTATTTCAAAAAAAATGCCTCACGCAAAAAATAAGCAACAAAAATCACACAAAAATAGTAGTAATACTTAAATAATAAAATTTAGGAGACTACTCGTACATTTTTCCCTTCCCCTTATCCTTCGGGTCCCGCGGATCTCGAGGCTGACGAGGTGGAGGCGAACGTTCCCTAATCATAAGTGGAACTTCCTTTGCTCGAACCCACTTCTTCAACTTCGGTTTCTCTGTCGCCTGCACCGGTCCGATCCGAGCCCGTACGTGCTCAGGTAGTCTATCCCGAGGACCAAGTCGGTCCTTAGCCGCTAGTCTTTAACCAAGTCTCCTTTCTAAGTCCGTCTGGGGGCCCACCTTCCCCCATGTACCTTTAGTGCTAGACCCTTTAGTCAAAGTCTTAGTCTTCCCTTTTTGGCCTGACATCAGTCGGACCATCGTAGCCGGGGTGTCGCCATCATCAAAGAAACCTCGATTATCTTTAGCCTGCTCTCGGCGCAGCAAGTCAAAGGCTTCATCAGTCTTTAAAGCAGCACGGGCTTTAGCAGAGTCCGCCTGGGTCCACTTCGTATAAGAATATGATACCCAGATCGAGGGAGAAGCCTTGGAAACGGGCCAAGTGTGCTGGGTATACCATCGTTGCGCCCAAGTATCACACGTCACGTCCGTTAGCTGAGTAGATTCACTCACGACCGCCTCAATTTCCGAGATTCTTTGGGCCCGACCATATTGCCTAAGTATGCGATCAGGATAAAGATGAATCGTCTGCCTGAAAGATAGGATCAATTGATAACGGGCCCTATCTCGCAATTCTAACCCGGTCCAGACGTAAGTAGGTCAGCAAGGTACGGTCCAACGGATCAATGGGCCTCCATGGAAAGACAACAACTCGTCCCAGAATTTTTGGGTGGTAAGACGAGAAAAGTCAATAGTTCGTCTTCTCGTCATCACTTGATTTGGGCTTACGTCTCGAGGAGGATCCAAGATCGATAATCTCTCGAATAGCCAGAGCTGAAAAGTCAAAGTCACGAAAAGTCAAAATCGTGAAAGTCAAAAAAAAAAAAAAAAATCGCAAAATCGCAAAAAACCGAAAAAATCGACAAAAGCCGCGAAAACCGCGAGAAAATCGAAGAACCGAAAAAATTGGAAATTGAAAAAAATCAAAAATTGCAAAAATCAAAAAAAATCAGCCTACCTGTAGAAGACGGGTGTTACCGGTCAGCCTAATCGACGGATCCCTTTTACGATTATCTAAGCCCTGGATAATCTCCCCTGTAATCAGCCAGGATGGGTTGTGCTCAGTCTCCATCAGAACCGTTACAGCAAGAAGCCTGACATGGCCCATACAAGATAGCAAATCCATATGACCTTCAAAAGCATAGACATGGAGCAATGCAAAAAGTGAAGGCCCTGCGGCTATATACCGGCCTGACCCAGACATCGTCTGGATTCATAAATTTTTCAGCCAGGTCGATCAAGGAAACTGTATCTCCTTCTCTCATACGAGATACCTCCATGTGAGAAAGTCCTAAGAATTCCCGTAATTTTCTCCTTATGTCACGGACTGAAAACGGGACGGCAGGGCGAAAAATGGGATTCCACCCCCCTACAGCAGCTATTTCCTCAGGAATGGGACAGACTTCGCCTCGAGGAAACCTAAAAACATGATAAGTATCATCCCAGTAGGACAGGCAAGCATCCAAAAAGTGACGATCCACTTGCATCTGACGGATTGTGGATAGTTGGGTGACGCCATTCTGGTTCAAAATAACTTTGTCTGCGTCTCTGAAAAGGAGGGACCAATCTTGCAGCATTCCGACTAATTGGTCGATTCCCATAGTGAATTTCTAAAAAGGAGACTAAGTTTTTCAGAGCTTGTTTCTCTTTGAAGGAAGAAAGGGAATTTTGAGAATTATGAAGAAATTGTGAGCAAGGAGAGGGTATTTATAGCATGAAATCGGATTCTCCTCCTCACTTTGGAATTCCTAATCCCAGGAGATTTAGCATACAGGCCTTTATCCTAGGATCTAGCTAAGTCATCCCGAGCATTCCTATTCCTTTTCGGAGTCAAAATATTTAATTCAAAAAAAATCTCTCCTTCAAAACTTTATTCCCCAGCACGAGTCATTTCTCCTAAAAATGTGTTACATGCAAACTTTGCATAAATCATTATACAGGACGACTCAAGCAAAACCGTGCAATCAACTCCCCAGCGGCATTTAACGGGATGAGCCCGTATATGGGCACACCCAGGACTTATACGATAAGTCCGATTCCCCACGGAGTTATCATCGTCAAATCAGGTACATTTCTAGTCTCCGGCCGGCGGGCCCTCCACGCAGGTCTAATGGACCTTAAACGACCCGACCGGAAGCTGCCAGGTTTTAATCTTTGATTGACCTGGTGGCTACTCTGACTTTCGCCCTGTCCAAGCCTCAGTCAGAGTGGGGGCTCTGTAGACACCCGCATTTTGACTGCCAAGTGTCTATAGCAGTTTCTGACAAACACCCGATGATGATCGGACCAAACGTGCTTTAAATACTCAGAAACGGGCTCAAAATCATTGGCATTTGGCTTGAGCTCATTATGGAGTACATATCTCACAAAACCAACCTCAAAATCAGGCCCAGTGGGTCGTTTCGAGTCAAATAAGACTAATTTGGGTCGATTCTGACACCAGGGGTAAAACCGTCTTTTAACGACCAAGTCAAAACCCGGTCAACAATATTCCCAAGGCACGTGAGTCAGCCGTGACACCTCACACGGCTGATTCATACTCCAATCCTACGAAAAATCAGCTTCACAAAATATTAAACAAATCCGTTTAAGGATAGAATTCGATCTCGAGTAGGAATTCTATCCAAAAACCGAATCAAACACCCGACCGAGTGCAAATACTCGGCCGAGTAGCACAAACCAGCCGTGTTCCCTTGCTTCTTTGACAAGCAAGCGGAATTCTCATGCCTTTCAGCTTCTTACGTTTCCTATCCTAAACGGTAGTTCAAACCCGAAGCACCTCTCCTAGCCAAGGTCGGGAATATTCCTATAAATAGGCCCCTTGCACAACTCAAAATATATTGATTAACATTCAGAACTTATCCATCATCTATCATCAAAATTCAGAATTATTCCCATACACTCATAAGCATAAAACTTAGCATCGAGAAACCGATATTACGAAACCCGAAGGAAACCGGCCCGATACCCGATACCCGACACCCTTCACACGTCCCACCAAACCGAGCCACCACAACTCACCGACATCCACTCGACGCTCTTGTGCCCAAGCCACGTCCCGACGAGCCCCGATCCGAGTAAACAGAAGCATGTAGGTTGGGGGTGTACCAAACCCGACTTCTCCTTCTTCTTCTCTTCTCTCCCTCCGCGTCCGTTTTTTTTATTATGGGTCCTCGTCATTCTTTTTTTATGGGTCGTGTGTCGTCCTTTTTACGGGTCGTTCGTCCTTTTTTATTTCTAATATCGATATTATCAAAAACTATTTTCATATATCAAACATTCTTAACAATATGATATCAACTCTATAGTTGAATATCGTATTAAAAGAATTAAATTAAATCTCGACGATGTTAAAAATCGTTACATCTTTTTCGTTCAAATTTCTTTTTACAAAACCTTTTCTAAAAAAATCATTCCGAATATTCAATATCGATTTCATAATCGAATATCGGATACGACGAATATCGAAAACATAAATCGAGTATAAATTAATTCGTATTTGTACGCGATTTATCAAAATTAACAATTTTCGAACAACGAGCAAAATCGGGACAGACCCGCACGCGAGTCGCACCCCACCCAGGCGACTTGCGCACGGGCCTGAAACCCGAGCTCTCTTTTTAGCTTTCTTCGTTCGTTTTATTATTTATTCTACGAGACGATTTCTAAAATTTATATCTTTTCCAAAACTATTCCGAGTATTTGATACTGATTTCGTAGTCAACTATCAAATATAACGAATATCGAAAATATTAAGACGAGTACGAATCATGTAATATTCGTACGGGGTTTAGTAGAATCATCGAATTTTCGAAAATCGTTTTCAAAAACCGGCCGTCAAGCGACCCGCCGGCATCCCGGGCGAGCCGCGCGGCCGGCTGTCACGTGACGCACGATTGCTTTTATTTATTTATTTTCGAGCTTCGTTTTTTATACAAAACCTCGTCTTTTAAACAATATTTTTAGATTTCGATTAATATTTTTCTCGATCTCGCATATTTATTATATTTGCTATATTATTTCTCATAAATCGATACTAACTCGTTTGTTCATCTTTTGTAGCAAATTCATCTTTTTTTCATCTTTTGTTTTATTATACTAAAACGAATCTCACATGCTAAATTCAACTTTGACGTTAAATTTTCATGCATTAAATCGACTTAGCAACCCATTCAATTCCTCGCATGCTTAGGAAAACAATGTTTGCATATCATTCATTGTATTACTAACGCGCGTATTAAAAAATCATTCGATATCCTAGTAGAGGCCGTTAATGTGCGGGCGGGGTTGGGTGTTCTTAGTGAACTTCCCAACACGTACCCTCACCCCTTACTCAGAACCGTGGTTTCCGGATGTCCGAAACCATTGGCAACGAGAGTCATTCAATATACGATTAACCGATCAAGTCGGCATCGGTATCGAAATGCAAAGGGACGAGCCCAATAAACTCTGACATCGGAAAATGGGCCGTATTTTGTATACGGCCCACTACGACATAGAGTGGGCTCGAACGGTTCCGAATAACCATAAAATTCGGTGGCGACTCCAAACTTCGATTTAAATTTCAATTTGACCATCTCATATGGAGATTCATTCGCCTCCCCAAACCCGCGCGTGGCCGCGTCAGGGTGGACCTATGTCATGTCCACAAGTAGATAGGTTTAACATACCGTACGGTGAATTATATTTTTTGTGTTTTTTCTTACCTTTGTTTAGGGTAGGGTATTGGTTCGTTACATTGGCGACACTTTCCGTCCTCGTCGATTCCAGCGGGGCATGATGTGCAAGACTGATACCGCCAGTCAACATCTGTTCTTACTTCTGTTATCGTTCCGTGGCATTTGTATACCTCATTATGTTCCAATTGTTTCATTTAATCGGAAATGTTCAATGGTATATCATACCAGTAGGTATGCGATGTCTGTCGACATTACCTGATCGTCGACATCTGCTTGTAAAAGCTCTGCAGTGGTTGAAGTGACCATATCTTCTGCGACCTCAGCATCGAGGACTCTTATTTGAACGGGTTCCTGGTCCCTGTAGGGTGGTATGGCAATGCAAATAATAATATGTGGCTAATCTAGTATATGTGAGATCGGGGACATGGTTCATGTGCGTTTTTTTTATTGTGGGGGCAAACGGTTACCTTTGCAGTAATATTCTAGTCTCTGGCAAGTCCAAGCCGAGGAAGACCTTGGTCCCGTATGTGGATTGTAATTGGTAATCTCCTACATCGGTGTTGTAGTCTTTGTTAATAGGTGTGATATGTGCAGCATTATTATAGGTAAAAAGATCAGTCAAATGTGATTAGACTAACCGTAATTAAATCAAAGCAATTTAACTAATATGATTTGTAACAATAAAAAACTTAAAACCAATTAGTTTAAAATGGTTCCTATGTGACTGCAAATCAAGATTCAACGGGTACCTAATATTTACGTTAATAACATATTACCGCGTGTCCATTAGACACATGTTAGAAAAACCGTTAACCTAATACCTACATAATATTAAGTGAAATTATAATATTTGGTTTTATTATACACTTTAACTAAGTTAATAACATAATATTAAGCCTACGTCCCCTTTTTATTGTCCTTTCGACTTTGTATAGTCGTACTAAACCACGGGTTTATAAACAATCGAGACGAATGGAGAAGTACTGTTTAGTGCTAAGCCTAAATGCATAGAAATCAGAAGTAGCAGTAGAAGTAGATGAGTAGGAGTGAGTTTGAAAGAGGAGAAAAGAGAAGTAGTACTGGTAGTACGCTGCTGTGTCAAAATATGTGCATCCACATACACATGTTACATGTTCCATGTACATTTTCCTTGGCATTGAAGTGACGTAGGTTTATGTTGTCTTATTTTCTCATATCACACAATACAGAGTAGTGAACAACTTTTTTGAAAATCATGGTTTTTATAATCATATGTGACAGACTCGAGCATGTAAATTTACATATATTCAAAAATATTAACGATAAAAGTTGATAAACACAAGTTTATTACCTTCATAATTTATGACCCTTGCAGATGTGATGGATACGACCATGTCATGTCCATTTTGCCGGCTAATTTCTTCTGTAATGTAGTCAGACGCATCACTCCATAAAGTCACGTTCACTATTTTTTCCCTGCATGTAGTCATTATATTGCGGTAAGTTAATTACTTTACACGTAGCTTTCATCTTGTATTTGTATATGACGTAAATGTGTCCGACCATTTTTTGTTAGCACCTCCCTTTTCTCCTCGATCGTTTTCAGGAAGCCAACAACATCTGCACCATGTTGTTAAAAAGAGTGAATAGGCAAATAGAGTGTTTAGATAGTAAAATTGTTGCATTTTATAGTGCATGTGTCGGTGTACGTGCCTATCAAATAATCATTCTTTTTGTTGCGTTCTTCCAATTTGTCGAGTGGGAGGAATTCGAATTTGTGGAGTGGAATACTTTGAGTTTGATCCTTATCCTCCTATGTCGATGTAAATGAGGTGTACTTGATGATGTGTGGGTTCTCTTATACTGGTTTGTACGATCTATTATTTTTTCCCTCGTGCAGCACGCCTTCATATGAGGTCACCCACCGTTTGGGTATTGTTGCATGTATATGGTTTCCCTAACCATAATGAGATGAAACAAAATGATCATCAATTTTTTAGCACCGGCAAAAATAGACAGGGAATCAAAATGGTTGTCCAATTGAAGGGTTGGGACCTCACATCTTTGTCTAATAGCACCATGTCTAGCGACAGTGGGGGACTGTTTTTGTTCGGTGTTACGCGTCATATTGTTGTGGCTCGTGCTGTTATCTGATATTGGACTTTGAGGGGACCAAGCCTGCAATGGTAGTTCTTATTGGCGCCATTTGTTTTCTTTGTTGTCTGTGGTTTGGCTATTTTGTTAGCAATATTGTGTCGCGTATTTTAGCTTGGGTGTTAAAAGAGTGTATTGGTAGAGTAGTGTGCATAGGGTATTTATATGCAGCTAGTATAGTAATGTGAGAATAAAAGTTTAGAGGAATCATTTTATTCATTACGTAATTGAATGTGTCATTATCATTGTTATTTAACTAAATATTTTGAGGAGTCTTGTCACCTAGGATTCTACATCATTAATGAGGAAGAAGTTAAAGAGCTTACATTTCAGTAATAATCGACTTTGAAGTCTCTTGATTGATACATAAGGAAGATTATTATAATGGACGACTATAAATCATGGATGTAATAATAACCGACTTTGATTGCTTTACCTAGGATTCTACATCATCAATGAGGAAGAAGTTGATGAGTTCCTCACCTTGGATTCTAACTAATGAATGAGAAAGAAGTTGAAAGAGATTACATTTCACCATATTAGCTAATGAATGAGAAAGAAGTTGAAAGGTTTTAGGTAATAATAACCGACTTTGATTGTTTTACTTAGGATTCTACATCATCAATGAGGAAGAAGTTGATGAGTTCCTCACCTTGGATTCTACATAATGAATAAGAAAGAAGTTGAAAAGTCCTAACTAATAATAACTGACTTTATGTATTCAACTCCCGTCTTTTCAATTCCTACCCAATCGCATCGCGCCAAGTGTCCTACCTTAGAATTGAGCATTTGTTGAATAGAGCTAGGTGGGTGGAGGTTGTTTTGGATTCTTGTCTCGATGACTACACATCTTCGGATCATGCGATTTAATTTTTCAACGGTAATAGGGTGGGAATTGATCATGCTCGTTGCAGGAAACACTTGGATGGTGTAATGGGAAGGGAAGCATCCATTGATATAGGTGGTGAATTATAAGTGTTAAGCTTTCAACCATAACTCCCTCCTTTTCCACTTCCACTTCATAACTCCCTCCTTTTCCACTTCCACTTCATAACTCCCTCCATAAATCCTTCCTCCTTTTCATCTTCCTTTTCATACCTTTTCATCTTCCACTTCATAACTCTCTCCTTTTCATCTTCTACTTCATAACTCCTACATTTTCATCTTCCACTTCATAACTTCCTCCATAACTCCTTCCTCCTTTTCATCTTTCACTTCATACCTTTTCATCTTTCATCCAATAGTATAGCGACACGTGGCTTCCTTTAGCTTCATACCTTTTCATCTTCCGTCCAATAGTATCGCGACACGTGGCTTGCTTTAGCTTTGAGATTTGGGGAAATGGAGGATGGAGAATGCTTTGTTTTCCTTTTAATATAATATATAGATATAGATTCTTGAAAGCTTCATTATTATTACCAACCACAATCATGTCATCAACGTAAACTAACACTCCAAAGGGGGACTACTTTTTACCATCGGCGCTTTACTTCTTACCGTCGGCGTTAATTACGTGAAATGACGACTTTGTCCTTGGTATTTATTCTCAAAATAATATTACTTTTACATTTTATAGATTATCGATTATTAAAACTAGATAATAAAACCGTCTTTTTCGATTATCGTAATAAACCAAAACCGACTTCCTATATAGTTAATTACGCAAAATGACGAGTTCTCCTTTGCAATTAATTCTCGAAATATTATCACATTTACATTTTATAGAGTATCGGTTTATTAGAACTCGATAATAAAACCGTTTTTTGGATTATTGTTACGCCTCTGATTTTAAACAGTTAATTAGATTAAATAACGACTTAATACAATTTAATAAACGTAATTAACTAATACGAGTAATATGCAAATTAAATCCTAATTAATCTATGACAAGTCGACAAGCAATATTTATTATACAGATCGATGCAAATTAAAATAAAAAAATCCGAAAATGGGTCAGGTCAAGTGGGTTTTTCGACCCACCTAAGGGTCGTATTACTTTCTCTATAATACTTGAAAGTTTTAAGACATGAAGTATAAGGTAGTGAAATTGGTTACATTGACAACATTTCATACAAGTGGCTCGGGGTTGAATCCTTTTGTTTACACATTTGTCTTTTGAAAAACATAATTAAAATTTACAAAATAACGTTATTAACAAGGGTTCATACAAGTGGCTCGGGATCTCGAATCCTCTTGTTTACACATTTGTCTTTTGAAAAAATAATTAAAATTTACAAAATAACGCTATTAACAAGGATCGAACCCCTGACCTATTGATTAGGAGACAAGTAACTAAACCACTACACCACCATCAACAAACTGATGTTTCAAATGGTTGAAAACAATCTTAAAAGAGAAAAAAAAAACCGGAAAAATGGCTTGGTCGAAAAAAACCGTCGACTCGCCGATGGGGTAGTCGACCAATTTCTTCGACTCGTCGATGGGGTAGTCGAAGAAATTGGTCGACTACCCCATCGGCGAGTCGACGGTTTTTTTCGACCAAGCCATTTTTCCGGGTTTTTTTTTTCTCTTTGAAGATAGTTTTCAACCATTTGAAAGATTAGTTTGTTGATGGTGGTGTAGTGGTTTAGTTACTTGCCTCCTAATCAATAGGTTAGGGGTTCAATTCTTGTTAATATTGTTATTTTGTAAATTTTAATTATTTTTTCAAAAGACAAATGTGTAAACAAGAGGAATCAATAGGTCATGAGTTCGATCCTTGTTAATAGCGTTATTTTGTAAATTTTAATTTTTTTTTTCAAAAGACAAATGTGTAAACAAGATGATTCGAGCCAAAGTCACTTGTATGAAATGTTGTCAATGTAACCAATTTCACTACCTTATACTTCATGTCTTAAAACTTTCAAGTATTATAGAGAAAGTAATACGACCCTTAGGTGGGTCGAAAAACCCACTTGACCTGACCCATTTCCGGATTTTTTTTATTTTAATTTGCATCGATCTGTATAATAAATATTGATTGTCGACTTGTCGTAGATTAATTAAAATTTAATTTGCATATTACTCGTATTTGTTAATTACGTTTATTAAATTGTATTAAGTCGTTAATTAATCTAATAATCTGTTTAAAATCGGAGGCGTAACAATAGTTGAAAAAACGATTTTGTTATCGAGCTCTAATAAACCGATGCTCTATAGAATGTAAATGTGATAATATTTCGAGAATTAATTGCAAAGGAGAACTCGTCATTTTGCGTAATTAACTATATAGGAAGTCGATTTTGGTTTATTACGATAATCGAAAAAGACAGTTTTATTATCGAGTTTTAATAAATCGATAATCTATAAAATGTAAAAGTAATATTATTTTGAGAATAAATAGTAAGAACAAAGTCGTCATTTCACGTAATTAACGCCGACGGTAAGAAGTAAAGCGCCAACGGTAAAAAGTAGTTGCGCAATAAAAACTTCATCTCGATTAAATGTGACCAAAGAATAATCGACCAAGGACTGGACAAAACCGTATTTTTTCATCGATACGGTCAGTTTTGCGAATCAATTCTGAGAGGCTTGTTTTAATCCATAAATAGATTTGAGCAATTCACATACCTTGCCTTCTTTCCCTCGGTCAAAGCCTTGCGGAACCATTCTTCATAAAGCAATCACTCTCTTATTCTGCTGAAAACACAACGTAATCCATTCTTAAAATGCATATGTATAAACTTCAGAAACTTCATTTCCATCCGGTAAGGCCGACCCTAAAGCAGTGGTCAATTTTTCTTTTAAAATTCGAAAAGATTCCTCACACCTCTCATCTCTATGAAATTTCGTGGTTTTATACATCAGTGTAGTTATTAATCTATCTATTTTGGAAAAATCATTCACAATCTTCTATAGTAACTAGCTAAACCCAAAAGATACGAATTTCAGCCACAGATTTCGGTCTAGGTCACTACTCCTTAACAACCCTAGCAGGATCTACCGATTCTTCATTCTTAGATATAATATGCCCCAAAATTACTGGAACCAACCAAAAAAATCACACCCCGAAAATATAACATATAACTATTTTTCTCTCAAGATGTCTAAGACAATTCGTAAATGTACCTCATGCTCTTCTTCATTCTTTGAATAAATCATTATCTCATCAATGAATATCAAAATAAAACTAGTTTCGTTACCCGTGAAAATCACGGGTGCGTTTCAAGTAAATTGTGCAAACTTAGCCTTAAATAAAATTGTCGTCGTGTTGTATGCACTCGTAATCTCGGATGCAAAAACTTATGTGCATGAACGAACTGTAATTCACGTGCTTTGTTCTGAATAAACAAATAACATTATTTATGTGATATTAATCGTAATACTTCCAAATTCATATAACAATATAATCTCAACGTATACGGTTATAAACGTATGAAGTCGAATGGAAGAGAGCTGAGTATTGATAACATTGTAGTCTCGTGATGTCATGTTATCTACATCGACATATAATTATATAATGGAGTAATAAATTATGATTCATCTATTTTTCTAGCTAAGAACAATAATCAAACAACATTTTATTGTTTTATTTGACGAAGATTAAGATGGTGTAAAAGTAAGGTAGATATAAATTACTCCCTCCGGTTTTTATTTATTGCACCATTTTATGAATATATGTGAGGGTAATAAACGAAAAAATGGAGGGAGTATGTAGCGACATATCATGACAACTTACGCTACCCAAATCTATATAAAAATTGTGTATTTATAATTCTACTATCATAACCTAAGATTACATTACCTTTATAAATTTGCGAATATTAGATGAATAATCGCGTTAATTAACATGATTTTTTAGTGTACTTATCCATAGTACTTTTAATTTGCAAAACCTTAGTTTTATAGGAAAATATTATTTATGCAATCCTTAGTATTATAATTCTTAAATCTAAATCTAAAAATAATAATACCCAAAATTTACTCCGTAACTCCTTGTAGGAAGTTTATGATTTCACTCATATTTTTTCTCATCTATAAAATGATGGTACAACGTCTGCAAAAAAAAAAAAAAAAAAAAAATCATACCGGCCCAAAAAATATCAATGAAATGGAATAAAAACGTAAACCAAAAATTGATACATAATTTGTAATAACCAATTCTACTGTAAGAATTTTATTAATAAGATATCTCAATTGTTAAAATGGTATGATATTAAAGTTGTGTAATCAAAATATTATTAGCAAAACTCATATAAAAAATTCTTTGTAAAAATTTAGAAAATGCTAGTAATATGTAATTACTTTGTATTGTATTAATTACAACTAATAAAAGCATATGAACTACATATTGATGAGCTAAACATTTTAGTAGTGCCACTTTTCAATACTTTGTAAAAGGTGACATTTTGGAATGACTTTTTATATTTTTATATAGATTATCTAGGTAAGTCCTCAAGGTTCGGTTCGTCAAGTCCAAAAAACATCAGGTGCACTAGTCAACCCAAAAGGCATCATAATAAACTCACAATGGTATTATCTAGTAGAAAATATAGTCTTAGGTATATCCTCAAACACTATCATTAATTGATAGTACCCAAATCGGAAGTCAATTTAAGATAAAACAAAGGTTCCCTTCATCTAGTCAAATAAATCATCAGGATACCTATTCTATATAGTACTTGATTCAATTCTCAATAATCAATACACAACCTTAAAGTTTCATCCTTCTTTGTCCACAAATAAAATGGGGGAACCTCAAGATGACACAATAAGCCTTATATGCCCTTTCTCCATCAGTTCATCTAGTTTTTTTGTTCTTAAGCTCTTGCATTTCTAAGGGTGACATATGGTGTAGTGATTTAACAATTGGACCCGTCCTTGGCACTAGGTCAATAATCTTGAACTCAACTTTTCTGCTTGGAGACATTCTCGATATTTCCTCAGAAAACACTTCAACAAACTCACTCACTACTGGAACTTCACTCAGGTCAAAATATTCAATCCTCAAATCCCTTATATGACACAAAATCAGCTAACCTCCCCCAGATTAATGCATTTTCACCTTCATAGCAGAAATAATTAAGCTGCACCCTAAGACCTCTTACACGACCCTTAAGTACTCTCACATTTTAGGCCTTTCCAAGAAAATGTTACTATTTCCACAATCAATATTAGCCTGATGAAATTCTAGCTAATCCATCCTCAAAATCACATCAAAGTAAGGTAATGGGAATCCTAACAAGTCTGCCTCAAAATCATGATCACCAATAAACACACACACACATCCTTATACATCCTTTTACGGTTTACTAAGTCCCAAAATCCATGACAAAAATCAAAATCCACACTTCCATTATGGAAATTCGTGCATAAAAGGCATAATAAACGTATATAAAATGCACGAATCACTAGCTTATGAATCAATTGGATCAAGCAGTATGTCCTAAAGGGCCAGTCCATCTAGGATGTTTCTGGGTAGGATAGGAATTCTGAAGTTATGGAGAGCATTCTCAAAGTCAACATGAAATTTTGCAGGTGGTTGGAGATGAAGCTAACAGTAGGAACCTGATATGCAGTTGAGTAAAGGGGCGAAAATTCAATCTCTTGGAACCTTATAGCTGATTTAGACAAAATTCAGGAAGATGCATTGGATGAAGGCTATTCAGGCACACTCTATTCTCCCTAGACATAGAATTACTTGCTGTCTTGTTATACAACAGAAGTTGGCTACCATGGATATGATTCAAGCTCGAGGTATAATACTCCCAATTCGCTGCATCTTGTGCATGGTTGATATGGAGACACACATGCATCTATTCTTTGGTTGCAGTTACTCTACTCACCTATGGAAGGACGTTTTACAGTGGATGCACGACCCTTGTAAAGGTGTTGGAACCTGTACATGGTGTAGGAATTAAGAAGAATGCGATATTCTCATCACAAGCAAACATGAAAAGGTAGAGTGGAGGAAAGTGACCTTATGTGCTACTATTTATCATATCTTGAGTTACAAAATTGAAGAATTTTCAGTGATTTTGAGCATGTCATTGCTCATAAACTTATGATATGATTAAAACTAATGTCAAGTTTAGATTACAAATGGAATAACTGTGTATAGCTTGTTTTCATTAGTGGGTCTTTTTTTTATAATTTCTCTTCTTTGCTCTTTGCAAAGTATTGATATGGAGTATATCTTTGTAGGGTGTTCTCTTTTTTTTTTTAATGGAATAAGAGATCTAACATTCATACAATTTTTTTTGATAATAATATTACCAAAATTAATACTCTCTCCATTCTTTGGAAACCTACCATAAGTTGAATATATGTGAGGTATATTTTAATCAAATGGTAGGTTCCAAAGAATGGGAGGGAGTATATACTCAATATTTTGGGACATGCTAAATCATACCAAATTTTTTACTAAATCATACCCACTTTTCCCAAATTACCTTCTTCATAATTACCATCACAATCTTAGTCATCTTTCCCCCAATTATTAAGCATCAATCACCTCCATCAATTAGATCAGTCGATCCCCAAAATCAATTTTAAAAAATCTACGTAATCCCTTCCCTCTACCCCTACCCGGGTGCCTACCCCATGAAAACCCAATTGGAAGGTAAGTACCTTAAACAAAATTTACTTTAAATTTAATTAATTATTTTTTTAAAAAAAATTGTGATGTGCGGAACTTACAATACACCGTCACACGGCCGACCGATTTGATGTTATCGACGTCGAAGTAGAGTTTATTTAGGAACAATATTTAATCAATAATACATAGTATAACGTTGAATGATTATATTAAAAGTAAATTATTAATAAAATCTCCAACCCTAATTGTTTCAAATGCTAATTATGTCCGTAATTCAAAAGGTATAGATGAATATAATTAGGGTTTAATTAGAAATTACATAAAAAATTGAAATTATTAATAAAAACAAAATTACTTGTTCCAGGTTCGAATTGTGATTCATGACGGTGAAATTCTTGAACATTTTACTAAGGTCTTGAGGATTGAGAAAAGATAGAATTGATTAGGTTTAATGATGATGAAAAAGAGAGCTTTTTGTACGAGGAAGGGTAGGGAAAGGAAAAAAAATGAAAAATTGGGTATGAAGTAGTAAAAGCTGGGTATGATTTAGCAACTACGTATTAATAATATTGAGTATATTAATTATGAACTAAATTAAATTGGATGTATCTGAATTAAATTGAAAGTATATGAACCGAATCATACTGAACTAAAAATGTTTGAGTATAAGGTGAAAATAATGGTGCCTAAAAATCGATGAGTTGGAATAATTTGTTGAGTAAATATTGTTGCATGTTTTTTTTTGGATTTTCTATATTGTATCTATGAACTTTTTACTTTTCTACCTTGTACCCCTACAATTTTTACATCTCTACATGGTATCCTTGTACTTTACTATAAGTTTCTTTGGTAACCCTAAACTTTATTACTCCCTCCGGTTTTTAATTTTCGCCCCATTGTGTTTAGCACATAAATTAAGAAAATTTGATGAATTATTGATAAAGAGATAAATGATGATGAAATTTGGTGACTAGACACCAATGAATCATCAAAGTGAAGGGAATATAATGTTAGTTTAATCAATTCAATGGCATAATGGATAAATAATAGAAAAGTATAAGGATAATATGGTAATATATACATGACAAATAAGGAAAGTTAAGAAGTGGGGCAAAAAATAAAAACTTGTCAAATAATGAATACGGGGCAAAAATTAAAAAACGGAGGGAGTATTATGTTTATTGGTACCCAGTGGCAAACCTAGGATTTTTCAGCTAGGGAGACACTATTTTTTTTCCGACATTTTTGCATTTTAAAACTATTTTTACGATATTTTTTCTATATAATAATGAACAATGAGACTTGTCAAAAAATGCTTATATATGTTTTAAATCATAATTTTTATCACACGGTTATTAAAATCATTACCAAATTAAATAAACTAATTACATTATATAGGAAATAATTGAGATAAATATTTGCAAGGTTTTGATAAATAGTTTAAGTATAATATATAGAAATTTTCATTAAGTTATGACATTAAATATGAGGTTGTAAAGTTTGTTACATGATTGACCTCATGTTACATTATCTTTTGAATAGCTACAAGCTTAATTATTCAAAAAAATGCAGCATTTGGGATTCAAACCCCTGCCATGATTAATCTTAAAAAACTCACTTATTTCTAAATGGATTAGGGGAGCCTTTGAACCCTCGGGCCTCCCTGTAGGTCCGCCCCTGTTGGTACCCCCTAAACTTTTTTTCCCCGTCATGTTTTGGCTACAAATTACATTTTTATGTTCAAGATTAAAACTTAAACGTCATTTAACATACCTAATTAACCGATAATTGAACATAAACTAACAATTTTGTACGTGTTTGCAGTTATACTCCAAATTTAAATTGATTATATTTTTGACGTTATATTGTCAAATCAAATGATAACACTTAAATTAAGCTCAATTACTTGTCAATTATTCAAATTAAATGATACTCCGTATTGAAGTCTTAATCCTAAGTAAAAACATAATCTAACGACAAAACTTGATGAATAAAAAAACTTTTGGGGCGCTACATAAAAGTAAACTTCAAGGGTACCATGTATAAACATAAAGAAGGTAGGAGTACCATATAGAAAAGTGAAAAATATAGGAATACCGGGTAGAATTTTTTTTTTTGATGGGAACGGGGATGGAAAATAAATGTTGGAAAGAAGTGAGCGTGACATTTGTGTTTGTGTTGAGGCTGCCTCTGCCTAGGTACTGGTGCTTTATCGCGCTAGGATACTTCCACTAGACTAGACTGACTACTAGAGGCTACACCTACACTGCTAGACAGAGAGAGAAACTACTTCAATTCATTCATTCACTCTCTCATCTCTCTTCTTCTCCTCTTTCTTCTCTCTTTTTCTTTATCTCTCTCTCTCCCTTGCTGGGTCGTCTCTTCTTCTTCTTGACCCAATAAAATAAAATAAAATAAATAAAAGGGTTATTTAATAGCAATAATACTGACTATTAGACGTATTCCAATAATAATACCAATTACAGCTAATCCCAGAATAATACATTGAATTGAAAAAATCTAATGATAATGGTACAGTGGACCGGTTACCTGAATAACCGGTCCACCTCCCCTTAAGTGCCTAATTTAATTTCTATTGTCACCATTACCATTTACTTCACTCTTCATTTACTTATCACTCTCTCCATTTACTTATCAATCTCCCGTAAGGATGAATCTAGACCTGATAAGAGGAAGAAATCTGGTATGGTACAACAATTGTGAATGACAAAACAGATTTCACAAAACTTAGTGGAGTGTTTATTAAAACCTAAACATAAACTCCCGAATTGGATCCAGAAACCATAATCGAAACACTAATCGAATAAATATAAACCCAGAAAAAAAACCTAATCAAAACAAAACCCAAAATTGTCGAAATTTGCAGAAAGATAAAATAGTATTTGATTGAACAAGTGAATTATGCTAAAATTGAAAATTAAAAGCGAATCAAGTCCCGAATTGGACCCAAAAATCATAATCGAAACGGTAATCGAATAAATACGAACCCGGAAAAAGAAAACCCTAATTGAAACCAAAACCCCAAATTTGTACAAAATAAAACAAATTAGCAATGCTTAAAATCGAAAAGAGAGTAGCTGGGAGTTGAAGGAGACAGAGAATCAGAGATGGGGCGATAATTAATTTCGATTGTTTGATTGATGATCACATTGGATAATGCTCCGTATGTCTTTTTTTTTTAATTAATGAAGTTTATGTTTATATCTTGATAGAGAGCCCATTATTAGATTTAATGAGGAGAGGAGGGTAATGAAAATCAAGACTTTTTTAAATTATTTTGCAAAATTGTCATCGAAGACAAAGATTTAAGTAGGAGGGAGATGAAGGAGGGTGGGTATGGATTGATTGAATAGATTGAAGTAGCAGGTTACTTTTCAGGAAGGTTACCTGTTGTTGCAGGTAACATATGCAACTGTACCATTATCATTAAAATATTCCAATTTGATGTATTATTCTGAGATTAACTGTAATTGGTATTATTATTGGAATACGCTCAATAGTCAGTATTATTGCTATTAAATAACCCTAAATAAAAATACTCCAAATATCGGTTCATCATCAATTCAATTTGATGATTCATATTTCCCCAAATTAATCAATCCTTCTTCTTCTTCTTCTTCGGCTCATCGATTTCAGTCTTCTTCTTCTTCTTCGTCTTCTGCTCTAGTCTTCCATCCACGCCGTATTTATCATTTCTTCAATTCCAGGTCCACATCATTTTTATTTTATTTTTTACTAAGTTTTTATTATGTTCCTTGTTGTTTTTGTTTGATCCACCTAACTTCAATTTTGTAGAGTATATATTTTTTTATTTCTTCATTCACTGTAACCTCAATTTCACGCGTTTTCCCCTCCCCCGCCCCCCTCCCCTTTTATTACTACTACTACAACGGAGTATTGTATTATAATAGGAGTACTATATGGTTTGTCATCAATTAGGGTTTCCTTAGGGTGGTAGCTCACTATTTTCTTGCTTTATCATGTGCTAACACTTGAAATTAAAGTGTGAAATGAAGACCGAAACTTCTGGGCTTTCTTGATTTTGCGTCTTCTTCTTCTTCTTCCTTTAAATCATTACTATTGTATATGCGAGTAATCCCTACAACATAGGAGTATTACCGATTAGTTGATGCTATTTTTAAGAGCAAGGTGAAGGAAGATAGTATACTAATACACTTGTGGTACATTTAATTATGGTCCTTCTGAATCCAAGCGTATTGGAATCATAAGATTGCCTAATGTTTTCGCTCTCATCTTCTCTTGTTTCGGATTATAAAGTGGCACCCATGCTTTTCATCCTCACTGGATGCACTTTCATTCATTATGGGTCATCCAGGAACAGCCTCATTATATTGTAAATAGAAGATTGGGTACGTGTACGTCCCAGTTAGGGTTGGCAACGGGCCGGGTATGGATCGGGTCCAGCCGGACCCGGACCCGTACTTCAAAAGTTGGACCCGGACCCGACCCGGACCCTTAAGGGTCCATAAATTTTAGACCCTTACCCGGACCCGACGGGTACGGGTAGGGTCCGGGTCCGTCACAGGTCCAATGCGCGACAATTTAAAAAATATAATATTTTTAATATATACAATTTCTAGCCCGACAATTTAAAAAGGCAAAATAAAATCAACGACTCCTAGCTCGTGCCCTTGTAAGACTGTGCTACTAACTTACAACTTGCAAAATAAACAAAGAAACAATCAACAAGACAAAGTTTCAGGGGTTACAATAGCTTCAAAGAATGTGATTAGGGTTTAACGTGCTTATATTAGGATTTAACGTGATTAGTCCTCGCTCATCATTAGTTTATGTCGTTTTTATTTTTTTTATTTTTTTGTTTTATTTATACAGGTCCAAGGGTCGGGTCCGGTTCTAACTCTTAGGACCCGGACCCGGACCCGGACCCGAAATATTTTTGAAGTACCCATACCCGACCCGTACCCATAGGGTCCAAGAAAATTAGAACCCGTACCTGACCCGTTAGGGTAAGACCCGGAGGGTATGGGCAGGGTCCCGGACCCGTTGCCATCCCTAGTCCCAGTCATCTGAGACTCGAGTATTTAAGAAGGCCTTTCAGCTACTCACTACTGTACTGTGGTAGTCTTGTGCTTGTGCTATGGGTTCAACTTGATGAATATTTTAGGATTATTTGTAACTGAATCCTCTCATGTTTTCATATAAGGGCACACTTAGTCTTAGTGTGGTGTTTCTTTGATGTGCTGATGCTGTGCAAGTAATAAGCGAAAAAAGCTTGCTTACCTGGGGCCGGGGAACAAGATGTTAGAGGCGACAAAGTTTACAGAAATTATAGGCATCAACAACGATGATGGAAAATTTTACGACTTTTATCACAAACTTGGTGATAATTCCAACATGTCCATTGACAGTTATGCAAGCTTGCAAGCCAGCAATGGTGGAGGTTCTGTAGCAATGTCTGTTGATAACAGCAGTGTGGGTTCTAATGATTCCCACACTCGTATGTTGGGTCACCAAGGATTGAAACGTGTCAAGGACTATTCGGTTGTTGGGAGTGTTAATCGGGGAAGGGTTACCCATGCTCTTAGTGATGACGCACTTGCTCAAGCTCTTATGGATCCTAATTTCCCAACTGAAGGGTTCAAGAATTTTGAGGAGTGGACAAATGACTTGAGGAAGCTTTATATGGGTGATGCATTTACACAAGGAGCGTTTGGGAAACTCTATAGAGGAACTTATGAAGGCGAGGAGGTTGCTATAAAGATTTTGGAGAGGCCCGAGAATGATCAGGAAAGGGCCCAACTGATGGAGCAACAGTTTCAGCAAGAAGTTATGATGCTTGCTACACTGAATCATCCTAACATAGTCCGGTTTATTGGAGCTTGTCTTAAACCCATGGTTTGGTGCATCGTTACTGAATATGCAAAAGGTGGTTCAGTTCGTCAGTTCTTGACAAAGAGGCACAATCGTTCTGTTCCTTTGAAAATAGCAGTTAAGCAAGCTTTGGATGTCGCTAGAGGAATGGAATATGTCCATGGATTTGGACTGATTCACCAGGATTTGAAATCAGACAATCTTTTGATATTTTCTGATAAGTCCATCAAAATTGCAGACTTTGGAGTCGCCAGGATTGAGGTCCAGACTGAAGGAATGACTCCAGAAACAGGAACTTACCGTTGGATGGCTCCGTAAGCTTTTTTTCCTTGATTTTAGTCTCTGTGCTTTGTACTTATTTGTACTGTTTGAATTGCATACTACAACGTTTTTGTTCCCTTTTTTTGGTCTCTGTAATAATAGTACCCCCAGTCCCCCACATACTTTATTTATTAAAAAAAAAACCTATAACTATGTTTCTATCTTGGATTTTTATTTTTAACTTTATTGGCATTGTTTTTCATCTTTCTGGTACAGATTAGTATCTTGACTTCATTATGTAAAGTTAATTATGGATAATTTCTCTGAAAGTTAGTGTCTCTTGCCCAATTTTTTTCTTCAAAGTGCCCTCTCATATAGCCGTAAGGAAGATGTTATTTATGCAAGCACTGTACAAGTTGTCTTATACTACGTATTAGTCATTCAGCAAATCCTCTCTTCTCTTTTCCTGATATTATTGCGAACCCACAGTTCAATTGGAAGGGTTGCATATTGTGTTTATTGTGGGTCCAATATAGCCCAACATTGATTTATTTGCCATTGCCAGCAAGCTGGAAAAGAGGATTATTACATTAAGATAATGGATGAACTTCTTTGCTAATTTTCGCATTCGATAATGAATGAACCCTCCAGTTGAGTCTCCAACTAGTCAATAACCCTCACGCCATCCTCACCCTCTCTCTTCCATCTTTATTGTCCCTTCCCCCTCACTCTCCCTCTTTACCCCTTCAAGCGTTGTCGCACCAACCCCTTACACATGTAGACCATGCAGCCGTGCCTCCTCTCTGTTTTCCTACCTTCTGCCCACCTCACCCCTTCTGAGAGTTCTGTCTTCATACACCTAATGCTTTTGAGGGAGATATGAGTTTTCTTGATATTCTTTTTACTGTTTGAATTGCATACTATGGTATTTCTGTTCCATTTTTGGTTTCTGTAGTAATAGTACCCCACATACTTTATTTATTCGAAAAAAAACTATAACCATGTGTAGACACCCGCATTTTGACTGCCAGGTGTCTATAGCAGTTTCAAAAAAACACCCGATGATGATCGGACGCTAACGTGCTCTAACGCGCTCGGATACGGGCTCGAAATCAGTAATGTCCGGCATGGGCTTTTAACGGGATACAAATCTCACAAAACCAACCTCAAATCCAGGCCCAGTGGGTCGATCCGAGCAAAATAAGACTAATTTGGGCCAAAACCGACACCAAGAATAAAACTCGTCTTTTAGCGACCGGGTCAAAACCCGGTCAAAGACGAACTCGACACACAAATACAACAAAATTCAAAAAAACAATCAAGATCAATCAAGGATAATCATCCCTAAAATATCTCGCCCTAATTGATCCACTCGGTCGAGTGGATTGACCCACTCGATCGAGTGGAGCCTCAAAATCCGGATCAGCCCCGTCTTAGAGGGCACTCGATCGAGTGCACTAGGGCCACTCGATCGAGTGACCCTATGTCGAGGGGTTTTGCCTATAAATACTCCATCAATCCATCACATTTCACAACTTTTCCTAAGCCTAAAATACCTTCAAAAGCTACACTTTTCAGCCACATTAAGTCACAAGTCATCACCATTTTCGACATCACCCTACCCACATCCGTCTACATACATTCCGAGATCGAAACTCGTAAAAACTAAGAAAACAATCCTCCATACAAACACACCATCAACTCCTCCTACATATCTCGACGATTCCCGTGCCATTGCCGCCATTTGACGAACCGTATCCCGAGAAGCAAGAACATGTAGGTTGAGGGTGTAGCATTCAACACCGACATTTCCTTTTTCCTTCTTTTTTTCGTTTTTTTATATACATTTATGTTTGTGTATTAGTATCATATTTAGTCGATAGTAACGACATGACTACTAACATCTAACATCTAACATCTAACATTTACTTTTTCGCATCTAACTCTAACATTTACTTTTTCGCATCTAACTCTAACATTTACTTTTTCGCATCTAACAATCTAACATTTAATTTTTGTCATTTACATTTTGTCATAATATCACTACTGTATATATATATATATATATATATATATATATATATATATATATATATGTAATATCAAAATTCGGATTTAACTCGTTTAACTATGACTATTGCCCAAAGTCCATTTAATCCCTTTACGGGACGCAATAGTGGTGGTGCCCTTTCGAGGAGCACCGCCCTACGCACTCAAGGGCATAACGTGATCGTAATAGTACATAGTTAAACGTGCTTAATTCCATTTCAAAGGATCGGTACAAAACCCGTTGACGCTAAATCATGCATTGCATAACCCGTAAGGATTATTAAAGATGACGTAACGCGGAGGGAATTAATTTTGTCTCGGTCCAATTTAAAACGATTTTTATATAATCTCTTTCTAAAATCACCGATAACGGTCTCGTAATCATGATATATGCATTATGAGTACCGAGGATTGAGTTGCATATAAATCGTGCCATATTTATATGTGATTCAGTTAATTATCGATTTTAAAACACATAAAACGAGACGAGTTATACCTCGTACAGGTGCCACTCGACCGAGTACATAGGCTACTTGATCGAGTAGCACCCCAAAATATAGGCAGTAGCCTCTTCTAGGACGCACTCGACCGAGTCAGGCCATGACTCGACCGAGTGGGTCCTGTAGCCCAGAAATCCGAGAGCTTTAATGCAACATTCGAGCCTCGTTTTTTTTTTTACGACTTAGTCGTCACGTGTAAAGACAATCACGTGATCCTCTTTTTTCAAAACTCATATATATCACTTCACTTAAACAACTTTGATCGACGGTCTCACTATTAATCTTGCGTTGATGACTCCATAGTCGTATCCGACGCATAATTAATTTAGACTCCAATTTATCGGTATGATAAGTTGGGACAAGGCATCGGGATTTGGGATCGGGCTAGCACCACGCCTAGGTCCTATATCCCCGTCCTTCGATTAATACATAAAATAATATGTATTTAATTGAAGTTCGTCCATTCACACGATTCACGGTCTAGTTTATACACGGGTCCGTTTCTAACTATTGCTTATCATTTTGGCTATATATATTTTGATTATTCTATATTATTGCTCATCGTATTGTGAATTCCGGGTTGTATTCCGCCCGTGTAACTTGTAACCGATTTATTATTGCTTTGCTTTATTTATTTTACGTTTTACCGTTTATAAATGAACCCTCGCATGCTAAATCACTTCGACAATAAATTAGATGCATTAAAATGACGTAGCTCACATTTAATTCGCATGTTTAGCTAAAACGCTGTTTGCATATCATTTCACCGGATTACTAGCGCGCATATTAGAAAGTCAAACGATGTCTTAGTAGAGGCCGCTAAGTGCGGGCGGGGTTGGGTGTCCTTAGTGGGCTTCCCAACACGTACCCTCACCCCTTACACAGAACCTCGGTTTCCGGATGCCCGAAACCGGTTGCGCACGAGAGTCATTCTTTAAACGATTACCGGTATAGATGGTATCGGTATCGCAATGCAAAGGGACGAGCCCAATAAACTCTAAAACCGAAATGGGCCATACTTTGTGTATGGTCCATAGCGATATAGAGTGGGCTCGAACGGTTCCGAATAACCATAAAATTCGGTGGCGACTCCATTTCGACTTAAATTTCAATTCGATCCATTCTCATATGGAGGTGCATTCGCCTACCCAAAGCCGCGCGTGGCCGCGTCGGGGTGGACCTACGTCATATCCACAATTTGGCGACTCCGCTGGGGATTAACCGATGAGTGCCTAACCATCGGCATCCTCAGGGTGAGACTCGAATAGAAATCGTTTGATAAATACAATATGCATCATGCATAACCCCTATTTTCCCGGGCCGGTACTGGTGACCGACGTCCCACTATACCACGATGTATTCCGCCTTGGATACGTTAAAGGTGTTCATAGTCGATTCGTATGGACTTTGCGGCATGTTCTAAGCTCAACTCGACTTAGGAAGTCCGTCCCGTTTCTCGTCTAGACTATGAGCACTAGTATAGACCCTCTATAGACCGACCGAGACTTAGTGTAAAGCATACATGGCGTCGTTATAATGCTTGCGTGACTATGTGCTGCTTGGTTTCCGTGTCATTTTCAAAAACCGTCATTTTCAAAATGCATCTTTTCAAAAAATATATTCAAATTTCAAAACCCGAGATACATACCGAATCTAGGACTTATGATTTTACTCAAAATAGCCCACTTTTTAGCCGGTATGCTGCCCAATTCAAAACTCGAAAATATTTTCGAACCTTCAAATCCGAGGCCCGATACACTTTCCGATTTTCTTGAAAAAAATCGGGCCTTTCCCCGAGTTTTCTTAGACTTTCCAAAAATAATCATTTTCAAAACTTTGCTCCCTTTTAGGACTTCCCGTATTAAGCAGTGTCGGGTCATGTCATAACTCGTCGAGGTCTCTAGCGTCGAAACTCTGTCGATCTTACATCACGAGTTTCTTCCCTATCCCAGTCCGCCTTATTAGACTAAGGCAAGGCCCCCTTACGTAGGACACACTCCTACAAAGGAAGGCCCGTCTACACGTTTGAGTCCAAAGTCTGGGGACATCTCACATTGACCTTCCTTCAAACAGGATTCGGCCCACCCGTCGAATCCTAAGGAAAGCCCGTCATCCACGAGTCACCCGTCTAAAAGTCTCTTTCAAGTCATTTTCTTGTCTTTTCCCTGCTCGGGATGTACTATTTTGGTTCCAAGGTCCGGGTTCAGTTTCTGATTGCGCGGTGTTCTTACAGACAGGCCACCGTCCACCAGACACAGTCGCAAGATGGAAGCAACTCTGAACAGTTTGAAGACCTCCGTGGATGCCATGGTCGACAAACAAACCGACATTGAGGCCCAATTGACAGAAATGATGTAATCCCCTATAAATTCTAATGCAAAACGGTGACGGAATCACTATTGAGTTGGGATTAACACACTGATAACTAAATTTTAATAATGAAAAGGTAAGTCAGTACAACTGCCACTTTTATAAAAAGGGCAAAAATTTTAAATCCTTAAAAATATTAAACATACAACGACGCAAGACCAAATCCACTTTTATAAACCATAGTATGAAAATAAATTCAACGGCGCAAGACCAAATGCCGCTCGCTTGCTCACACAACCCGAACAGATAATACTTGCCATGTTATAAACATAACAGCCACAATTCAGTGGGGAGTAACGACGACGTTCTCCCAGCCATATTACATGATATTAATGCACAATTACTACTATATCAAAATAGTTGAAAAATGGAAAACATTTAAAATGATACGGTAAAATAATTCGAAACGATTGTCAACCTGCAAATCCATGTCAATCAATAAAATAACGGCGCTATGGAAGGCAATCAGTGTAACGGAATAGACTTTCACTAGGATCATACTAAACTAGGTTCGAGAATTTAGTCAAAACAAATTAGACTTCAGTCTCTAACTAGGCAACTCAACTATAACAGGACTGCGTGCAGCGAGGTCCTGGCTTAAGTAATGTACACCCCTCCTGGACACCAACCGTAATCCAGTTCAACCCGACGGCGACTTACACGATGCGATATCTAAGTTTAAGCTCAAAATATACACACTCCTGAACACAAACCATGCTCAGTTCAACGACCAATGTGTCTCTAACTAGACACACCAGCTTTATAGTTGATGGCAAAACGTATACCCTAGACTGTATTACTCTACCCGTACACTTATCCTTATTCCATAACTCCAAAACAAAGCCGTTGACAAAACGTTCTAAAAAGGAAACTTTCTAATATAGGAAACTTTCTATTTTTAGGAAATTTTCTATTTTAGGAATTTTTCTCGGAATAACAATACGATGAAAATAGCGTTATAGAAAAATATCGAGAATAGTAATTTACTCTAACTATAAAGTAAATATTATTAATTTCGCAAATTACTACTTTCGGCCTTAACAATTTTTAAGTTCTAAATCGAGTATAAATTATTTATAAGAATTATCGAAATGCTTCACAAACGTATTATTATTATTATTATTATTATGAATTAGGGTGTTTCGAAAATATATAAAACTAAAATTCCCTAATTATTATTAGTTTCGACGGAACGAGTATAAAATAATATTTTACGACAATCATCTTTATAAAAGTAATTTATTTAACCTTCTTTATTTTATTAAACATTTAAATTATTTTCGAATAACATAAAGGGTGACATAAGATGAAACGGTTAAATTTTTAGAAGGTTCGAAATTGCTGGAAAATTAAATAAGTTGCTGTAAAATCGTGTTTTAACGATTATTCACGATTTCGCTTAAAAATTGATTCTATCATTTAAAAGCTTCGAAAAATAGTGTAAAAATTACGATAAATAATTAAAACTAATATTTAGACAATCTGTCCAGAAAATAATTTTTTTCAAAATCTGGAAACTCGTTTTTAAAGGCTTTTACGGAAAACGCGTTAATTAAACGTTAACGATTAAAAATAAAAGCTAAATTCAAAACGATTTGTGCACGGTTGTTAAAAATCATAACTTATCAAGGAAATAAAAATTTTCCAGAAACCTTTCAGTTTAAAAAAAAAATCCAGAATTAAAAAAAATAGGAAAAACCGTCTTTTAATCATCGGTTTCGTTTTAAAAGGTTAAATAACTATTTATCGCTCTTTTTATTTTATTAAATCTCGAATGTCACTAAAATAATTATTTTTTTAGAAAATATCAGAAACTTTATTTTGAATCGAGAATTAAAAATAAAAAAAATTAAAAAATTAAAAGGAATATTCGGTTTTAACGATAAACGGTGTTTTAGGACTATTTATTTTTTTCACCCACTTATAAAATTCGAAAAATTACGAAAATTTACAGAAAATTAAATTTGGTCAGAATGTACGTACACAAAAAATTTCAGATTTAAATACGTAATTTAGGCATTTGAACATTAAATCGGTTTTAAATCAATTTTGTACGAAATCGGTTAAAAATCCATTAAACGACTCAAAAACTCGAAATCTGTAAAAAAATTTTTTTTTTGGCAGGAACTTTAAAATTATATTAGTGTATCGGCCAAATATTATGATTTAATAACTATTATAACGATTTATTCACTAATCTCGTAAAAACGAACACAACAACGAAATAATTGAAAATTAACGATTCTAAAACTTTTAAATAAAAATTAATGACATACTATAATAGCCAAACAAAAACTTAAATTCTATACATGTAACTACGACAAAAAAATCAAGCAATACCGAGATCGTCGTGTTACCTTAATCAAGATCCGAGTCAATAATGTACTCGTCTTCCTCGGGGTTGTCTCGAAAACCTATAAAAAAAAATATAAAAAGGTACAAGACCCTTATTAGCGTTGTAAATCGAGAAGTAGGAAGGAGGAATAGGGGTTTCGATGATTACCCTTGAATTTAGATGAACACGGAATGAAGAGAATGATCGAAAACGGAAAAAAAGAATGAAGAACAGTGCACTGACTGTTGTTGTTGTTTACCTTCTTTTTTTTTTTAAGTAGAGAGGAGAACGTACGATGGAGGAGGAATATGGTTGGAGTTTAAAGAGGGTTGGGTAACTGCCAAAAACGGTTAAGGGGAAACCGCAACAGGATAAGGAAGGAAATAGAGGAGTCGGTTTTTTTTACTTTCTCAACGGACTACGAAAATATCTCAGTCCGTTGAGGGAAACGGTCGGGTCTGCTACAATCTGAGCCCGATTCGCGATTAAAATTATTAATGGATCACTTTTAAAAAATAATAATAATAATAATAATAAGACGGAAAACATATGAGAACGTGTTTATGAGAAAGAAGTATTAAAATCACGTTTCGAAAATAATTATATACGAAATCGCGTAGAAAAATATTAAATAGCAGTTTCTCGAGATTAATTAAAATTCTCGCGAACAAGGAAATTAAAATTGGTTTTGAACGAAAATTTATTAAAGTGTTATACGAAGATCGAAATTAAGCTGGACGAAAAATAACGAGACTCGATAAGAGTCGATTTAATCGCAACGGGACGAATATCAAAATTGTAAATTTTACGGGTGTTACAAATGAGGGCCGGTCAAATTGCCATCGTTGCTCGTTTAGCTGCAGTGGAGCAAAGGACTCCAAATACCGGGGTTACGGAACCTCTAGCTGAACTAGTTAGCTCGGTTCACCGATTGGAAGAACAAGTTCACTTAACTGGAAGTAACAATATTCACCGGGAGAATAGTCTGGAGTACTCCCCGGTAAGTGACAAACTGCCCGCGAACCTGAATCTCACGGGCTTACCCATGTTTGAGGGGACTGAAGACCCGTTACTACATGTACGGGCCTTCAAGGAGTTCATGGCTATTAAGGGAGTGGACTCTTCTATGTTCAAAAACCTCTTTGTTGCATCTCTTGAGAAACACCCAAAGGCCTGGTACTACAGGCTAGACCCGAAGAAGTTCTCGACATGGGATGATGTGGCTACGGAATTTGCTCGGAACTATGCTGACAACACCGAGATCCAGACCACAATGCGGTCTCTAGAGGTTATGGCCCAAGAACCTAAGGAGGGCTTTACCAAATACCTCCAACGCTGGAGGGCCGAAAGTGTGAAACTGGTCGATAAGCCCAGTGAAAAGACTTTAGTAGAGGCCTTTGTCAAGAACCTCCTCCCCTCCTACCGGGTCCACCTTCGGTATGCTGTCATACCCAATTTCACCACTCTTACTGAAATGGGCATGAGAATTGAGGATGATCTAAGACTAGAGAGCCTGACTAAGGCCCCTAGCAAGGGATACCAAGGGGCTTCCTCATCCACTACCAAGCCCTCGGCTGCAACCCGAAGCATCTTCGACACGGTTAATCTGTTAGATGCCTCGTCCAAAAGAAATACCCCTCCTAGGGTATTCACTGATATAGGGACTACCTATACATATGCCTTACAAAGGCTGTCTTCCAAGGGCCTAGTCCAACCGATAGGCCCAACTCCTGAAGTCCCAGTTGAAAAACGCTCCAAAAGCTACAATGCCCAAGCCTATTGCCAATATCATCGGGGCAATGGGCATGATACCGAGAAATGTTGGAAGCTGAAGCATCTGATTTAGGATTTGATTGAGAGCGGGAAAATACCGTTACCTGGGGACAAGCCAAGCAACAAGGACAACCCCTTTAGCTCTCATGCTATCTTCACCGGTGAGGTGATCGACTGTTCTCACCTTATCTCTCCTTTCATCCCACAAATCAATGGAATCTGGTTCGATGATGAGGAAAATGTGTACCTCACCAAAGGGGAAACTGTCCCTATCACTCCCGAAGAAATCCGGAGGGCTAAGTCCAAGGCCATAGCCAATAACCACCTCACCACCGCCGGTCGTCCTTATTCAGCCACTAGCTCCAAGGACATTTCAGTCCCGGCAACCGTCGCTGAACTTGCCAGGACGGAAGAGGCCATTGAAGAACCAAGCACCGATACGGCTCTTGTCAAACAGTTGAAAAGAGCTCGGGCTGACCTCACTATATGGCAACTCTTGGTTAGCTCACAAGAACATCGAGAGGCACTTACTAAGGCTCTCGATCAGATCAAGGTCGACTCCCAGGTTACCCCTACTGAAATGGTAGCCACCATCCTGCCCTACCTCAAGGGCAAGTCCAAAGAAGAAGGCCCATTAGTCACTTTCTCGGATGCCGACCTACCACCATTCGGGGCCTCTCACAATCTGGCCATATATATCACGGTGATTTGCCGGGGTAAGTACCTCCCAATGACCCTAGTTGACGACGGGTCTGCTGTAAATGTCCTCCCTCTAAGGACTGCCAAAGCCCTCGGCATCACTGAGGCCGACTACATACAAACTGCCCACACTATCCAGGCTTTCGATGGAAGCCCAAAGGCGGTTTCTGGGGCCGTTAAGCTGACAATTATGACGGGTTCAATTGAAAAGGAGCTAGAGTTCCAGGTGATCGATGTCACCTCCTATTTCAATTTGCTCCTAGGAAGGCCTTGGATTCATGCTGTAAAGGCGGTGTCTTCTACTCTTCACCGAAAGATCAAGATGCCCTTGCAAGACGGTATTATTACTCTAGAGGCAACCCCTATGACCGTGGCTAGCTATAACGCCACAGACCGCACTGACCTTTGGGGATTCGATTTTGTGAGGATGATTGAAGATGAATATCTTTTCAGGCCCTACTTCACCACGAGCATCGACACGATGTTGCAGAATTTGGGATATTTACCGGGGGCTACCTCGAGGCCATATCTCCCAGCTGGGAAGATTATTGAAGTCCTGAATGACGGGGAATCTCGCTTCGGCTTAGGGTATGCTGTGACCCCGGGAAATGTGGTCCGAGCGGGCATTGAGAAAGCTTGCAACATCATCAAGGGTACCTACTTGGGCCCTTATAGCCCAAGGTTGTCTGACTATTTCGTCACACCGGTATTCGGGGCTATTCAAGTTAGTCTGTATCAACCAACTATCACATATCCCGAGACTGAACTAGCTCGGGAATGCAACTACATTCCGGATGACATATTCGCCCTCATCCAATCTGAATCCAAGGAGGGTACTGACAATGCCGAGCCCGTGCTGGGGCTCTTATTTGGGGAAGACAAAGCTGTTCCGAACCCCAAGGAAGACTTGGTGAACCTGATCCTTCGAAGCAACAGGTTCGATCCTTCAAAGCTGATCTCGGAGGTTGGTGCTGATACCGGGAAAAGAGCCTGGAGGAAGACCATCAAGTGGACCGACGGCCAGGGTCGAGTCTACAAGCTGACCACCGGGGAAGGAGACATGCCAGACACCGATTCCGAGTCTGAGTCTGAGTCAGAGTCAGAGTCAGAGTCTGTATTCGAGTCTAAGGGGTCTGGTGCTAGAGTCCAAACTGTAACCCCCCTTCCTGTAGTCACTACCACCAGAGCCTCGGGGTCTGTCCCGAAAGCGCTCCCAATCCCGCCTCTGACCAATGATCAGATGGCCGCTCTCTTTGATCTGTTTTCCAAATTTACCATCAATAATAACGAAAACCGTTCCGCTTATGACTTGTCTTATTTTCAAAATACTTTCAATTTCAAAAATATTTTCTGCAATGACATTGAGAAACCCGATGAACAGGTGTCCTTGCCTCCGCATCTGATCGAGCAGCTAGAACAGAGGGAATCCCGAGACCCGGTAATCGAGGAAACCGAGTCTATCAATGTGGGAACAACCTTAGAGCCCCAGATACTTAAGATAGGGTTATCTTTAGATCCCGAGGAGAAACAACAATTCACAAACCTCCTCCAAGAGTTCAAAGATGTCTTCGCGTGGTCCTACAAGGACATGCCGGGGATAGATCGGGAAATAGCTGAGCACCGCATACCCATCAAAGATGGGTGTAAGCCGGTAAAACAGAAGCTTCGAAGAATGAAGCCCGAGTGGTCTCTCAAAGTCAAAGAAGAGGTAGACAAACAATTCAAAGCGGGCTTTATACAAGTGTCTGAATATCCAGACTGGGTTGCAAACATCGTGCCGGTACCCAAGAAGGACGGCAAGGTGCGGGTATGCGTAGATTTCCGAGACCTTAACAAGGCCAGCCCGAAAGACGATTTCCGTTGCCACACATTGACATACTGGTGGACAACACAGCTGATCACGCCCTTCTATCATTTATGGATGGGTATGCCGGATACAACCAAATCAAGATGGCGGAAGAAGATATGGGTAAAACCACTTTCACCACGCCATGGAGTACTTATTGTTATACCGTTATGTCGTTTTGGCTCATTAATGTCGGGGCCACTTACCAACGAACAGCCACGACCTTGTTACATGACATGATGCACAAGGAAGTGGAGGTTTATGTCGATGACATGATTGTTAAGTCTAAAAGCCGAGACGGGCATGTTGCTGCCTTAAGAAAATTCTTCACCCGACTGCGTAAGTACAACATGAGGTTGAACCCTCAAAAGTGCCGTTTCGGGGTAATATCAGGCAAATTACTGAGCCATATCGTTAGCCAACGCGGCATCGAGGTCGACCCAGCTAAAATCAAAGCCATCACCGAGATGCAACCACCCAAGACCGAAAAAGAAATAAGGGGGTTTCTCGGGAAAGTCCAATATATCAGCCAGTTTATTTCAAAGCTAACCATGGTGTGTGAACCCATTTTCAAGAAACTGAAGATAGGGGAGCGGGTACTATGGGACGATAAATGTCAAGCGGCTTTTGACAGAATCAAGTAGATCCTGTCTGCTTCGCCGGTATTAATGTCACCTCAACCCGGTTTGCCTTTGTCGTTTTTACCTAACGACGACTGAGACAGGCATGGGGGCTATGCTGGCCCAGACAGTCAATTCAGAAGAACGGGCTATTTACTACATCAGTAAAAAGTTCCTAGAATATGAATGCAAGTACACAATGCTCGAGAAAACATGCCTAGCTTTAGTGTGGGCCACTAAAAAGCTCCGGCACTACATGCTCAGTCACGAGATACACGTCCTGTCCAAGATGGATCCAATCAAATACTTGTTCGAGAAGCCCATTCTTAACGGAAGAATGTCCAGATGGACTTTAATGTTAGCTGAGTTCGACCTCAAGTTTGTACCATTAAAAGCCATCAAAGGTCGGGTGGTAGCCGAGTTCCTCGCTGACAGCCCGATATCTGAGGAACGCCATACCGATACTTGGGCCTTTCCTGACGAAGACATATTCCATACTGACACCGAAACATGGGACTTGTATTTTGATGGAGCATCCAACTTTCGAGGGTTCGTAGTCGGTATTCTCCTTATATCACCACAAGGGGAGCACTCCCCGTTATCCATCAAATTAGACTTTGATGTGACCAACAACGCGGCCGAATACGAAGCATGCATTCACGGGTTGCAAGCGGCCGCTGATTTAGGAATTACGAATCTCCGGGTTCACGGGGACTCGTCCCCGGTCATCAATCAGGCCCTTCAAAAATGGAAAACTCGGAATGCCAATCTCGTGGCTTACCAAGCGCGAGTAATGGTTCTAGAGAAGCAATTCCAGAAGGTAGAATGTATCTATCTCCCACGCGAAGAAAGCCAGTTCGCGGATGCACTTTCCAAATTAGCATCCTTGCTAAACATCCCGGAACATATGGCCAGTATGCCAATCTGTATCGAAAGACGGTCCAAGCCGGCATATGTCAACGCCATTCAAGATATTGAGATCACTGATCTAGAACCTTGGTATCAGGGTGTCCTAACTTATTTGACTACGGGAGAATATCCCCCGGGAACTGAAAATCGGGCCAAGAAAGCCCTGCGAAGACTGGCCACCCAATTCATTCGTACGGACGACGGTCAGTTATACAAAAAGACGGCACAGGGGGCTTTACTCCTATGTATCGACAAAACACAGGCCAAAAAAGTGATGGTTGAAGTACACGACGGTGAAAACGGTGCGCATGTGAACGCCCATATGCTAGCCCGAAAAATCATGAGGCTTGGGTACTACTGGAACAGTATGGAAACCGACTGTCAATCATATGTCAAACACTGCCATAATTGTCAAATTTTCGGCAATGTTCAACACATGCCATCGTCTCTACTGTACACCATGACCTCGCCATGGCCATTTTCGACATGGGGTATTGACATAATTGGGAAAGTGAACCCTTCCGGGACGGGAGGTCACTGTTTTATTTTGGTGGCTATCGACTATTTCACCAAATGGGTCGAAGCCGAATCATATCGTGTCTTGAACGCCAAGCACGTGGCCAAATTTATCCAGAATAAAATCATATGCCGGTACGGGATCCCACACGAGTTTATCAGTGATCACGGGACCCACTTCCAAGCCGAAACCGCTACTTTGATAGCAAAATACAAAATCCAGAGGCATACATCCTCGCCTTACCGTCCTCAAACAAATGGAGCGGTAGAAGCTGCTAATAAGACAATTGTCACCATACTTAAAAAGATGGCTGATAATTATCGGGACTGGCCCGACAAAATACCCTTCGCCCTATGGGGGTACCGGACATCGATCCGAACTGCAACCGGGGCAACTCCATATTATTTAACGTATGGCATGGAAGCGGTCCAGCCAGTCGAATTGGAGATACCGTCTCTCAGAATTCTACTAGAAAGCCAAGTGCCCGAAGCGGATTGGGTTCAAGCTCGATATGACTCGTTAATTCTCTTGGACGAACGACGCTCTCGGGCTCTCAATAACTGATGCGTGCTATTTATATATGATTATTCCATCTTTTAGGCACGCATTTCCATGCATATCGAGTAGCATTGTCTACTATTTTCCCCCGAATTTGATACTTTGTGGTCATGTTGCATCTTATGTAGGTTTGAACCCGTGGACGCATAAACAAGGCAAAAATCGTGCTTAAAGGTGAAATCTTTTGCGAAATAAGAAAAGAGAATGATCGTTTCCAGACGAGTCAAATTAAAACGTAAATATCTTGAGTTCTACAACTCCAATTGAGCTGATTTCAGTTTCTTTGGAAAGTGCTTTTTCTTATCTTTCCAACGGTATATTACACGCCCGATTTGAAGAAGTAATAAATAAATGGCAAGCGTTTGAAGTTGAGCGCGCAGTGCTGAGAACGGGTCCAGATAGTCGAACGACTATTCAGAATAGTCGACCGACTATTCTCGAGACTGATCGAAGACCGAGACTTTCCTAATTTGATGTTCAGGGTTAATAAGACTTTTGGGCTTTTGTTTTAACTTAGTATTTAAGAAACTATTAGACTAGAATTCTAGAACCTCTTCTTTTATACTTCTTCTCTTTAGGCTTTTCCTTAGACTTCTCCATACTTTTACTCCTTCTCCTTAGACTTTTATTTAGATCTCTTCTTCTTATTCTTTAGAAATATTTCTAGTTTAATTTCTTCCCAAAACTCGGTTATTGTAAGAACTTTTGGATTCGAATCGCCTTCATTCCTTTGGTAATTTTATTAATCTTCCTTCCTTCTTCTTTGTTCTTGATTGTTTTCTTCTTCATATTTAATTAATCTTAATTATACTTGTCGTAAATTTATTATTATTCGTAATGTTTAATCTAGTAGATTCTTTTATTAATCTTGTTGTTTTTAATTTAATTATGAGTAGCTAATTTCCCTCGCTAGGATTTAGGGGATCTGCGAATTGAATGTGGTCGCTAAATAATTTATAGATCTGTCAATAATATTGTGTCTGAGTTGTCAATTGTAGCATTTAATTGAGATTAATTGATTAAGTCGACGTAATTGATTATTTGAATTCGGTAAACTTGAACCTAAGATCGGAAGCCTTTAGACGCATGCTAGGGTGAATAGCGGACCGGAAGGACCTTTTCAATACCCCTTAGACCAATATCTGCGACAGACCTGTGATTTAGACCGTGATCATATGAGATTCGTAGTGAACCGACAATCCTAGTTTTCTCTCCATATATTTATTCATCTTAAATTCATCTTATTTTATTTTAGTTATTTCTTCCCTTTTAATTCTCTTTCCTTCACTACTTTAGTTTAGATAAACACAATTAAAAACCCCCGATTTGTTACGTAGATAGACTTTAATTGCAAGTAGGATTTATTTGTCTCCCTGTGAAATCGATCCCGACTTCCCTAGCTATATTTTTAGTTAGACCGTAGTTGGTTATTTTGATAGGTATACGACTAGCTTATCAAATGTTGGCGCCGTTGCCGGGGAGACGGTTAATTTTACTTGTCGTTTTAGTTTATCTTTTGTCTCAGGGAACTCCAGTTCCTTGAGACCGTTCTCACCGTTTCCATGAGGATTATTATAGATTTTCCACAGGAGCCCGATGAAACTTTTGGAGCTTATATGGAGAGATTTTGCGATTGGCTCAGCTCTCTCAAATCCGCTCGTTTCACTAATGAAACACTTGTTCTTACAGTCATTAAAGGTATGACAGACTCTACAAAAGCCTATATATTTTCCACTTGTAAGGATTTTGAAAACAAGTCATATGAAGAGGTGATAGAGTACTTTGACTGGTTAGCTGAAGAAAGTTTGAAGCCTGGTTTTTCACTTTATTTGACTAATGATGAACCCTTTGGTGAGACTAATAATGCGGTTATCTTTAAGGGACCTTGTTTTGACAATGAGATAGGTTGTGACGAAAGTTATGACACGAGTGCCTTGGTTCCATTTTGTGAGAATCTGCGTGATGAAGTTCATAAAGAACCTTTTGATTCGAAAATCGAGGTTGGATGGGACGAGTATGAGCACGACATTGTAGATGAACCATTATTGGTTACTTTGCCCGTTATTCTCTCTCCTTTTAAGGTTTTGGGCTTAGTTCCCCCTACTCCACTCATTTTTCCACCTTTATGCTTATCGGCCCCACTGCTGCCAATTTTTGACCATTTTCCTACGACCACTAACACTTTGTTTTTTGATTTTAATTTTGATGCTCCATGTCTTGCGGACGAGGAGATTAGTGCAGTACTTCATGTAGAAATTGGTCCACCACCCCGTGATAAGATGTTTCATTCCATATTTTTGACATTTGATACTTATATCTTATCATGTGCTTATATTTGTTTTCATATTTCACATGCGCAGGAATATGACATGCTACTTAGGGCGTTGATGTGTTTTTTAAGTAAAATGACAAAGTTGGTATATTTTGATGCTTAGGAGCGGTCTGGGGAAAGTCTCCGCTCATAAATATCTTGTAAGTAGTTATTATTTTCTCTATTTTCCTTTTGCACTTCCATTGTCTTGCATTTCTTCCCCATATTTTTTTTTGCCTCTTATTGGTTGATGTACACAATGAGGGCATTGTGCGATTTGGTTTGGGGAGGTATGCATCTGTCTGTTTTCATCCATCTGCATATTTCTTGCATTTCCGCATGCATTGAAAAAAATCACAAAAATATGTTTTTGCATTTAGTCGAGTCTTAGTTGAGTCGGAATGTTATGTAGCGATGATGATAATGCTTCTATGTCTTTATTTAGTTGCTTATGCTAGTGCGCCATTAGAATTTTTGTATATAATTACATGCGGCATTCTCGCATCTTTGGTTAACAGTACTGAACGAATAAACTTGACTCATTGTTGGCAAACTACTCAGATTTGTAAGAAATTAGAGCCTTAAACTGATGACATTCATGATCAGTTTCCTTTAGGTTGAGAGTAGTACTCCTTATGAGACATGTAATATCAAACTGCATAAGCATGACATTCGTCTCTTAGGTACCTGTACGTTTTTGACTCGTGGTTTTGACATGTGCGAAAAAGGCAAATCCTTTCTTTTAATTAATTCCCATGAGCCTCACATAGCCAAATTAACCTGTTTGACCCGTTTTTCAACTACATGCTATATATTGCCTACCCTAGTCAAGCTAGTAGATTAGTTGAACGGAATTGTTTTTTCCGGGTTGATTGTGGTACCGTGATGATTGGAAAAAAACGGAATTGAAAAAAAAAAAAGTTGAAAAGAAAAAATCAATGAAAAGAAAAAAATCTTGAATGAAAAAAAAGAAAGGAAAGAAGAAAAGAAAAGAAAAAAAATGAAGTGAAACTAGAAGAAGAATGTGTTTTTGCTATGAAAAAAGAATTGATCTCTCTAATTTCATAGTTATTGGTGAGAAGCGATTTTTATAAGGCGTTTGTTATTATGCCTAATTTCTTCGACTAGAGTTTGGTGAGAACGGAATGAATTTTATGTTGATTGTAGTTGTACTAGCTTGGCTTTTACCTCCACATATCCATATCGTTTTGCCCCTTCTTACCCGATTAGCCTCACTTTATACCATACGTAAGTCCTTGGCACGTGTCTTTACCCGATAGAATGCGTACGTACGGTTATTAGAGATTGATTTCATGTTAGATTGCGTGCATGTTCTTGTAGGTCGCAGTTTAGGTGAGTGTTTTGTCTTTCCGCTTTTACATAAACTCACAACATCACCCGTTTTGTGTGATGAGCGATCCGCGAGAGTCCGACATAGACGAGTCTTGCAAGGTTGAAGGTTCAGTATTGTTGTCATTGGTCAAGCTTGTTGTATGTGGTTGTTTACATTAATTTTAATCGTTGCGCATTAGTTTGGGTAACTTTGGAGCATATTCCGCTATGAGTTATATACATTCCATTAGGATTGAGTTCATCGTTTTGTGCTTGCTTGAGGACAAGCAAGGGTTCGGTTTGGGGAGGTTTGATGCGTGCTATTTATGTATGACTATTCCATCTTTTAGGCACGTATTTCCATGCATATCGAGTAGCATTGTCTACTATTTTCTCCCGAATTAGATACTTTGTGGTCATGTTGCATCTTATGTAGGTTTGAACCCGTGGACGCATAAACAAGGCAAAAATCGTGCTTAAAGGTGAAATCTTTTGCGAAATAAGAAAAGAGAATGATCATTTTCTGACGAGTCAAATTAAAACGTGAATATCATGAGTTCTACAGCTCCAATTGAGCTTATTCCAGTTGAGTTGGAAAGCTCTTTCTCTTAGCTTTCCAAAGGTATATTACACGCCCTATTTGAATAAGTAACAAATAAATGGCAAGCGTTTGAAGTTGAGCGCGCAGTGCTGAGAACGGGTCCAGATAGTCGAACGACTATTCAGAATAGTCGAACGACTATTCTCGAGACTGAACGAAGACCGAGACTTTCCTAATTTGATGTTCAGGGTTAATAAGACTTTTGGGCTTTTGTTTTAACTTAGTATTTAAGAAACTATTAGACTAGAATTCTAGAACCTCTTCTTTTATACTTCGTCTCTTTAGGCTTTTCCTTAGACTTCTCCATACTTTTACTCCTTCTCCTTAGACTTTTATTTAGATCTCTTCTTCTTATTCTTTAGAAATGTTTCTAGTTTAATTTCTTCCCAAAACTCGGTTATTGTAAGAACTTTTGGATTCGAATCGCCTTCATTCCTTTGGTAATTTTATTAATCTTCCTTCCTTCTTCTTTGTTCTTGATTGTTTTCTTCTTCATATTTAATTAATCTTAATTATACTTGTCGTAAATTTATTATTATTCGTAATATTTAATCTAGTAGATTCTTTTATTAATCTTGTTGTTCTTAATTTAATTATGAGTAGCTAATTTCCCTCACTAGGATTTAGGGGATCTGCGAATTGAATGTGGTCGCTAAATAATTTATAGATCTGTCAATAATATTGTGTCTGAGTTGTCAATTGTAGCATTTAATTGAGATTAATTGATTAAGTCGACGTAATTGATTATTTGAATTCGGTAAACTTGAACCTAAGATCGGAAGCCTTTAGACGCATGCTAGGGTGAATAGCGGACCGGAAGGACCTTTTCAATACCCCTTAGACCAATATCTGCGACAGACCTGTGATTTAGACCGTGATCATATGAGATTCGTAGTGAACCGACAATCCTAGTTTTCTCTCCATATATTTATTCATCTTAAATTCATCTTATTTTATTTTAGTTATTTCTTCCCTTTTAATTTTCTTTCCTTCACTACTTTAGTTTAGATAAACACAATTAAAAACCTCTGATTTGTTACGTAGATAGACTTTAATTGCAAGTAGGATTTATTTGTCTCCCTGTGAAATCGATCCCGACTTCCCTAGCAATATTTTTAGTTAGACCGTAGTTGGTTATTTTTGTTAGGTATACGACTAGCTTATCAAATTTTGAGTTTTGGGAAGAAATTAAACTAGAAATATTTCTAAAGAAGAAGAAGAAGATATCTAAATAAAAGTCTAAGGAGAAAGGAGTAAAAGTATGGAGAAGTCTAAGGAAAAGCCTAAAGAGAAGAAGTATAAAAGAAGAGGTTCTAGAATTCTAGTCTAATAGTTTCTTAAATACTAAGTTAAAACAAAAGCCCAAAAGTCTTATTAACCCTGAACATCAAATTAGGAAAGTCTCGGTCTTCGTTCAGTCTCGAGAATAGTCGGTCGACTATTCTAAATAGTCGTTCGACTATCTGGACCCGTTCTCAGCACTGCGCGCTCAACTTCAAACGCTTGCCATTTATTTGTTACTTCTTCAAATCGGGCGTGTAATATATCGTTCGAAAGCTAAGAGAAAGAGCTTTCCAACACAACTAGAATCAGCTCAATTGGAGTTGTAGAACTCAAGATATTCACGTTTTAATTTGACTCGTCTGGAAACGATCATTCTGTTTTCTTATTTCGTAAAAGATTTCACCTTTAAGCACGATTTTTGCCTTGTTTATGCGAACCTACATAAGATGCAACATGACCACAAAGTATCAAATTCGGGGGAAAATAGTAGACAATGCTACTCGATATGCATGGAAATGCGTGCCTAAAAGATGGAATAATCATATATAAATAGCACGCATCAAACCTCCCCAAACCGAACCCTTGCTTGTCCTCAAGCAAGCACAAAACGATGAACTCAATCCTAATGGAATGTATATAACTCATAGCGGAATATGCTCCAAAGTTACCCAAACTAATGCGCAACGATTAAAATTAATGTAAACAACCACATACAACAAGCTTGACCAATGACAACAATACTGAACCTTCAACCTTGCAAGACTCGTCTATGTCGGACTCTCGCGGATCGCTCATCACACAAAACGGGTGATATTGTGAGTTTATGTAAAAACGGAAAGACAAAGCACTCACCTAAACTGCGACCTACAAGAACATGCACGCAATCTAACATGAAATCAATCTCTAATAATCGTACGTACGCATTCTATCGGGTAAAGACACGTGCCAAGGACTTACGTATGGTATAAAGTGAGGCTAATCGGGTAAGAAGGGGCAAAACGATATGGATATGTGGAGGTAAAAGCCAAGCTAGTACAACTACAATCAACATAAAATTCATTCCGTTCTCACCAAACTTTAGTCGAAGAAATTAGGCATAATAACAAGCGCCTTACAAAACTCGCTTCTCACCAATAACTATGAAATTAGAGAGATCAATTCTTTTTTCATAGCAAAAACACATTCTTCTTCTAGTTTCACTTAATTTTTTTTTTCTTTTCTTCTTTCCTTTCTTTTTTTTCATTCAAGATTTTTTTCTTTTCATTGATTTTTTCTTTTCAACTTTTTTTTTTCAATTCCCTTTTTTCCAATCATCACGGTACCACAATCAACCCGGAAAAAACAATTCCGTTCAACTAATCTACTAGCTTGACTAGGGTAGGCAATATATAGCATGTAGTTGAAAAACGGGTCAAACAGGTCAATTTGGCTATATGAGGCTCATGGGAATTAATTAAAAGAAAGGATTTGCCTTTTTCGCACATGTCAAAACCACGAGTCAAAAACGTACAGGTACCTAAGAGACGAATGTCATGCTTATGCAGTTTGATATTACATGTCTCATAAGGAGTACTACTCTCAACCTAAAGGAAACTAATCATGAATGTCATCAGTTTAAGGCTCTAATTCCTTACAAATCTGAGTAGTTTGCCAACAATGAGTCAAGTTTATTCGTTCAGTACTGTTAACCAAAGATGCGAGAATGCCGCATGTAATTATATACAAAAATTCTAATGGCGCACTAGCATAAGCAACTAAATAAAGACATAGAAGCATTATCATCATCGCTACATAACATTCCGACTCAACTAAGACTCGACTAAATGCAAAAACATATTTTTGTGATTTTTTTTAATGCATGCGGAAATGCAAGAAATATGCAGATGGATGAAAACAGACAGATGCAATAACATCCAAATACACCAAAAAAGAATCAAGCGGGCCTTTAACAAAAGAGTTAGGCCCAGGAATATCAAGGAAGGGGATTTGGTCCTAAAATCGGTTCGTGTCTTACTACCGGTTGACCCAAGAGGAAAATTCAAACCCAATTGGGTTAGGCTATACCTAGTCAAGAAAGTTCTATTAGGAGGAGCAGTAATGCTGACAGACCTGGACGGGAATGAATTTGTCAACCCAACCAACCTAGACCAGTTGAAGCGCTACTACCCCTAAACCTTTTCTCAAATGTCATTTGCAAAATTTATTTTAAAAAAAATCTTTTTCAAAATTTATAAGCAAGTCAATAAGTTAGGATTATTTATCCTACTGTCGCACATCTTGAACTCATAGTCTTGATGTATTTCGAAATTGCAAAAAAATCTACGCCCGAACTACGTTTGGTTTGATTCCACTAAATGTGGATACGTAGGCAGCCCCTCAAAAGGGCACAACCACCGCAATAACGAAAAAGACAGGAACGACTTCACTAATATAGTACTTTTATTATTCCAAAAAAAAATCCGATAAACTCGGTAATTCAAAATTACAAAAAGCCACGAAAAAAAAACACACAACAAAAATAGTAATAATATCTAAATAATAATAATAATGGAGACTAGTATCCGGGCATCTTGTCCTTCCCCTTGTCCTTCGGGTCTCGTGGAGCCCGAGGTCGCCGGGGTGGGGGAGAGCGTTCCCGTATGATCACGGGAACCTCCTTGGCTCGAGTCCTCTTCTTCGACAGAGGATCTTCAGCTATTGTTACGGGCCCAAGTCGAGCTCGTATGTGCTCTGGCAACCTGTCCTTAGGACCAAGTCGGTTCTGGACTGAAGGTCTGGGCCCTGGTCTCCTCTCCAAGTTTGTCTGGGGGCTCACTTCCACCCAAGCACCTCTAGCGTCGGACCCCCTAGCTCGAGTCCTGTCTCCTTTTCTCTAACCCAACCTTAGACCGGCTATCGGGGCTGGTGTCTCCCCTTCAGCAAAGAAGTCCCTGTTATCCTTGATCTTCTCTCGCCGAAGCAGGTCGAAGGCCTCATTGACCTTTAAGGCAGCACGAGCTTCGGCAGTCTCGGCTTTGGTCCACCTTTCATAGGAATGAGACACCCAGATTGAATGGAGCGACTTGGGAACGGACCAAGTAGCTCGAGTATACCACCTCTGGATCCAGGTATCGCACATAATGTCGGTCAGCTGGGTAGGCTCACTCACAACTGCCTCGTTCTCCGGGATGCGCTGAGTCCACCCATACTGCCTGAGTATGCGGTCAGGATAGAGGTGAACTGTCTGGCTAAGGGACAGAATCACCTGGTAGCGTGCCTTGTCACCGGGCGCCAAACCCGTCCAAGAATAAATAGGCCACCATGGAACCACCCATCCTATCAATGGACCACGATGGAATGATAGTTCTTCCTCCCAGTATTTCTGAGTAATAAGGCAGGACGAGTCGGTAGGCCGTCTCCTTGTCATCACCTGGTTGAACCAATATTGACTCGGGTTGGGAGGAGGCTCGATCTTTGACAACCTCTCAAATAGCCAGAGCTGAAAAGAACACAACATTCATGAGAACGATTTGGACGTTCGCCTGAAGGCACTCGATCGAGTGCCGGGGTCACTCGATCGAGTGACACCCCTAAAACGAGGCAGTAGACCTCTTTACGAGGTCACTCGATCGAGTGCCAGGGTGACTCGGTCGAGTGCCCCCTGTAGCAGTATATCGCGGAAAAAAAAAATTGAAAAAAAAAATCAAAAGAAAAAGAAGAAGCGATATACCTGCAGCAGGCGGGTGCTCCCAGTGAAACGGGCTGACTCATCCCTTTTTCGGTTGTCCAAGTCCTGAATGATCTCCCCCGTGATCAACCACGCGGGACTATATTCCGTCTCCATAAGGTCGGCAATGACGAGAAGACGAACGCTACCCATACAAGATAGCAGGTCCATATGGCCTTCAAAGGCATACACGTGCAGCATACAGAAGGCAAACGCCCGGCGGCTATGAATGGGCGAAACCCGGATGTCGTACGGGTTCATGAACTTCTCAGCTAAGGCAAGCAGAGAAACGGTATCCCCTTTAGTCATACGGGACACTTCAGCATGGGAGAGCCCTAAAAACTCCCGTAGTTTCCTTCTAGGATCCCGAACTGAAAAGGGGACGGCAGGACGGAGCAGTGGGTTCCACCCTCCTATGGCAGCAATTTCCTCAGGGAGAGGACAGATCTCGCCCCGAGGGAAGGCGAAAACGTGATAAGTGTCATCCCAGAAGGTCAGACAGGCATCAAGGAAATGACGGTCCACGTGCATCTAACGGAACGTGAACAATTGGAATATGCCCGACTGCCTTAAGGCTACTTTGCTCGCGTCCCTAAAGCGGTAGGACCAATCTTGCAACATATCGATCAGACGGTCAATGCCCATATTTAAATTTCTTGAAGGAGATAAAGTTTTTTTGAGGAGAAGAAGATTTGAGGATTATGAAAAGAAAGAAACCAGGATGATGTATCTATAACATCAAAACCCTGGTAGCTCTCCTGCAGTTGTGCCTCCTTGGCCCAAGTGGGCCTAGACATACAGGCCCGACTCTTGTCTCCTCCCCACAGATACAGGAATTTAGTCATCCCGAGCAGTCTGTCAAAAATTCAAAAAAAAAAATTAAAAAAATATTTTCAATCATCCAAATTTTTTTATTCCCCAGCGCGAGTCGTGTTTGCCTAAATGTTGCATGCAAAGCTCTATGTAACTGACACAGGTACAACTCAAGGCTTTAGAAGCAAGCCCGCACAGTTTATATATCTCCCCAGCGGAAGGTCTAAAGACGACATTCCCTCAATTTAAGCACGGGATGGGCCCACATACAGGCACGCCCAGGACTTACGCGACAGGTCCAATTCCCCACAAAGGTACTATCATCAGCTCAGGTATGATTTCTAACTTATGGCTGGCGAGCCCTCCACGCAAGTCTAATGGACTATAAACGACCCGATCGGAAGTCTACCAGGTCTTAATTGACTTGGTAGCTACTCTGACTTTCGCCCTGTCCAAGCCTCGGTCAGAGTGGGGGCTCTGTAGACACCCGCATTTTGACTGCCAGGTGTCTATAGCAGTTTCCAAAAACACCCGATGATGATCGGACGCTAACGTGCTCTAACGCGCTCGGATACGGGCTCGAAATCAGTAATGTCCGGCATGGGCTTTTAACGGGATACAAATATCACAAAACCAACCTCAAATCCAGGCCCAGTGGGTCGATCCGAGCAAAATAAGACTAATTTGGGCCAAAACCGACACCAAGAATAAAACCCGTCTTTTAGCGACCGGGTCAAAACCCGGTCAAAGAAGAACTCGACACACTATTACGACCTGGTGCGCTTCCGGAAACATGCGCCAAACAACAAAATTCAAAAAAACAATCAAGATCAATCAAGGATAATCATCCCTAAAATATCTCGCCCTAATTGATCCACTCGGTCGAGTGGATTGACCCACTCGATCGAGTGGATTGACCCACTCGATCGAGTGGAGCCTCAAAATCCGGATCAGACCCGTCTTAGAGGGCACTCGATCGAGTGCACTAGGGCCACTCGATCGAGTGACCCTATGTCGAGGGGTTTTGCCTATAAATACTCCATCAATCCATCACATTTCACAACTTTTCCTAAGCCTAAAATACCTTCAAAAGCTACACTTTTCAGCCACATTAAGTCACAAGTCATCACCATTTTCGATATCACCCTACCCACATCCGTCTACATACATTCCGAGATCGAAACTCGTAAAAACTAAGAAAACAATCCTCCATACAAACACACCATCAACTCCTCCTACATATCTCGACGATTCCCGTGCCATTGCCGCCATTTGACGAACTGTATCCCGAGAAGCAAGAACATGTAGGTTGAGGGTGTAGCATTCAACACCGACATTTCCTTTTTCCTTCTTTTTTTCGTTTTTTTATATACATTTATGTTTGTGTATTAGTATCATATTTAGTCGATAGTAACGACATGACTACTAACATCTAACATCTAACATTTACTTTTTCGCATCTAACTCTAACATTTACTTTTTCGCATCTAACAATCTAACATTTAATTTTTGTCATTTACATTTTGTCATAATATCACTACTGTGTATATATATATATATATATATATATATATATATATATATATATATATATATATATATATATATATATATATATATATATAGAGAGAGAGAGAGTAAGGCTCTTATGAGTCCCTTACTCTTTGTGAGTCCCTAAGTCCTCATCCCATCCATTGGATGGGATGAGGATGGATGGACAAGATGCATCCAATTAAAAAAAAAAAAAAAAAAAAAAGGGAAGATTTACGTTCCTAAAATAACTCACAAGAATTTAGGAAACAAATAACTTCCTATCATTCACGTTCATTTCCATTCCACGTTCATTCACACCTAAAAAAAAACTCCTTTCTTCATTCACGCTAATTCATCGATTTTGATCACGAAATTCTGCTACAATGGATTCAATGACCGCATCATCGTCTTCAACGGTTGATAAGCAACTAATCGAGTATAACAATGGTGAGTTTTAGTGTTTCCTTCACGTTTTTATTCGTTTTTTCTTCATGGATTTCAATAGTCATATTGCTTTTAATTTGCGTTTTCATATCAATGTTTTATCGCGTCAAATTGCGTTTTTTTACGTCGATCTTCATGTTTATAGTGCTTTCATTGTCATTTCGTATCAATTTGCGTCTTTTTGATGTCATTGCGTTTTGATATCACAGTTTCGTATCAATGGTATTTTGATATCTCGATCTCTATAGATTACAGGTCTTTATGGTTTTTATCAAGATTTTCCCTGATATCCATTGATACTACTTTTTTGATATCAATTAACGCAGATTCGTCGTTGAAGTAACATGCTTTCTGAATTAAAGTAACACTTAATTGCAATTACAGTAACACAAATGAACGTTCAGGAAAAGGGTTTTGATGATATGCTACAGTAACGTATTGTACACGTTAGGGTAACACCACTTATGAATCACAGTAACACATTATTTGCATTGATGTAACACTGTTTGATTTTGTGCAGGTAGTTGCGCCAGAGATGCGAACGCACAAGACAACACTGGAAAAGGTTTTTGGCGCTGATGTTGAAGTAACTTGCTTTACGAGTTAGAGTAACACAACTTATGAGTTAGAGTAACACAACTTATGAGTTAAAGTAACACATATGTTCCATGAGCGTAACGTTGTTTATTTTTTTGCAGTAGCATTAGCAAAGAAGCGAATGCACAAGAATGGTGCAGAGATGTGGGTGAGACATTCACTCCGTATATGGGGCAAGTATTCGGAACAATCGACGAGGCGGTGGAATTCTATAAAATCTACGCGTTGGCTTGCGGATTCGAAGTTTTTTTTTGTGGGTTTACAAAATAACTGATTTTTTACATATTTTTTACACATAGTGATGTGCAACGTTGCAGTTAACTCTATATTTATTTAATACATGTGTTGTTGGTTAGAGTAACATCTCAGATGTATTGGAGTAACACCATTCGTTCCTTAAAGTAACAGATATATATAATGCATAAAAGTAACTGAGTATATTAGCGTTGTTTACCATTCATTCTTAAATTAACCACAACCATTCCTTATAGTAACATGATTTGTTCGTTAAAGTAACAGCTACACTGCGTTAGAGTAACACGTTTTTTTTGCTAGGGTAATAACCCCAATCCCTGATGATGAAACCAACTTTGTAATGCGGGTTAACAACCTTCTTTCTTAGGTTAGAACTATTCATTACCAAAGTAAAAACATTCGTTCCTTGAATTAACGTATATAATGCGTCAGAGTAACTGATGAAAACAGCGTTGTTTAACCACCATTATGAAAATACCATCATTCATCACTTAGAGTAACATCATTTATTCGTTAAAGTAACATCTACAATGTGTCGCTGTAACACACTGATTATGAGACCAGATTTGTATCGTAGGTTAACATCATACACTCTCATAGTAACACCAGTCGTTCCTTAGAGTAACAGAAACACTTAGTCAGTGTAACAGAATTTAACAGCGTTATTCCATTAGTGATAATCAAAATACCAATTGATATAAAAGTATCAAAAGGATACAAAGCAATATTCGTAATTAGAGAAAAGATAGACATAATTCATTAGAGACATTATTTTTTTCGACCCTTTGTTGGCTTGCTCTTGGGACCGTCGATGATTTTTTGCCTCGCTTCCACATACTTGTCAACGTTATCCATCAACCATCGAAATCCATGTCACGCAAAACAATGTTATGCAAATTCTGAATTGCAGAATAACAGATGAATAGTTAATTGAATCGAATTCAATGTAAGTCGTATACCCAGATGACAATATGCAATCACTAATTAGCACACAAAAAGGTTAAAACTCTGAAAATTTCGTAAACCCTAATCATAGAAATATGATCGAAGCGTTCCTTGAGTATAGTTGAAGGGATTGAAATGAATATGACTGCAAAAATTTTTGAATTTCGAAGCTTGTGAGGAAGAAATTTCGAAGCTTATGAAGATGACGATTGTTGAATATGAAGATTGAAAATTATGAAAAGAAAATAATTATGAAGATGAAGAATGAAAGGTTGTACGTTATGTGTATGAGAAGAGAGAGAGGAAGATTTAGTAGAGAGAATTAAGGGAAGAGAGAGATTTCATATATTTTTACCATATATGTCAGTTACTTCTTTTATTACCTAAATCAATCACCACCATCCATCTCCCTCTAAATCAATGGTTGTGATTAGGACTTACGGACTCAAAAATGAAAAGAGGACTCACTTGATCTTTACTCTATATATATATATATATATATATATATATATATATATATATATATATATATATATATATATATATATATATATATATATATATATATATATCTACGTAATATCAAAATTCGGATTTAACTCGTTTAACTATGACTATTGCCCAAAGTCCGTTTAATCCCTTTACGGGACGCAATAGTGGTGGTGCTGGTGCCCTTTCGAGGAGCACCGCCCTACGCACTCAAGGGCATAACGTGATTGTGATAGTACATAGTTGAACGGGCTTAATTCCATTTCAAAGGATCGGTACAAAACCCGTTGACGCTAAATCAAGCATTGCATAACCCGTAAGGATTATTAAAGATGACGTAACGCGGAGGGAATTAATTTTGTCTCGGTCCAATTTAAAACGATTTTTATATAATCTTTTTCTAAAATCACCGATAACGGTCTCGTAATCATGATATATGCATTATGAGTACCGAGGATTGAGTTGCATATAAATCGTGCCATATTTATATGTGATTCAGTTAATTATCGATTTTAAAACACATAAAACGAGACGAGTTATACCTCGTACAGGTGCCACTCGACCGAGTACATAGGCTACTCGATCGAGTAGCACCTCAAAATATGGGCAGTAGCCTCTTCTAGGACGCACTCGACCGATTCAGGCCATGACTCGACCGAGTGGGTCCTGTAGCCCAGAAATCTGAGAGCTTTAATGCAACATTCGAGCCTCGTTTTTTTTTTACGACTTAGTCGTCACGTGTAAAGACAATCACGTGATCCTCTTTTTTCAAAACTCATATATATCACTTCACTTAAACAACTTTGATCGACGGTCTCACTATTAATCTTGCGTTGATGACTCCATAGTCGTATCCGACGCATAATTAATTTAGACTCCAATTTATCGGTATGATAAGTTGGGACAAGGCATCGGGATTTGGGATCGGGCTAGCACCACGCCTAGGTCCTATATCCCCGCCCTTCGATTAATACATAAAATAATATGTATTTAATTGAAGTTCGTCCATTCACACGATTCACGGTCTAGTTTATACACGGGTCCGTTTCTAACTATTGCTTATCATTTTGGCTATATATGTTTTGATTATTCTATATTATTGCTCTTCGTATTGTGAATTCCGGGTTGTATTCCGCCCGTGTAACTTGTAACCGATTTATTATTGCTTTGCTTTATTTATTTACGTTTTACCGTTTATAAATGAACCCTCGCATGCTAGATCACTTCGACAATAAATTAGATGCATTAAAATGACGTAGCTCACACTTAATTCGCATGTTTAGCTAAAACGCTGTTTGCATATCATTTCACCGGATTACTAGCGCGCATATTAGAAAGTCAAACGATGTCTTAGTAAAGGCCGCTAAGTGCGGGCGGGGTTGGATGTCCTTAGTGGGCTTCCCAACACATACCCTCACCCCTTACTCAGAACCTCGGTTTCCGGATGCCCGAAACCGTTGGCGCACGAGAGTCATTCTTTACACGATTACCAGTATAGATGGTATCGGTATCGCAATGCAAAGGGACGAGCCCAATAAACTCTAAAACCGAAATGGGTCATACTTTGTGTATGGTCCATAGCGATATAGAGTGGGCTCGAACGGTTCCGAATAACCATAAAATTCGGTGGCGACTCCATTTCGACTTAAATTTCAATTCGATCCATTCTCATATGGAGGTGCATTCGCCTACCCAAACCCGCGTGTGGCCGCGTCGGGGTGGACCTATGTCATGTCCACACCATGTTTCTATCCTGGATTTCTATTTTAAACTTGATTGGGATAGCTTGTCTTCTCTTTCTGGTACAGATTTGTATCTTGAGCTCTTGACCTTGTCTTGTGAAGTGAACTACGGATAATTTATCTCGAAGTTAGTGTCATTTGCTCAATTTTTTCTTCTTCAAGTGCTCTCTCATATAGCTGTAATGCAGATGTTGTTTATGCAAGCCCTATCGTGTAGTCATTGAGCACCTTCTCTTGTCTTTTCCCGATGTTATTGCAAACCTACAGTTTCTGTGGGAGAGTCGTATTTTGTATTGCTGTGTCCAATTTCGCCTGACTAAAAATGATTTGTTATTGCGAGCAAGGTGGAACAAGAAAAGAATGACATATGGATAATGGATGAACTTCTTTGCTAGTTTTCGTGGTCGATAATGAATGAACCTTCTTATCCCTCACTCTAGATTACATTGACCTAGTAAGGATCCACGTGGGTGAGTGGGTAAAAGGAGAGATGATGTTGATAGTTGGTGAGGGTGTAGTGTGGCTGCTGCTATGAGGTTACGTCGCCAAAGAGTGGCGGTTGAGGTGGATTTGTGGCTGAGATATAGTGGTGCGGTGTTTGAAATGGGTTGAGAAGATGGATTTGAATCCTCTTCATGACCCCCACCTCTCCATTTGTTTTACGGCTAAGATTATATCATGAAATGATTTGATCGCAAATGAAAGTCATGATGGTCAGATGCTTTGAGAGAAAAATAGTACTCTCTTCGTTCCAATGAGTTATATGCGTTTGCTTTTTTGCACATGGATTTAGGTAGTGTTGGGAATAAGAATTTTGAGGTTCAAATTATTGATAATTGGATAACATTTGGTGGGTCTGTTAAGCTAAGGCTATTCTAGTCTTTTAGAAAGCAATCGTGTGAACAATATTAGAAATGTGTACAAATGAATGGAACGGTTCAAAATAGAATACGTATACAACTCATTTTGGAACGGAGGGAGTATATAATATTAAAGCTATTAGATGTAATGGACCAGAAATGGAGAGTATCCCTACTCTTAGAAGCCAGTGGTCGAGGAGAGAGTGAAATTAAGAGTATCTATCATTTTTTTGGTAGGTTTCTTGACCATTGTGCCATTTTTTGTTGCCGATATCACTAAAATGGAGGGAGTATGTTAATCATATTACTAGTGTTTCTGTAAAACAGCATACATATTTATGTCAGTAGTAGTCATCATTTTAGCATCGCGTCGGTGCTTCTCAAAGATATGAATATCTTTCTACTGAATTTTGGGAATAGACCTTGCTTGAAGAGGATGGGGATTAGTGAGGTAGAAAGATTGATGAAGTTATCCACTTGTAATGATGGTTAAGTTCCTCTGTGTCTGGGCGTCCAAACTCCAAATCACATAGGGAGCGGTTGCCAATCTGTGGAGTAATTTTTTACCTTCAAATTTCTGTCTGGTGTCAATGTTTTCATCACTCTTCTTTCCTTTTGTAATGATATGAGGTAATGTGCTTGATGGCATAAATATCTACTTTTTTCATTAACTGAAATCATTGTTTGTTTTGGTTGGAAATCAAAGATCTTTCTTTACATTTTGAGATACCATCTCCTGGTCTCACTGGAGGCTATTTGACTGCATACTTTTACCTGTGGCAGGGAAATGATCCAACATAGGCCGTATACACAGAAGGTGGACGTGTACAGCTTCGGAATCGTGCTGTGGGAGTTGATAACGGGCATGCTCCCATTCCAGAATATGACGCCTGTACAGGCAGCTTTTGCTGTGGTAAACAAAGGGGTTCGTCCAGTAATCCCCGCCGGCTGCCTGCCTGTCCTCGGTGAGATCATGTGCCGTTGTACCCTGATGTACGACCCCCTTTCTCTGATGTTGTCAAGATGCTCGAGCACGCCGAGATGGAGATCATGACCACTGTCCGCAAGGCTCGTTTCAGGTGCTGCATAACACAGCCTATGACTGCAGAATAATCAAATAGTGACTGTAAGTTTGAGACGATGACGAAGTGACACCCATGGGTTTCTGCTTTTATTTTTCCTTTCCTTTTTTTTTTTTAAAATTTATATTTTGTTAATTATAATTGTAGTTGATATGAGGTGGGTTTGTATTATTAGGATGAAGAGAAGGAAGTTACGTGATCTGTATTTATACATTCGTATCAATCTACTCTTCCTAGTTTTATCATCTCTTCTTCGGTAGAAGATTATGTCTGTGTTGTTGCTGCCTGCCTATGTTATACACCTTGGCAAACAGGTATAGTAATTCAGGCTGCTAACAATCTATTTTATTCAGCTCTATTACGTGGGCTGCAATCGGTTATTTCAGTTTTGGGAATGATTCAAGGCTTTGAGTGTGTTTCAGTAGGCCACTTAGAGTTGATCGACGGAAAAGTTGAGGACGATCAAGCCAATTCGGGTCAAGTGATCATATTATGGGTTTGTTTGTTTGGATATGCTTTGGATGTTTGACTGTCTGATGTTATCTTTTGTTAGAGCTCCCCACCAGTGAATCGTAAACACAAATACACAATGTCGCAATCTTTATTACAAAAGGAAATAAACTTTTATTATTTGCTCCCCGAAAAAGGGAGAAATGTACGGTATAAGTCTTTCCAATACCAGTGTCTGAGAGACATGCTACATTGCTACCTTACACAATTTAATAAATAAATAATCATAAATAGAAAAAGGAAAAGGAAAAGGAAAAGGAAAGGAAAGCAAGCTAAAATTACAGCATGCAAAGGAGCTAGAGAGACCATATAATGCGGTTTGGTTGTCTCTCAGACAATGAAGCAGAATCTGAAACCAACCCAGATTGAAGAAACGGAAACATCCGGTACAAATACAGGCTGAAGAGTCTGTGGGTACGATGAGATAACAACAGAGTGTTCATATAGGCATCATATATGAGCGTAACTACACCTTAGAGACCTGTTGAGGATTTGCTGCATTTCTCAGCTGTCTCATCTAGCTGAAGAGCTTCATCGAGTCTGGCAGAAATATTTAATATATCGACAGTAAGCGAATCGGGATTGGCTGGGTTTGATTTGGGTTGTTGCCGATTCTTCCTCTCCTGCAAGGCCTTCTCTCTTTCATCATAAAAATCAAAGTCATCAAGGATAGATGTTTGTGCATCATATTCCTTGAATATCTGCAAAATTTTCATCCCTTCTTCTAGCTTCACCTACACAGGAAAACAGCCACAGTTCATTTTCATGTCTACGTCTACGTGAGGTTACATAAATAATTACTCTACTTGAAATTTGAATCCCACCCATATAAGACTGTCATATGAAAGTACAAAAAAAAGACAAAAATGGAGGACTCTTAGTGGTAAGAATTAAAAAGTTACTAGTACTATAAATCGCAAGCATGTGATGTCACAATGAATGTGCCGTCACACTGCTGCAATCTATTGGTTAATGTCGTGTGACTGGGTACGACGGCATCAGAAGCTGTAATAAATACCATGCAGGTCCATAGTAACACCAATGTTTACTAATTTTATGAATGGCTTGGATTTAGGTGGAAGTAAGGTAAACATCACTAGTTCTGCCATATGCGATTTAGGTGAATTGAACACTAATATTTTCCTTTAGGCTTCACTTCACCTGTTTCACACCAGGTGGTCAGCCCCCGGAAAATAATAAAACTAACATTGCTTAGAAAAAAGCAAACATTGGGAACTAAATTTAAACAACTCTTAACCTAGTTTCACCTCAATCCAAACATGCTCAAAGAGGAAAAAGGAAGGAAAAAAAGACACGTGTACATGGTATACGAAAGAATGGACCAAAGACAAAAACGAAAACCATTTTGTACTATGATGTAGATCCTGATCAGTTGCTTTTAAACTTCATGCCGTCACTTGATCTCACAAACAACGACATACATAGTGCATGAAGAATCAGACTATCAGAATAAAACCTAAAAGAAAAATGATACCTCTTGCGAATCTCTGCTGTGTGTAACTGGCTTATTATCATTGTTTTCAAGTAGAATGTGCCTAAATTTGCTGTTAGGAACATCCTTAACAATATGCCAACGGACCGCAAACTGCCCAGTCCATCTATCTTGTTGCCAATACTGAGCATTCTTCTCGAAGTCCACCGGTCCTGCCATTTCAGCTATCCCACAAAACTGGCCACTTGCATTAACCTATTACATCATCATAAGAAAATTATTAGCTCAATTTGAAATTCTACTAGTCAAATATCAGTCCTTATATATTGTAAGACAATCTCACACCGTGACGGTCCCTTTGTATAAAAATTTCACTCATTTATCAATAATAATTAATAAATTAACAAATGAAGTTTTCTTCATAGAAGTGGATCGTCTCACGCGTGAGAACGTCTTACACTATATTTTGTGTTCAGGTATCATGATATGGCAAAATTTAGTTATGCAAAGATGCTATATGGCTTGGCTAAGCATAAGAAATGATCCATTCAGGTAAACATATTGGCTTGAGAAACAGCACGTGATGCCAAAACATGCACAAAGAAACAGAGCAAACACCCAAAATCAGTGGTGTGTTCAGAGATAGCTGGTGGTGCTGTGCCTGTAGCTGAAAGCATTCTGAGGTGTTGGATGTGGTTGGTGGGTGGTCGGTGTTTTTGAGTGGTAATTCGAGCTGGTCGGATGGGATGGAATGTGGCGGGAGAGTGATGGTGAGAAAGAGTGATTTTTGGTCAGATATATATAGTCAGTGTCACAAGACACCAAGAGACTACCAGAAGATAATATCAGTTTCATGAATTTGAGCTCAACAAGATTGAAAGAACAATTAATTATATACTGGCACCACTCATATTGATTATCATCTAAAAAAAACAATTTTCTATTTTTAATCCTACAATCAAACAAGATACCTATAATTGTAAAGTTCTTCACTCCATAAAAGAGTAAAATAGATCCTAGCAATAACAAATCATAGAAACGTACCGAAAACAAGAGGAAGATAGGGCAGTTGCCTTTCTCCTTAGCAGCCTGATGAGCAGCATCCAGCTTTCTATTTCCATGAGGTGTACTGGACCAAACACCATACTTAATGCTTCTATGTATATTATCTTCACTAAACGACTTAATGACAAAGAATTTTGCATTCTCATAGTCTGTAGGAAATTCAGTGCTGTTTAGGGATGCATGATCAACCACAGAAGCTGATGCACCAATTTTAGCAGTTGTATCCAACGAATCATCTTCTCCAGAAATTCCACTTCCAGACACCAATTTATTTCCAGTACCTCCCTTTCCTTGTGCTTTTGACGCTCTTGGTCCTCGATTGTGGTCACCTGAGCTAACAATCATTGAATCCTGGTCCCTCTGAGTTTTTGCCTTTTCATAATTATGCTGGTTTCGGTAAGTACTCCTTGATTGAGAATTAGGCATGCCGCCAAAGGTCGCACTCTGAAATGAGCTATCATAAGGATAATGTCCAACAAAATCTGGTACTAAGCCATATCCAGGATATAATCTCTGCTGCAACAACAAGAAAATGGTGAGAAGATAAGCACATTATGTAGGCAAGACACGCAAAACCAATTCACAACATCACCTCACCACCACAATCCGAAATGAATTGAAGTTGGCTGACACAAATTAGCATTTGACATCGTCAATGAAAGTAAAATAGTGCAACGAAAGAGAGAAATGAAAAGAAAAATACTCGAGGATTAGAAAGTCATACAAGCACGGAAACGTTATTGAAAGTCAAGACTCAATAGATTAAAAAACAAAATTCTACTCTCTTCCGTTTTTTTCCACTTTATTTTTCAAGGTGAAAGTTAAGAAACCTTGACCAGAAATAAATCAAAAAATATTAAGTACTGTAACATATTAGGAGTATAGTCATCAACAAAAAATGTTCTACAAAATAGAGTTGTCATTGCAAAAAATACTCCGTAAAGTATATAAACATGTTGAAGTTTATGGTCAAAGTACCTTCTTGGAGACCACGTAAAAGAAAATAGAAAAGATAAAGAAAAAGGGGAGGGAATAAGAACTGAAAAACAAATCTCCTATCCTCGCACTTCCACTATTCCAAGCAATTCTGTACATTTTTCGAAATCCCCCCATATTTTGAAAAATATATACATGTTGGAAATTTAACAAACTCGTATTCTGAGGCTAGCGTTAGACCATTGATGGTTTCAAAAACGATTCATGTCAACTGATCCTAAATCATTTTTGTGATTAAGCATCTTATGTTGCTGTCGTTGCGAACATGACATTGGAATGTAAAAAACTCTGAAGGGGAAACGCTAATAACCTGTCCAATTGTGGGGTCAAATGAACCAATACTACCAACTGATGGAGTATATCCTGGAGTAGAAGTCAATGTTCGCCAACCATCTGTGGTGTTTGCAGGACTTGACAACTGATCACCAGAACCAAACATCCCAAAAATGTTATAGTGACCATGATTATGCGGTGCATTCCCGGATATGTGGCCTGCAAGAAAAACTCATAATAGTTAACTACCAGAGTAACTGACCCAGCTTCCTCCTCAATATTGATTCCATGAGAAAGGGTACCAGTACAATCTGGGAAGCTTGGGGATACTAAATAGCCTCAATCTCTCTCCCACCCTTACCCATTACGATTAAAGCCATCAGGCCATGTTCTTTTCAAGCTTATTTTAAATTCACTTCAGTTCAGCCCCATTAGGTCCGTTTTGTCTCGGGCACTTCGTCACTTTACTTCATTTCAAACGATGCCTAAGTTAGGAAGGGGTAAATTTGTAACTTTGAGACTTAGACATTGCCAATTAAGAAAATTATTGAAAATGAATGGAATGACCCATAATGGAATATGTATAGAATTGGGTGGGATGGAGGGGTATATTTATTCACCAGTAACACATTTTGAATTTACAGAAGGATAACATGTAAGGACTAAGGAGTAAATAAAAAAAAAGAACATGAGATAATGCAGCACAAGGTGCGATGAAACAAAAAAGATGAAAAGGCATGCACGCACGCCATGAGGCAGGTTTCACTAGGCCTTGCAGTTGCGCACCTAAAGGACTTTATTAAAATTAGAGTCAATATACTCAATAGAGCAGTACCTTTAGGAGTCACCATGTCAGCATGGGAAGCTGGAATTGCTGCAGACATATACTGCGTCGAGCTACCTGCTTGTTGTTGGTAGTATTGCGGAGAAACTGAAAAATGTTGAGGAGAAAAAAGTTGGTTATCAACCATAAATTGAGGTACAGGCGTGCTGACTGGTGAATACTGTCCAAATGCCATCTGAGCATTAAACCCGTAAGGAGAATGCAGTCCCAGGGGCGAATTATCACCATACATGACCTGTTGAAAAGTAAACAGAAGACAAATTGAAGATCAATCTAAGTATCCTGAAAAAGAAGGGTTATTAGGGAAGGAAGCATTTTGTAAAAGCAGCCTCACCGGTGGTATAACCTGCAAACCTTCAGCACCAGCATACTGTGGATATGCACTCCAACTGCTAGCACCATTATCATACCCTGGGAAAAAAAAATATCAGACTCCTCAGAGTTAAAGCAAAGTGGAAACCACGCACTGCATAGGTGACACCAGCTTTTAAATGCTTGACTCAATAAGAAAATAGAAAGCAAAATGAGGAGCTAACCTCCATAATAGTATGTTTGCTCAAGGGGATAGGTGTTGAGCGGATATATAGCATTACTATCTGCAGTTGTCTCTGCCGTTCTAGGAGGTTGAATGACATTCCTTGAAGACCCTGTGATGGCTATGTCTACGGAAGGATCAGTAGATACAACCCTTTCATCTTTTGGCAAAAGTGGCTGGTAGTAGAGTACAAAACAAAAGTGTTAATGCAATAAACTTGGCTAACTCAGGAATTAGGAACTGAAAATAAATAATCAGTAGACAACCAAAAAAACACAAAAGGCTACCTGATTCATCATTTTTTCTGCCTCAACGAAGTTCTTTCCTGCACTTCAAAAGTGAAATAACTTATGAGAACACAAAGAAGAAATTGTTTAGATCATTTCAAAGCCCGTGTTGTAGCAAAAACAGAAGATCGTAATCTCAGCATTTCGGCAACGAAAAAGTGCACATCATAGATTCATAAAGCATCTGCAGCATTTATACCAGAAATGATGGGGAAAATTCACTATCAACCAATTGTCAGTCACAAAGTTCGAAGCTGCAAATTCACTACTCGTATTTCATAACAACAAAACCCCCAACAGTGCAACAGAAGTATACATGATTATAGCGGCAACAAAGTTGTAATGTGCACTACACAGATACAGAAAAGCAAACCAAAAAAAAACATGAAATTTTCTGCTTCAACGGAAAATTGAATCAGGAAATGAAACAAATCAAACAGAACCAAATCGAAACAAAAGAAATTAGGGTTTATACCTTTGGGTGAGATTTCTATCCGACATCAAACCTCGTTAATAACGAAGCAGAAAATCAAAAACCGCCACCAGCCCAGTAATCAACCTTCCACCGTAAAACCAATTACGTAGGAAAGATTACAACTTTCAGCGTATGGATGAAGACCCTGATCTTGTAGATCACAGATGGCTCATAGAAATGGATCCCCACAACTGGGTAAAATGAAAAGGGGATAGAGAAACCCTAGGGATCGGCGAAGGGTAATTGCCGGAAAGTTACGACATTGGAGATCATGGGCAAAAAAATTGATGATTCTGAGGAAAAGTTTACGGTTTCCTCAATTACTTGGAGTTTACTCAATTGAAGTTGAAATGTAAGGAGGACTGAGGAGTTATGATCATTGCAACTTGCATTGAGTCATTAGTTTTGTTCGCCCCATAAATATATATATTCAACATTTTTACCTGCATCAAATCAATTCTTTTTTTGCGACCCATAAATTTGTGACCGGTCAAAATAAAGAAACCATGATTAAAATATTGAAAATATAGATAACATAGACATTCTTCAATTTTCCACTATTTTTTGGAAAATAAGATTATACACTTGTACAATAGCATTGGCATTCTAAAACCAAGACAAAAATTTTGAGCTTCTGTGTATATGTGTTGAGCTTATAAATGTTTTTGATCTGAGTTGTAAGTTTTTGACCTTAAATATTCATATGATTTAAATCGACAATTTTACACTAAAGCTCAAAAAATTTCCAGCAAAACTCGAATTTTTTGTGATAAAACTCAAAATCTTAAAACCAGTTAGTATATAGAACTATATACCACTGGTGTATAATCCTCTCATTGTTATTTTTGCTATACTAATGACTTTTAACAAGGTTATGACGAAAAATATATCAAGGTTACCATGAGCACTAAACAAGTAATCTGTCAAAGTTTGAGGATACCATTAAAAATATCCATTAGATATTTATCCTAAACCATATTCCTCTTTGGAACTTTTTTTTTTTGAGTTAGCCCCTCTTTTCTCAACAAGGCAAAAGTTCTAATTCAGAAATAAGTTCTAATTTTTGATACAATTTTTTCCCCCACAAGTGTGAACGCGGGATTCGAACCCGCAACCTCCGGGACATATCCCATGTGCACAAACCATTGATCCAAGGAATCACTTTGTAACTAATGTGCAATAAAAACATGTAGTATTTTACTTACACGAAATTGATTCCAGGTCATTAAATATCATCATCAGTTCACGAGGCAAAATCAATCACCTCCACCACCAAATCAATCTTCCGATCATCCATATTCTTCCATCGATTTTGCAAAATCATTGATGTTGTTCACCATTTCACGAGGAATTGTTGTAAATGTCCATTCTTCCTTCTCGAGAATGGATCACCGGTTTTATCAGTTTCTTTAACTACTCATCTTCATCGTAACCCTACGCCATTAATCATGAATCATCTCGGAAATACTTCACAGTCAATCAATATTCGCCTCTTCGTTTCCTTAATCTGTGTTTCAATCACATCTTATTCTATTTATATGTTGTGTTATTTCGCTATCATGTCTGCAGTCATCCCCAATTTCGTGAATTTATTAATTTCGTTTTCGTTTTTTTCTCTCCGCTTTGAAATATGTCACAATCGAATTTGGTTTCCATTGCTAACCTTACTCAAGGTGTCAGGTTGAAAGATCTAACCGTTAGGGTGATTTACAGATGGAACAGGCCGAACTACACGAACAAGAATACAACTGACGCCGTTGAGTTGCTGCTCATCGATGCTAAGGTTATTACCTCCATTTGATTAATTTCTTCCTTTATTGCTGTCATCTGTATATTGTGGTGGAACTTGCTTTCAATCCTTTTTTTGTCCGTGATTTCAGAATGATTTGGTTCAGGCAACTATTAAAAAGCCGTTGTTGAGTAGATTCAAGGACAAATTTGTCACCGGTCAGGTGTACAGTCTACGTAGTTTGACCGTTGCCCCCAATGTAGGCGTGGACAAGGCCACCACTCATACCTGCAGATTGAATGTCGAGTTCTCCACTAAAGTTACTCACCTACCTAACGATGTCTCAGTACCGTCTAACTGCTACCGCTTTGTTAGCTTTAAGGATATCAACGATGGCAAAATTGCAGCCAATCAGTACATAGGTATCTTTGGTGAAGTTTGCACTGCATAAGTTTCCTTCTTACTAAGCTAATTCTCCGTACGCCTGTTATTTATTAGTTTCTTCCTATGCAGATGTTGTTGGTAAGGTCTACGAGATTGGACCAATTACTGAAACGAAGAACGATTTCAAGTGTAGAAAAATCAAGTTGGAAGATACCGACACTACTAAAAACAGTGGAAATAGCGTCGGATAAGTTGCGTCGGATTTATAATCCGACGCAACTGGCATAACTGTGTCGATTTGCGTCGGCTAATCCGATGCAATAATATTGCGTGGGACTAGCCGACGCTATCCGACTCCATGATACAGGCGCCAATAATTTTGGGTTGGCGCCACTATGTGAAAGGGTTTGCGTGGGATTAGCCGACGCAACCAGACGCAATAATAACATCTGCGTCGGCTAATCCGATGCAGCCTGCGTCAAAATAAAAAAAACAGTCAACAGAATTAATAGCGTTGCATCGGATTAGCCGACGCAACGTTTATTATTGCGTCTGGTTGCGTCGGCTAATCCGATGCAGCCTGCGTCAAAATAAAAAAAAAACAGTCAACATAATTAATAGCGTTGCATCGGATTAGCCGACGCAACGTTTATTATTGCGTTTGGTTGCGTCGGCTAATCCAATGCAGTCTGCGTCAAAATAAAAAAAACAGTCAACAGAATTAATAGCGTTGCATCGGATTAGCCGACGCAAAGTTGAATATTGCGCCTGGTTGCGTCGGCTAATCCGATGCAGAGTGTGTTGCAAATAAAAAAAAAAATTAAAGGCGTTGCATCGGATTAGCCGACGCAGACGTGAATATTGCGTTGGTCTGCGTCGGCTAATCCCACGCAACCTTTTTGAATATAAAAAAAAATCGAGGTCTGCATCGGAATAGCCGACGCAAACTTGAAAGCTGCGTCGGTTTGCGTCGGCTATTCCGATGCAGTAGCTGTTAATATAAAATAAAAAATTATCGCGAGAAGGGTACAGACCCTAAACCCGCACCCCCAATCCCTCTCTAGAGACGACGAAAAAGACGACGACGCAGAAACCACCGGCGACCACCATCCTACACCATCACCGGCGACGCAGAAACCTCCGGCGACCACCATCCTACCCAGATCCGGCACCATCACCCTAATTCGATCCCAAAACAAAATCGAAACCCTAAGCCCCTTACACCGGCGAACCCTGCCCCCCCCTGCGACGAACGTTGCCGGCGGACCCCCCCCCCCCTCCTCGCGACGAACATTGCCGGCGCACCCCCCCCCCCCCCACGCGCGACCCTGCCGGCGTACCAGAGTCCGGCGAAGGCAGCCCCGAACCCCCGGCGTATCTAACCCGACCCAGCCCCGAAAAACCCTAAATCTCAGGTATGGTGCTGTTTACTGTTAGTTCAATTAGGTTAATGTTTTGATTAGTTTAATTTTACTTAATTAGTTCAATTAGTTTACGGTTTAATTGTTAGTTTACGGTTTACTGTTTAATTTTTACTCAATTAGTTCAATTGATTAGATTAATTTTTACTTAATTTTTACTCAATTAGTTTACTAAACTGTTTTGATTAAGTTAGATTAATAATTAGTTTAATAATTATGGTGATTAGATTGTATGATGATTATGTATGGTTAATTAGTTAATTAGATTGCAGGGTGATTATGTTAATTAGGTTAGTTAGTTTAGTAATTAGGTTAATTAGTATATTAATTAGGTTAATTAGTATGTGAATTAGGTTAGATTTCGTTTTATTGTTAGACGGTAATTGTAGTATGTCAATTAGGTTAGTTAGTATGTTAATTACGTGTTAGTGATTATTGTATTAGGTTAGAAATTGTGTTATTAGATTAGTAGGAGTAGTAGTATGTACTAGTATAATGAATTAGATTTGTTGAGATAGATGAGTAGTAGTATTAGTAGTAGATTAATTAGTAGTGTTAGTAGTACTACATTAGTAGTGCTAGTAGTAGTATTACTAATTTACTACTAATATTACATTAAAATAATTCATTACTACTACCAATGCTACTAATAATATTACTAATCTACTACTAATATTACTAATACCTAATACTAATACTATGTACTACTAATACTACTACTAATCTAGTACAACAAATCTACTAACACTACCACTACTACTAATCTAGCTAATACTTTACTAATTTACTACTATTCTATTATACTACTACACAACTACCAATCTTCTTCTTCTACTTCACAACTACTAATCTACTACTAATAGAGGTGGCACTTCGGGCCGGGCCGCCGACGCCGGCCCGATCCGGCACGAACCCAGGCACGACCGGCCCGGCACGAGGGCAAAATCGGGCCTGGCACGGGCACGGCCCGCCGGGCCTCGGGTCGGGCTGCGGCGAAGAGGTGACTGAAAAACCCGTGCCAGGCACGGGCACGATCGGGCCCGATCCGACACGGCCCGCTGACAGCCCGCTGACAGGCACGCGGGCTGGCCTGACCAGGCACGACCGACCCGGGCACGGCGGGCCCGAGGCACGGCACGGCCCGGCCAGGCACGCCTCAACGGTCCCCTGCTGCTGCCTTTGCTGAGTGTTGGCGTGCTGCTGGCTGCTGCAGTGCTGCTACTCTGCTGTCTTTACTGCTATTCGCCTATTCCCCTTCCCAAGTTCTCATTTCTCATTTTCCCAAGGATCCAACAGTCACCTGTACAACCTCTATCCCCATTCCCCAAAACAACCCAACGTCTCTTTTACTTATTTGAGTTATTTCCTCTATTTTTTTTTTCATTTCTTTTCCTATAAAAACTCACTTTCATCCATCTTCATTTCACAAATCATTCTTATTAATCTTTTAAAATCTCAATACTTTATAAGCCTACATTTCTATATTCTAAAAAATATATATATATATATATATAATATAATATAAGTTATTAAAAGTAGATTGAGGCACGACCCGAAAACCGGCACGAAAATCGAAGCACGGGCATGAGCACGAAAATAGCACGACGGGCCGGGCACGAGACCCGGCCCGAGCACGGCACGACTGGGCCCGTGCCTTGGGCCGTGCCTCGGTGGCAAGGTTGGCTGGAGCTCCGTGCCGGGCACGGCACGAGCCCGGGTCTAGGCACGACCGGGCCGGCCCACCTAGGCACGAAGCCCGCCGGGCACGACTAAGTGCCACCTCTAACTACTAATACTAATTCTTTACTACTACTACTACTACTAATTTCCTACTTCTACTTTTACTACTACTACTACTAATTTTCCACTACTACTACTACTAATTTACTACTACTAGTATTCTATATCCTCTACTACTACATACTAAACTACTACTACTACTACTACTAATTTTCTTATACTACTACTTCTACTTTTACTACTACTACTACTACTACTACTACTAATTTTCCACTACTACTACTACTACTACTACTACTACTACTACTAATTTACTACTACTAATATTCTATTTCCTCTACTACTACTAAACTACTAGTATTACTACTAATTTTCTTATACTACTACTACTACTAATTTTCTACTTCTACGTTTACTACTACTACTACTAATTTACTACTACTAATATTCTATTTCCTCTACTACTACTAAACTACTACTACTACTACTAATTTTCCACTACTACTACTACTACTAATTTACTACTACTAATATTCTATTTCCTCTACTACTACTAAACTACTACTATTACTACTAATTTTCTTATACTACTACTACTAATTTTCTACTTCTACTACTACTACTACTAATTTACTACTACTAATATTCTATTTCCTCTACTACTACTAAACTACTACTACTACTACTATACTACTACTACTACTAATTTACTATTTCTACTTTTAATACTACTACTACTACTACTACTAAACTACTACTACTACTACTAATTTACTACTTTTACTACTACTACTACTAAATTTCTATTACTAATAATTTTCCACTACTACTACTACTATTAATATTCTATTTCCTCTACTACTAGTAAACTACTACTACTAATTTTCTTCTACTACTAATTTTCTACTGCTACTACTACTACTACTACTAATTTTCTACCACTACTACTACTACTACTACTAATCTTCTACTATGTACTTCTACTACATAAACAATACTAAAAAAAGGGAAATTCGTTTTGTTTCTTAAATTTTAGCAGTTAGTGGTTGTAATTATAGTAAGTATTAATATTTTGGACTACTGTGTTGAGATATGATTGTTGTTGTTATTTGTTTTCGTTGTGTACTGTGCATGAGCATTGTTTGAAATCTACTCAGACCTACCTAGTGCCCGTTCAAGAGTTACTCATTAGGAGTAATTCTTGGACAGTCCCCGTTTTGGGACTGTTCTTGTGCCTTTCATGTCACTTAGGTGGTAAACATGAAATTGTGTTGTGTTGGTAAGAGCAAAATTTGGTGACAATTCCCTCAATGTTCTTCGATTGCATATGTGGAGTTTTCATATATTCCACATTGTGCTTTTGGAGAACTGAGGCGAATTGCTGCCGAATTTTTCTCTTATCGACATTACACAATTTCGTGTTTATCAGTGACATGGAACGCACAAGAATGGGTTTAGGTTGGAGTGATAAGGTCCCCGGTGATGAATCGTTTTTAAATTGATGGTTGTGAGAGTTCCAACTTATAGTGAAATTCGCGAACTTTTCTTCAAATTCCATGTTGTTGACTTCTTTCCCCACACCATTTTGTTCATGTCTACATACCCTAATCATTCATAATTCAATCCATATAGAATGAATAGAGTAGAACGGAGTTGGATGTACGAGAGACTGGCCGACAATAAGCGACCAAAAATAGAATTTAGAGACGGTGTGGAGGAATTCATCAAGTTTTCCTTAGATAATAACCCCCACTACACCAGCGAGCAGCTTAGGTGCCCATATAGAAAATGTCAAAACCGTGCCTTAAAACATGAAGTAGATGTCAAACAACATCTATACAAGCACGGTTTTGTTGAGAACTACTACGTGTGGACGTATCATGGTGAAAATGAAAGTAGTCGCCTGCAAGAACCTGTTCGCGAAAATCCGTACCGGGACTTCGTAGAGGACGCACTGCGTACGATGGTTGAGGACATCATGGAGGAGGAACGTAACCCAGACAACATAAGCGACGAAGAAGTGCAACATGAACCTAACCCACAAGTCCTTTCCTTTTTCGAAATGCTAAAAAATGCTGAACTCCCAGTTTTCAGCGGGTGCGATATGAGTCTGTTGCAAGTCGCTTCAAGGATGCTGACTTTGAAGTGCGAGAGCAACATGGCCTTAAGACATTTAGACGGTTGGATCCAACGCTAATTGACCTTCTACGAGGCACTAAGGAGAATGTCATGGCAAATAATTTCTACGAGGTTAAAAATTTGTTGAAGGGCCTCCAACTCCCCCATGAAAAGATAGACTCGTGTCCGAATGGATGCATGCTGTTCTGGAAGGGAGATTCGGACCTCGACGCGTGTAGGAAATGTGGATCCGGGAGGTACAAGAGTCGAACAAAAAATACTAGGGGGAAGAGAGTACCAACTAAGGTCTTGACTTACTTCCCAGTAGGCCCGAGGCTGCAAAGACTGTATGCGACAAAGAAAATTGCGGGCGAGATGAGTTGGCACCACAGTAACTCCAAAATCAGAGTTAGTGGTATGATGACACACCCTAGCGATGGTGAAGCTTGGAAGACATTTGATATCAAACATCCCGAGTTCGCGAAAGAGCCGCGCAACGTACGTTTGGGTTTGTGCACAGATGGTTTCTCACCCTACGGGCAGTTCGGCAAGTCGTACTCATGTTGGCCGGTTATTTTGACACCGTACAACCTACCGCCGTGGTTATGCAATAAGAGACAATTTATGCTCCTGTCACTTATTGTTCCTGGCCCTAAGAACCCGAAAGCCAATATGGACGTGTATCTCCAACCACTTGTTGAAGAGTTAAAAAGTTTGTGGGATAATGGGATTTACACGTACGATGTGTCGAGGAAAACTAGTTTCAATTTACGAGCTGCACTAATGTGGACCATCAACGACTTCCCAGCTTACGGGCTGTTGTCTGGTTGGAGTACAACGGGTTACCGTGCTTGTCCTTACTGTCAAGCGAAGGATCAAAAATCCTTTTGGCTTAAAAATAGCGGAAAGGTATCTTGGTTTGACTGTCACAGACAATTTCTACCTTCCGACCATCCATTTAGGCATAACTGTAAGAGTTTCCTGAAGAAACAACCCGATGAAACTAGGATCGCATGTAAACGGTTAACAGGCGATGAGATATGGACAGATGTGCAGAAGTACCCTACAATAGTACATGCTACCCACCAACAGTTGAAAAAATTGAAGGACAATAAGGAAGGTTGGTGGAAGCAGAGCATATTCTGGGAACTTCCGTACTGGCAGACTCTGCTTATCAGACACAACCTTGATGTTATGCATATCGAGAAGAATTTCTTTGAGCAGATTATCAACACCGTGATGGATGTACCGAACAAGACAGCCTTCGGACCAAAAGGCAAAGCAGATTTCAAGGAACTGTGTCTTGGGCGACCCAAATCGTCGTCCTTTGTTATGGACAAAAATGATAGGAAGGCTTTGTGCGATTGGGTGAGTGGTTTGAAGTTTCCGGATGGTTACGCATCCGACTTATCCCGGTGTGTGGACCAGTCCAAGTTAATTTTGCATGGCATGAAAAGCCACGACTGTCACGTGTTTATGTCGCGCTTGATGCCAGTAGCTTTGAAGCAGCTGGTGCCAATGAACACGTGGAATGCATTGACAGAGATCAGTGAGTTCTTCCAAGATTTGTGTTCCACTATGGTGTCAGTCGAGTCCATGAATCGACTTGAGAACAGTATTCCCGAGATCCTTTGCAAGTTGGAGAAAATATTTCCTCCGTCATTCTTCAACTCGATGGAGCATCTCCCACTTCATTTGCCGTATGAGGCAAGGGTTGGAGGTCCTGTTCAGTACCGGTGGATGTACCCATTCGAAAGGTAACGTCCTCAACTCTCCTTAGTGTGACTTCCCGTGCATTGATTACCAATTAAGTCTTACATGGTAGCTAATATTTTAATTTGCAGGTTCTTAAACCATTTGAAAAAAAAAATTGGTAACAAAGCACGTGTCGAGGGTTCAATATGCAACGCGTATTTGTTAGAGGAGACATCAAACTTCTGCTCCTTCTACTTCGAAGAGCACGTTGACACAAAAGCTAAAGACCTAGACGTGGGTGCGCATCAGACTGAAGACCACCAAATAGAGGTGAAACCCTTTCAGTCTGATGTTGGAAGCACCACTGGAAAATGTAAGGAGAGGTGGTTGACCGATGTTGAGTACAAGCAGGCACACTCCTACGTTCTGAGAAACTGTGGCCCTGTAATCAGACCGTACGAGGAGTAAGTAACTCACGTACAACATACCCTCCTCATAATTGGTAGTATGTGTGATTAAGTACAATTGCTGACCATTTCAGGAAATTCGAGGCTTTCATTATGGCAGAACATGCGGGAGTGACAACATCTGAAGATGTTTGGGTGGCATATGAGTCACTGTTTCCCTCTTGGCTACGTACTCAAGTATGTTGAAATGTTATTTGCTTGATCATTATAAATTGTGTATGTGTTTGGTACAAAATTTAATTGCATTGTTTTTCGACGAATTTTGTGTTGACAATAGCCTGAAGCGCTGGAGGATCCCATTGTAAGACCTCTAGTCACTGGGCCGTCTTCACGAGTCAGAACTTGGAGGCGATATACAATTAACGGGTACAAGTTCCGTGCGTTTGTCGAGGGTGTTGATGTTCCAAAACTGACCAAAAGTAACGGCGTATGTGTGTTGTCCACCGAAGGGTCAGATTACTATGGAACACTACTCGAGGTGATCGAGCTGGACTACTACGACAGCCACAAAAACTGCAAGGCCATACTGTTCAAATGTGATTGGATCGACAACTCCCCGCACGGAGTCACTGTTCATGAGAACTACAATCTTGTGGATGTCGACCTGACGAGAAAACTGCGAGGGCACAACCCTTTTGTGTTGGCGTATCAAGTCGATCAAGTCTGCTATGCACCTTACCCAAAGGGAAAAAAGAGTACGAATTGGTCTGCAGTTTTCAAAATCAAGGCAAGATCACAAGTTGATAATCCTATCATCAACGATGACGTCTACCAAGAGAGTGTAGTTGGTACTTATCAGCCAATGTCATCAATTCTGATCGAAGACAATGACGTCAATGAAGAAGAATATGTAGTTGAAGTTGCTGGTGATGTAGGGGAGGACGACGAGTTTGCCGACTGGATTGTTCCTGAGGGAGATGGTGATGAGGACGACTTGGTCGTCGACGATGAAGATGACGGTGATGAGGTGAATACTGACTGGGACGATGATGATGAAGATGGGGACGAGGGGTTCATTGAACCGCACACCGACGCGGACAGTGACAGTGACGATAATTAGCAATTATGTAGTTGTTTGTATCTTATTCGCATAAGTTGTAATTTATTTATTTGTAATTGAAGACTATTTTGGTACTTAATGAAATTCCTGCTTTACCCTAAACAAACTGACTCTACCGTTTAACTTTGCGCAAACATATTTTGTAGACGTGATTATGTCAGGTGGAAGTGGGATGGTGGCGGGGGCCAGCGGCCATGGTGACCACATGGAGGAGGACGTGCCTAGGCCTCCTGTCGTCCTAGGTGTGGACGCTGTCCAAGAAGTCGGGGCGACGGTCTACGTTGCGACGCCTGCGAAACCATACCTATCACGGCAGAAAGTGGAGACCGCTACTTGGTGAGTTTAAGTTGTTCTAGCCAATTATTTTTTTTATATTTTTACTCATTTATTTGCTTCACAGTATCATAAATTACTTGTGTAGGTGGGAGAACACGCAGTACTCAGATTTTATGCGGGATTCCATTACCATGACATATGCGTCAACCCCTGGCGCCTACCGTAACTGGACGGAGGCGCCACCGGAAGCTCGGGAAGCGATGTATATGCACTTCGCGGTAATTACCTCGTCTGTGTTTCTAAGGTTTTCGTTGCACGATTTATACATTCAATTGTAGCTAACGAATCTTTTTTTTGACAAACAGAAGAGAGTGCGTATAGACCTGGGGTACGACCTCAGGTCGGATTATGAGAGTCGGATTAAGAAGAAGATAACCGACATATTCCAGCGAGCTGTCCCGAGGGTCGATAAGGCGGACTGGATTCCGCAAGAAAAGTGGGAGATATTGAAGAAGAACGCTGCCGACCCAAGCTTCAAGAAGAAATCGGCGATTAAGTCGTCAAGCAGGAGAGGTGGGCAGGTGGACGGGGTGGCCAAACCCACTAGCTGCCTTGGAAGTAGGAGTGCAGCAACAACCTTCGCGCAGTTGGTAAGTGCTTATAACACAAGTAAAAAATTTGAGTATAATTCAATATATACTATTGGTAAATAAATGCTGAAAATTTTAACACTGTTATATGAAGGGCCCATCTGCAACCCCGGTCCAGCTCTTGGAGAAGACAAAGAAGGGGAAAGACGGCAAGTGGATTGACCCTAGAGGACCAGAGATCGTTGTGAGTAGTAGTAATGTTTTTAAAAAATATACTAGGCATGAAAATTACGATGTGATAGTATGTGTTCTTAAAGTTATAACACTGTTTCATGTTGCTGTTTCAGGAGAGCTACGAGAAAGCGGTGGAGGAGGCACGCGCCTCTGATCAAGCACCCAACACCTTGAAGATCTTCCACGATGTGACGGGTGGCTACAACTCAAAGAAAAGGTTTTGGGGGATAGGTAACGTGGCGAAAGAGCTCTTTCGCCCATGCTTGAACCGTGGTAAGGAGGTATCTGCAGACACATACCTCCCTACCACCACCTCGCAGGAACGCACACTTAACGATCGTATGGAAGATAAATTCCAAAGACAAGAAGAGCGCCTAAGACATTGGAGAAGAGGTGCGAAGAGCAGGACCAGTTTATTTAGTTCATGAGGGAACGGTTCGCCATGGAGAGCGAGGGATGCAGTGGAGGACCACGCATGACTAGGCGCGACGATGACGACAACAACGATGGTCATCCCCATGGGTCGGAGCAGATTGAGTCCCTTTCGTAGGTAGTTCCGCTCTCTTATGTTACTTGTTTAGATTCTGGTTGCATCGTGTGTATATATTTTACCAACTCCTAGATAGAATTCTGAACCTAGTGCTGGTTGTCTTTGTAATATATTTTCATTTTCTATAACAGTACACTGGTTTATGTTTGTTTCGTTTTGTGGAGTTTTGTGAAGAAGATATGTACGAGAGCTTTGATTGGAGTTATTGATGAATTTTTGTTTGGGATGTGCTGCTGTTGTGGTTTGTTGTAGGAGTGGGTTGTTTAATTTCAGATTCTTTTATTTCGCGCATATGGGGAGCTGAAAACAAAGAAATGATTTTTTTGTTAATAGGCTTTGCGTGGGATTAGCCTACGCAAAGTCAAACATTCTGTTGACTTTGCGTCGGTTAATCCCACGCAAAGTCCCTCAGTCAAATCTCAGTCAATGGGTTTGCGTGGGATTATCCGACGCAAAGTCAACAGAATGTTTGACTTTGCGTCGGCTAATCCCACGCAAAGTCCCTCAGTCAAATCTCAGTCAATGGGTTTGCGTGGGATTAGCCGACGCAAAGTCAAATATTCTGTTGACTTTGCGTCGGCTAATCCCACGCAAACCCATTGACTGAGATTTGACTGAGAGACTTTGCGTGGGATTAGCCGACGCAAAGTCAAACATTCTGTTGACTTTGCGTCGGCTAATCCCACGCAAAGCCCATTGACAGGGGCGTTAACCTCCATGTCTTCGTATCGGATTAGCCAACGCAAAGCCGACGCAAAACATATGCGTTGGAATAGCCGATGCAAAACATATGCGTCGGAATAGCCGATGCAAAAAAAAAAAATTGCGTCAAATTATAATGGCGGCCGTTTGCGTCGGTTAATCCGACGCAATCATCAGTTTGCGTCGGATATTGCCCATTTGCGTCGGATTTGTCCGACGCAATTCCGACTTGATTTTTGTAGTGCGAGTACACCTCTTTTTCTGTCTCCTCTTTTGTCCTACCCCCAAATTTGTGATTGTCTCACAACTTTGTGAACTTTTTTCTGTATACTTAGTGGCGACGTTCTTCAATGCACTTTGTGGGCACCGCACGCCGTGGATCTACCTGAGGTACTGGCTATTTTACCCAGCCCTCACCAGTCCAAAGTAGTTGTTCTTAGATGCGTGGAGCCGAAGTTATTTGACAGTAAGTATCTCACCTGGCAGTCCGTTCTATTCATGTTTTTTTCACAATGATTCTTTCGAAGTAAGTAACATTCTGTTCTCACACTACAGATTCTTGGGTTGTGCAAACTACCTTCAACGCAACGACATTTGAGGTTAATCCAAAGTTGCCCGAAGTAGATGCCTTTCAAGAGAGGTTCTGCATATATAAATTTATACTATTTTGATTCACTAACTTGCGTTAATTCTTTGGTACTGTTATTTTTAACATGATGTGATATGATCCTGCAATCTTTCATCTCAAGCTCCTAGCAATTCATTACAGATTCTCGACGAAGCTGCGGACGATGATAGTTTCCACATTCCGGTAGATGAAGTTCTTTCTGTAAAACAGATTCTTGAAAGCGAAAAGGTTTAGCCATACCTTAATCTCATTAGTGTTCTAGATATGTACAATTCTACACATTATTGACAACCAATTAATTCATGTACAGGGTTGGTCGTTCTATACCGTGGCAACCATAATTGACATTGAATCTACAGCGGGGTGGTACTACAACAGCTGCAAGTCTTGCAGATCAAAGGCAGTGAAGAACGATAAAGGGAGGTGGTTTTGTAAGAATCCTAATTGCGATGGAAGCAAAACTGGCTTCATGAAGAACAACCCTAAGTGAGTCTCCCATATCTACCTCAGCAAGTGTATTCAAATAAGTACTTGCAATGCAGATATCTCTTTTAATAGGAACTTTCGTCATCGTTGTTACAGGTTTCAGGTCAAGTTTGCAGTTGTCGATTTCTCTGGGATCGAATGTCAGTTTGTTGCATTTGATCATCAGGTCGAAAAGTTTCTCGACTACAGTGCCACCGAGTTGATTGCAAAGATGGAGAAGGTATTCCTATAACTGTACAATTCGTTTAGATTTCATTGTCAATGTTTGTTTTGTATAACCTAACCTCAACTCTTTTACTTCCAACAGAAAGGAGAAGGTCATTCTATGCCTGCAGAGCTAGCCACTTTCATTGACAATCGCTTCCTATTCAGGATAAAAATAGACGAGAAGTTCAATGTCAAACAGTCGTCTACATCTTACACAGTTTCTTGGATATCTGATGACGTAGACAAAATACACATGTGGTACATGAAGTACGAAGAGGCAATTAAGGTTGCTTTTTAACTATTTTTGTTCCTGTTTTTTTTCCACATCTTTAACTTTGTAAGTCTCAAAATTATTTTGATCACAACTTACTCTTTTGTCTGCAGAAAATAATGGACGAGTATGGTCTATCAAAAACTACTCTAAGCGATGCGAATTTCAAACGTACTGTTCATGGAGAACCTACGCAACTTGCGGATGCCACATCCGTCGGAGTACATGAAGTTCAGGGAACTTCGCATTCCAGTCAGGTTTTCCTTATTTTCGTCACACGTTTTAATATGTTACGTGTTTGATTTTTAAGTGGAAGTGTTTTTCACTCCAACCTTATACCACAACTTCTGACTCTCCTTTTTCTTTGGACGTTAAGGTCGTTGATTCTGAAATCGCGTCCAACTCTTCGAGGCATACACCCCTAAAGAGGAATGGAGATGCGCTTGAAGTCGAACCATGTACTCCAGTCGGTGGTGCCTCTGATGCTCAATCTGCTGTCAAGAAAGGGAAATCTACTTCACCTTAAATCGTCTTCCATGAAAACATTTCCAATGATGTGGCAATTGGCCGTCCGAATTTTGTCTATTACTCTTCAGATACATTTTTAATCTACTTAGGGTGTTTTTTACACCCTTTAAGACTGGCTATTTTGTACTTTGCTTATCTACACTCATGTAGAGGAATATTTGCAGACCATTCGATCTCAACTTTCTTATCTGAATTCAGTTATACTGTCTATTTTACCTGTTTTTTTGTTCGTTGCTGCACATGTATAGTCTAGAATAAATATTGCAGGGACGAAGTAGTTTTGGCCCCACCACTTTTTTCATTAATTGGTGAGACGTCTTCCGTCTCCTAAAATATTCCGTAAGATGTCTTCAAGCAATGTATTTTAGTACTCCTCTTATTTCCGTGGTTAATCTTCTTTTTTTGTTCCCTTTTTTGTGTTACTTATATATTTGTCGTGTTTCCAACTGCAGAACATACATATTTCTACTTAGTGACTTAATCGGACTCCCACACTTATATGTTGGCGGTTATTGAACTGTTGTCTTCGCAAAATATTATAATCAGTTTTATTTTAGAACTTTTTACACCACTTCTCTAACGTGTAGTGTAATTATTTCTTTGTATACTTATTTAGTTTGTTATATTGTAATTATGTATACATCACAATTTTTACGCAACAAGAGCTTCATTTAAGTCTACCTTTAATATAATCTACAAATTAATATTCAAGTGTAGTACAGTTATTTTTGGTATACTTATTTAGTTTTACATAGTGTGATTTTGTACACATCAGATTCTTTAACTTTTTTTTTTATAATTTAGTTCCGTGTCATTTCTTCATATTCACAACTTAGCCCATTGTTCACAGATCATAGAATTTATTACGCTGCGTCCTACCATATTACTTCATTCATTTACTACGACATTCTTTTCACAACTACTGTAATTCGTTACAACGTGCATTATACATACACGTTCCGGGATGTAATATTACTCTCAGACACCTTCCATCGGTCTTCCACGGTTCAGGTGTTAAGCACCACGAATACCATAGTGCAGGAACTAATTATTGTTTATTCTTCATAGTGCAATATAAGTCTGATTTATGTCTATCTCTAATGTAATCTACAAATTATTATTCAAGTGTATCGTCTGTCCGAGCACCGTCAACAACAAATAAGCATCGTCTGTTCTTCATCTCTGTTTCGTTGTTCAGAAGACGTAAAATGTCGATGTATATTTTTATGTACACAATGTCCACTTACATTCCAACTAATCAAAATAATTGATTACAACCCATTTACCCATTCCATTGGTAACACAATCCAATTAATTGTGACTTATGATGGGAAATGGAAGTGGCTTTTGTACTTCAGATTGCATTTTTAATTAACTGTGTATAAATTGTTACCATGTGCTTATGCGTTACCGGACTCCAACATTTTGAAGCCATTTCTCAGTGTTATTTCAGTTACAGCAGTTACGTGCAACGATGGAACGATTACCAAAAAAACAACTACACGCAAAAATGTTCGTCAGAAGAGGAAGTCTACTCCCCATCGTTCACCCAACGTCTCCGAGTCTACCTTATGTGAGAATGTGCCTGGAATTGGTCATACACCCGTTGTCAACAGGTGTCGTGCTGGTAAGATTTCTAATTGTAGATTAGTGTCTCGCCTTCGTTTATACAACTATCGTGCCATCCTCCAAACATTCACTAACACAGATGTGTTTCACGTTCATCATAACCATGCCAATGTAGTAAATTCTAGGAAGGCCTTCCAAGACATTTCAAACTGTCATACCGAAGAACCGCCCGGATCGTCTGCAGCATCTGCTAACCATTTAGGCGAATGTTCTCGAACTTCATCAGGTACTGATCGCTTCCCAATCGGATCGGTCGTTAACGAAGGACGGGGGATCAAACGATATTTGTAAGACTCGGAATAACACAAAAACTACTAGAGTAATTGTGGTAAGTCGAGGTCGGTCCACAGGGAACGGTGTGTGTTTGTGAAGCTTAAAGTGTCGTGTTTGATGTCTAGAGGGGGGATTTTTTCTATGGTCGAGTCTAAACTAAGGGAATATCTAGAGAAATAGCTAAGGGTGGTCAATCTAGGGAAAAGGTGTCGGGGAGAAGTCGGGATTCGGTACTTGGAGTCTAAGAAGGTCGGAATCGAGTTTTTGTCGCAATATTGATAAACTCACCTAAAATCCCGCTTTCGCGGCGAATGAGGGTAAGTCCCTAGTCATGGTAATTTCTACCCCGAGTTTCCCCATATTGATAGAAATTAGTCAAGGTCGGTCTAGTTGGCCGGACTAAAACAACAATGACATAACACCATAAATAAGATAAACCAACATGCAAGCAACCCACCAACATCCCTATATTCAAATAATCCAAGCCCTCATCCCTAAACTCCCCAACAAGAAATCTAATCACACATCATTATGGAAGACAACAAAATATCTATTAAGGGGAAAATTACTACAACATGCATATTAAATAGATCTAATGAAACTAACAACACCAATATGATTTAGGCAAGATGATGATGAGTAAACAACATAAAAACAAAACTAGAGATTAGAGAGTGGAAGAGAATTATACCAACTATGTAGATCTATAAGAAATAAGAAGATATCATGAATAAAGATTGAATCTTTGATGAATAAAATGGAGAACTTGTCACTAATCCTCCAATAAACCCAACAAATCTTCAAATAAAACTTGAGTAATCTTCTTACAAACTTGAAATCTAGATAATTGTTGATGGAAACTTGTAGATCTACTATTAATTACTATGTAAACTACTAGAATTTTGGAGGATTTTTCTAGATTACTACTACTAATGGATGGTGTAATAGAATGGTGGAGTGATGTAATGGCTTCCCTCCTTAGCATAATGGAGAGGTGACTTAGGCAATGAATTAGGGTAACATATATATATAGTAATCTCTTAATGGGTTTTTAACCTAGAGCCCAAATCCAACTTTACGCTCCATTAGTGAGACAATCTCCCTTTGCATCTTCATGGGGTGAAACTTCGCCCTGCGGACTTGACGATAATTCCCACCGGGTGAAATTTTCGCCCGGTGAGATTTTATTCTTTTTTTCGCGTTTTCGGCACTTCTTCCCATCGGGCGAAATTTCACCCGGTGGGCGAAATTTCGTCCGGTCAGTTTCGCCCGGTGGGTAAGCACGAAAAATCTTCGGGAGGCACTTTTACCGTCGGGTGAAATTTCGCCCAGTGGTGTCTCACCGGGTGAAATTTCGCCCGGTCATTTTTTCTGGTCTCGAATCTTGTCTCATTCTTCGTTGTATGATTGGATGGCTTTAAACTTTAAGTTGTGTGCTTTGCTCTTTGGACGGTTTTCCCTTTTCTTGTGCTCGTGGAAGCTCAATCGTGATTTTTGTAGCAAAATCAATCAAAATTGATAGAAAAACTACCAAAAACACGTAAAACGCACAAGAGGGACGCTAATGCGAGAAGTACGCCAAATATGGCGACAATCGCACTCAAGACTCGCAAAACGAGGGTAAAACGGGTCTAAATGGGAGGAAAAACGGTCTAAATTTAGCACACAACAATTCCCCCACACTAAACCGTTGCTCGTCCTGGAGCAAAGACCCAAAAAGAAATTACAAACTACTACTACTAGCTAGACTATGCTAAGCCGATACAGGGCAATTAACGGGCCCGCTCCGTCCCTTCAACTCACATCGAAAAACTTATGAGGTAAAGTACTCCCATGCAAGGCAAGTTGGGGCTTGCTCAAAATGGTGGATGCGACTAAACACACAAAAACATATAACACGAAAGAATAGACGCATCCAAAGCAAAAATAAAACACCGAATCCCTCATCGAGACGGCGGGGAAAGACACCGATTACTTACCTAAAACAACAATAAACTTCCAAGATAAATGACCCGCGTAAACAAGGACCAAAGCCTAATACTATGACAATTAAGCAATATAGATGTTGATAACTTAGCCTAGGTCCGCCTAATCTTCTAAAGGGGTACTACGGGGCGTATAATGGAGTGGAAAAAGTGAACCATGGATTCGTTCGACACTGTAGGTAGGTGCAGTCCCGCTCTCTTTGGCTAAGCCAAGAGGGTCGTTCCAAAACTCGAATTTCCTAAATTAGCCCAAATAAAAAGGTGGAGTGTTTACAATTATTGGGATGGATCGACTCATCACCGCTATCTTCCGACCTCGGGACTCGGTCTTCTAGTTGGAACTTCACGATGATGAATCGATCAAAGGGCTTTTTTTTTTTTGAAGGAGACGTTTTTGATAATTTGATTTTCATTTGAAGCTCCTTTTCTTCTCCTTTGTTTTTCTTTGTTTTTCATATTTTTGTGCCCTTTTCTCTTACTTTGGTTTGCCCTTTTTGGCTTTTTGATGTAGTTTGTAACCAAGCTTGGAGGTTATTTTTGTGTAAACTTATTGTGATGATGTATAGGTGGAGGAAAAATAGGTAATCGAGAACGCGCGCCATTCCGGATAACCCACAAAAGGCGGAAAGGATTTGGACTAAAGGTGCAATGGTCATTCGAGCAAGGTCACCTAGAAAACGGGATGCGGGAACCAAGGCCTAACTCCTCCATGGGTGGTCAAGGTGGTCAAATGCAAACCCCGAAGTAAATCTCTAGTAGAAAAGGTGGACTCAAAGCTAAATGATCAACAAATTCATTGCCTAAGAGTTATTCTACTAGAATAAGGTCCAAAATCTACAATGGATTATCTACAATGGAATGTAAACTCTTGTTATAAGTTTGTAATCGGGTTTTCGAAAAGTTTTAATCCTAGACACACTATACAGAAACAAAACAAAACGGAACACACGAAATTGAAAAAGCAACTAAAAGAAAATACAAGTAAAGTCATGTACTCCATACTCCATCAACATTCAAGCACAATCAACCACAACACCAAAATGCTCACTTCGAGAGCCTCCAATAGCAACAACCTAACTCCTCTACAAAATTAAAGAAGAAAGAAGGAAGTTACCAAGCGGGTGCTTTCATAATCTCTTCAATTCGCGCTATTTAGGTGGTGGTTACTTGTAAGAGTACAGAACAAGGCCATACACGGGACACAAAACATAACATGAAACGAGAAAAGAGAAGAAAAAGAAAAGAAAATGTTTTTGATTTTTCGAATTTTTCAAATTTTTATGGATTTTTGAAAAGATTTTTGAAAAAATAAAAGATAGTAGACTCCTCCCCCACACTAAAACTGTACATTGTCCTCAATGGACAAGTAGAGAAGAACGAGAAAAATGAAAAAGAAAAAGAAGAAAAATCTTTTTGGATTTTTATGATTTTTCAAATGTTTTTGGGTTTTATAATTTTTTTGAATGTTTTTGGGTTTTTCAAAATTTTTGAGAAAAGAAAAAGAGAAATAAAATAAAGAAAACGATAAGATAGTGGTGGGCCTAGGTGCAATCACATCACCTAGACCCTAGTCAAGTGGCTAAGAAAATGAAAATGAAATAAAATGAAAGGGTGAAAAATTGGGCGTAGGTGTAATCACGTCACCTAGCCCGGATTAAGAAAAATTGAGAAAAATTTGATTTAAAAATTTGGATTTTTCAAAAGGGGTCAATGGCGTAATCACATCGCCAAGAGACCGGGAGCATTACCAAGGCCGCGACGGCCACAAAAATCATTCAAGGGGACGGTGGGACAGCTTGCAATTTTGTTCAAGATAAAACAATCACAATGATTATAATGATGGGACAGGGAATAAGGAACAAGATTAGTTCAAGGACATACAATTGTAGATTAAGACTCACCGACTCCACACATATTTACCCACAACACATACGAACCACATAATCTACCGACTCTTGTAGGGGGGGTCTAGTCTGAATAGTCATTTGACGCAAAGGAGGCCGTGGGAGTTCCCTCACCGGCATACTCCCAAACTCCTACGTCCCCCGAGTTGTTCAGTCGGAATTCACAGGGACCTGGAGGTAGGTCCCAATTACGAGGGTTATAAATGTTGGTTCGGTACTTGCTGGGGACAATTAAGGCTCGGTCATGGTTAAGAGAGACGAGGTGGTGGTCAGGCACATGAAAGATCCAAGTAGGAAAATATGCCTCGTCAAGCCAGACACAGGGGTCATGTGGTTTAAGATGGTCGGTCGCATAACCCAAATTTTTCGCTATTACAGTCACAAGACCACCACAGTCGATAGAGGGGCGTTGGTCAATAATAATTTGATGAAAGTGTAACGCCACGATGATAGGTAGGTCAAGGGGATAAGGGTTACCGAGTAAAGAGTCACATATCAATTGTAGGACAAACACATTGAGGTTAATGATATTGTCGATAGATGGCAAAAGACAGTGGGAAAGGATTTCAGCGAAATAACGAATGGCTGGATTACGGATTTCAGCGGTTAAACTAAAATTGGGTTCGAAATCACGTTGACCCGGCGCTATGCGCCTCCATAAGTCTCTCCTAGTCGCACTACTTTGCGAATCACTTAGGGGTCTACTTAGTCCGGTACCCGATGAGGGCAAACCTAGAGCTAAGCTAAACTCGGAAATATTTAAACAGTGATTTCTACCAAACAAATTAAATTTGAACTCTTTAGGTGTGGTCGGGTTATCGATTGTAAAGGTACCCAAAAACTCACAAGTCAAGTCTTTATTTGTGCAAGGCACAAAATCAAAGAGTTTACTAATACCAATTCTAGACGATAACTCTTTAATATCGTTCTTAATTCCTAGAGTTTTCATTGTGAATGAACAAGGCCATCTCGTACTCTGAAAAGCTTTTTCAGAGAAGGTATGAGCAAGGGGTGAATTAGGGCACGGTAAAAGTTTAGGCCTAGCAGACTTACTAGAATATGAATGCTTAGAAGGATTAGAAGTCGAGGCCATACCTTGTTTACGCGCGGCTCGTTGAGCTCTTGTTTTCATGATAATAATTTGCAAGAAAAATCCCGAAACTTTTGCTTCTCCTTTCTTCAAAAACCCAAAATAAGTATTCACCCAAGTATGGAAAGGAATTATGAATGGAGGTTTAATATGGTGTATGGAAGGTGGTGTAATGATTTTGTGATGGTTGAAAGGGTGAAATGATGAGTGAGGTGAAAAAGGTGGTATAAATAAGGGTGTTTGAGAGGAAAAGTGAAAGTTTAAAGTTGGTGGTAAAAATTTGGTGTAAAAAAAATATTGGAGGGAAAGTTATGTTGAGGTAAATTGTTGGAGGGAGATGAAAATGTAATGAGTGAGTAAAAGTGTAGGTGATCCGGCCAAGTCACACCGCCGGGTGAAATTTCACCCGGTCGGGCACCATCGGGTGAAATTTCACCCGACGACCTTTCGTCGTGAAAATCATTTTTGCCAACATTTTCCACCGGGTGAAATTTCACCCGGTCAAAATCTCACCGGGCGAAATTTCGCCCGGTGGGATCTTCTTCAGTTCCGGCAATTCTAGCAACTTTTCCGTAGGGCGAAGTTTCGCCCGGTCGAGTCTCACCGGGCAAAGTTTCGCCCGGTCGAGTCTCACCGGGCAAAGTTTCGCCCGACGGTCTTCTTTGCTGCATTTTTCCGCCTTGCCATTTCATGGCTCTTCAATAATCACCTAGAGATTCAAATATATGACTCGACTCTCATTACATAATCAATATTTCCCACAAACATGCTTGTGGTCTTCGATTTAAGCTCTATAACTTCTCCAAATGCTTGATCTTCATCCAAATTTATGCTCCATGGTGAAATCCAATTTCAATCATTCTTCTCAAGCTAACAAAACTAATAAACTCAAAGAAATATGATACATATATACAAGGTGGTTGTTGAGGATACCACCAAACCTACATCAACTTTGAGAGGGGTTCAAACATCGCTCCCCGATGGGAGCTCACCAAGCTTCATAGTAGCAAAGGTCTCACGAATATGACCGGGATGATAAATCTTCAAACGTTGCCCATTAACCATAAACTTCCCGGTTTCCGGGCTTGATATCTTTATTGAACCATATGGTTGCACTCCGGTCACTTCAAATGGACCCGACCATTTTGATTTCAACTTACCGGGAAAGAGCTTAAAACGAGAGTTGAAGAGTAATACCTTATCGCCAACGAAGAAGTCCTTACGAAGAATTCGAGAATCGTGCCATGGCGAGTTCTTTCTTTGTAGATCTTCGAGTTCTCGTAGGCCTCAAGTCTTAGTTCTTCCGATTCTTGTAGTTGGAGAAGGCGATTATTTCCTACAACACTCTCATCGAAATTTAGCTCTTTGATTGCCCATTTGGCTTTGTGTTCTAGCTCCACCGGTAAATGACAAGCTTTACCATACACAAGACGATAAGAAGTGGTTCCAATCGGCGATTTGTAAGCCGTCCTCAATGCCCAAAGGGCGCCATTTAATTTCAATGACCAATCCCTTCGGTGTGTATTTACAACTTTCTCTAAAATTCCCTTGATTTGACGGTTGGAGATCTCGGCTTGCCCATTTGATTTAGGGTGGTAGGCTAAGGACATCTTGTGGGTGATACCGTACTTCCTAAAAAGGTGCTCAAAGGTATCCTTCCTAAAATGAGAGCCTCCATCACTAATTATGGCTCTAGGCATACCGAATCTCGAGAAAATCACGTTCTTGAAAAGCTTGATTACAACCTTGGAGTCATTGGTTGGTAAAGCTACGGCCTCGATCCATTTTGAGACATAATCAACCGTGACTAGAATGTACTTGTTACCAAACGAGAATGTGAACAGACCCATGAAATCAATGCCCCAAACATCGAACAATTCAATCTCCAAGATAGGTTGAAGGGGCATCTCATTTCTTCTTGTTATATTGTCACTTCTTTGGCATGCATCGCATGTGAGAATGAAAGCTCGAATGTCTTTGAACATGGAAGGCCACCAAAACCCGCTTTGGAGAACCTTGGCAATTGTCTTTTGATTGGCCAAGTGTCCACCATAAGATGTCGAGTGAAGGTGCTTCACAATATTATATCCTTCTTCGGCCGTAACACATCGTCGGTAAATTCCATCTATACATCGGCGAAATAAATAAGGCTCGTCCCAATAATAGCGTCGGGCTTCATAACGTATTTTCTTCCTCTCTTGCGTGGAATAATCGTCCGGAATATAGTGAGACACTAAGAAATTGACGATATCGGCATACCAAGGTGTAATAGTTTCAACGGACATCAAGGCCTCATCTCTCATAGCTTCATTGATGGGAATGACATCTTCTTCATTGCTCTCTTTACCAACCGTTAGTCTACTAAGATGATCCGCTACCAAGTTCTCTGATCCGGCTTTGTCTTTAATCTCAATATCAAATTCTTGCAAAAGGAGCACCCACCGAAAGAGTCGGGACTTTGTCTCCTTTTTAGACATTATGTAACGAATGGCCGCATGATCGGTATGAATAATGACTTTGGAACCGGTAACATAATTTCGGAATTTCTCCATGGCATAGACAACGGCAAACATCTCTTTTTCGGTTGTGGTGTACCTCAATTGGGCTTCATCTAGGGTCTTGCTTGCATAATAAATCTGTGGACATGACATAGGTCTACCCTGACGCGGCCATGCGCGGGTTTGAGTAGGCGAATGAATCTCCATATGAGAATGGATCGAATTGAAATTTAAATCGAAGTGGAGTCGCCACCGAACTTTGTGGGAGTTCGGGCCCGTCCGAACCCACTCTATATCTTAGTGGGCCATGCACAAAGTATGGCCCATTTTCGATGTCAGAGTTTATTGGGCTCGTCCCTTTGCATTTGATACCGATACCGACATTATCGGATATCGTGTATTGAATGACGACTCTCGTGCGCCAACGGCTTCGGGCATCCGGAAACTGAAATTCTGAGTAAGGGGTGAGGGTACGTGTTGGGAAGCCTACAAAGGACACCCAACCCCGCCCGCACTAGCGGCCTCTACTAAGATCTCGAATGACTTTCTAATATGCGCGTTAGTTGAACGGGAAAATGATATGCAAAGATTATTTTCTCTAAGCATGTGAGGAATTGAAAAGGGTATCTATGTCGATTTAATGCAATTAATTCTAACGTCAAAGTTGAATTTTAGCATGTGGGTTCATTTTAGTACAATAAAATAAACGACCAAAATTGACAAAAGAAACAACAAACGGTTAGTAACGGTATAATGATATTAACGGTTTGTGCAAATATTGAATGAAGTGGAATGATGCAAATGAGTTAATGCATGGTTTTGAAAAGATGTTTCACGTAATTAATTAGGCACGTGTTGACCTAAGTCACAAAAAAACGGTTAATGAGACTCGAATGCTATTGTAGGGCTCACGGTTTTAACGTGATAAAGGGCCACTCGACCGAGTCATTGAGGGACTCGACCGAGTGGATCATTAAAAAGTGCTCTGTCCCGGATTTCATGACCCTACTCGACCGAGTTATTGACCAACTCGGCCGAGTACGTCGCTACTCGATCGAGTCACTATGAGACTCGACCGAGTAGAGGTCGAAAGAGCATTCTGCTCGGTAAATTGTGATGTCACTCGATCGAGTGGTCGAGGCACTCGGTCGAGTGGCACCTGTACGAACCAGGTGCGCTTGCAATTCTATTATTGATTTTGAAATTGCTTTTGATTTTTGATAATTCGATGATTCTACCGAGTTGGGCATAAATATTGTATGATTTATGCTCGATTCGGATTTTTATAAATCATTGATTTTGATGAACCGAATATAAATATTGTGGGATTTATACTTGATTCCGAATTTGAATACTCGTAGTATCCCATATTCGATTATTGAATCGATATGAAATCATTAGAGCGAGATAAAAAAAAATCGTTTTAATTCGTTTTGAATTAACTATGACAATATGAATGGATTTCCTCCGCGTTTAATAATGTCGTAATTCTAACGAATTGTATGACAATTATTTTGGCATCAACGAAAATCGCGTTAGTTAATTATTTGACTAGATCGTTAGATTCGACGTCTAGTTATAGAATTAGTATCGAATCAAAGAGATCGACGCTATGATTGAATTGAAGGACTTGATTCCCTCGGCTTTTCCGACATCGAAATAAATCCCTAGGGATTGTGAGATGTCGGATCCACTTCACTGGGTTTCGACCCTTATTGAGAAACTTGCTTTGAAAATTGGTTTTAGAATTGATGAATGCGTGATTAATGATGATGAAAACAAAAAAATAACGAATTATTATTTAAGTTGACTTGTCTCAATAATCAAGTAATTGGGGTGTCGGAATAAGCGACCGGCAACGCTGTGTGCGGTACACTTGTATATTCGGGTTTCCTCATTCCGACATCCCTCATATTCGACACAAATTGACAAGTATTTTAATGTTTTAATACTAACGGTACTATCGATATTATGGTGCGATGATAACGATAAGAAATAAAAAAAACGACCCTTATGACGATAAAAGACGCGAGAAAAAAGAGAAGAAGAAAAGGGGTTTTGCGCCCTCAACCTACATGTTCTTGTCTCGGATAAGACTCGTAGTCGTGGCTTTAACACGGGAGTTTCGAGGTTTATGGAGGTTGAGTTATGGTGGTTAGGGTTTCGATTCCTAAAGCTAGGTTTAGGGTTTGCTAGTGTAGTGCTTAGGGTTTGATTAGGGTTGTAGTTTGATCTTGATGAAGGTTGTAAAGTTGTGTAAAAGTTGTATTAGGGTTGTGTGCATGGGGTATTTATATAGGCAAGGCCTAGGTACCCCGTCTAGGGTTACTCGACCGAGTAGCCCCTTGACTCGGTCGAGTGGCCCAAGCGCCTGCAGTCGGGCTTGAATAAGGGCCCACTCGATCGAGTGGGTCAGCTGGGTCGAGTGGTCCGGGCTTTGGATCTTGAATTGGATATTTTGTGGGTTTTGCTTTTGAGTTGGACTTTTTTATGTTTGTGTGGCTGTTTTTTGTGTGTCTCGGAAATGACTTTGACCGGGGTTGACCCAATCGCTAAAAGTCGGTTTTATTTCCGGTGTCAGTTTTGACCCAAATTTGTCTTGTTTGACTGGAAACGACCCACTGGGCCTGAATTTGAGGTCAGTTTTGTGAGATTTGTACTCCGTAAGTGCATTAGCCAGCAACTAATGGTTTTGAGCCCAAATCCGAGCGCGTAGAAACACGTTAGCGTCCGATCATCATCGGGTGTTTTTTGGAAACTGCTATAGACACCTGGCAGTCGAAACGCAGGTGTCTACAGAGCCCCCACTCTGACTGAGGCTTGGACAAGGCAAAAGTCAGAGTAGCTACCAAGCTAATTAAGACCTGGTAGACTTCCAGTCGGGTCATTTATAGTCCATTAGACTTGCATGAAGGGCTCGCCAGCCATAAGATAGAAGTCATACCTGAGCTGATGATAATACCTCCGTGGGGAATCAGACTTGTCACATAAGTCCCGGGTGTGCCTATGTGTGGGCCCATCCCATGCTATTCCGGGGAAAATGCCGCCACGGGCTATCTGCTAGGGAATTGGACTTGTCATATAAGTCCCGGGTGCGCTTGTATATGGGCCCATCCCGTGTTGATTCGAGAGAAGATGCCGTCTTGGGCTTTCTGCTGGGGAGATACAGTGGGTTGCATGTCCCTGCTTGAGTCGTACCTGTATAAGTCACATAAAATTTGCATGCAACACGTAGGTAGTAAAATGACTCGCGCTGGGGAAAATGATTTTTTGAAGTTTTTGAAATTTTGAATTTTGAAATCGAAATCCTGAGAGCAGCTCACGTGCTAGGTTTTCAAAACGGAAGGGGGGTAGAAAAGAAATTTGCAGTTTTAATAGACCGAAATTTGACGTTGTCAAAAAGGATTTTTTTCAAATGGCTAAATTTTGCAAATTTCAAAGTAGAATTTGAAGGGAGAGGCCTACCGACAGACTCGACTCTGGACGTGACCGGACGAGTTGACTGACACGACTGGACTCTCGAGGGGTTGGACCGCCTAACAAGACTCTTGAGTTGCGCTAATCCGTAGCCTAGGCGAGTGGCAACACGGTCGAAGTCGAAATGGGAACGATCTGTTATAGGGGAATGGCAATAGTCTGTAATGAGACTGTTTTAGTTTGGTGCCCTTCTGGATTTCTGATTTCAGGGTACAGTCCAAAATGGATATTGCTTCGAGTCCTGACAGATTCTCGTCTTCGACTAAGCCGAGTACTAGGACACACTGTAGAAAGGAGGCTAGATTTTGAAAGTACTTGGATTATGTGAGTGGACGGAGGTCTTTTGTCTAAGAGAAGCCTCCAGGACGACAAAGCTAGCTGCTGAGAACATGACAGTGTCGTGACCGGAATGATAGTGCTTTTTGAATGTGTGACAATGTGGGTGGTTGTGCCTTTGTTGAAAGGCTGCCTACGTATTCACGTATAGTGAAATCAAACCAAGCCGTAGTTCGGTGGATTGGAAGATATATTATGGTGCCTAGTCTAATAGGACTTTGTGTGTAACTAGCCATAACAATGATGTAGGCTAGGTGTGTTCCCAATGATGTCTTGATCAAAGGGCTGAAATAGTTAGGATGTTGATCCTGTGACTGTGAGCGTTCTCCGGGGTAGCCCCCAGAGGTGGTGTGAACTATTTGGGCATGTTCTATGCCGACCGCAAGTTGAGTTCCCGTGTTTGGGGTTGGTAACTGGATTGGATGTTTTTGGAAATGTGGAGCTAGGTCGCAAGTGGCTTCAATGTTTTGACATCTGGAGCTTGATTTTGTGGAGCTAAGGCTTCGAGGGTAAGGTATTGTAATGTGGTAGGAAAGGGGGAAGTCGAGTAAAAATGGCTTGAACTTCGATTGGGTTGGTTTGATAATGCGGGATCTGGTTTCCATGTCTGGCCCTAATGGTTAGGGGTATCCTATGGAGCTTGAATCCTCAAATTTCCGGGCTGTCTCTAACCTAGGTCTCGAGGAGGTCATGAGGGTTGTAATGTGGGAAGGCTGGGGGTGGTGTTAGCTGACCAGCTTGATTGTCACTCCCCTATTAGATGGTATGAGTGTTGATAACTTTGAATTTGACCGTTTTCACTACGGTCATGGGTTCTTGAATATTTTTGGTTGACCTCTTAGCCCCGGTCATGGGTTTTCTGAATTTTTGTTTGTTGACCTCTTAGCCCCGGTCATGAGTTTTTTGAATGTTGGTTGACCTCTTAGCCCCGGTCATGGGTTTTTGAATGTTGGTTGACCTCTTAGCCCCGGTCATGGGTTTTTTGAATGTTAGTTGACCTCTTAGCCCCGGTCATGGGTTTTTTGAATTTTGATTGACCTCTTAGCCCCGGTCATGGGTTTTTTGAATGTTGGTTGACCTCTTAGCCCCGGTCATGGGTTTTTTGAATTTTGATTGACCTCTTAGCCCCGGTCATGGGTTTTTTGAATGTTTTTTTCCGTCCAGTTTTTTTGTTGGTCAGACTAACACCAAAGGTAGGGGTTGGTCAGTCTTATTGGACGGGTGTTTATTGTGGGAAATGGGCTTGCCTCCCGTCTTGAACCCAAACTAGGAGACTACCCAGATTTGTCATAGGATTCGATATGCTCCTGCTACGGGTAGTTATGTGGCTTTTCTATACCAGACATGGAATAGGTAAAAGGAAAACACGGGCTCGGTTTCCTGCAGTCATTATAGATGTGCCTATAATAGTCACGTGCGTGTGCTCACAGTGTATGATGGTGTTCATCATGTTCTCGGAAACACATAAGGAAAGAATATATGAAAAATGGAAAAGCTGATTTTATTGGATTTGAGAAGAGGACAGAATACAATTGACCCTGACTCTGACTCTGACTTTGACTTTGGAAGAAATAACACATCCTAGACTCGAACTCAGACTCGGACTCAAATCAGATCCGGACTCTCGGATGATGTTGTCACTAGTCGTCGGCTTCTAAGGACTCGAGTTGATGTCCAGTATAGCCTTCAGTAGAAGCTTCACCCAAATCTTCATTATGTCGAAGATCGTTTTCAATTCTAATGCCCATTTCGGTAAGCACGGCAAAGTTTGAAATGTCGGCATACCTAAGATGGACGCGGTAAGAAGGTAGGAGGTTGTTGATGAATGCCTCCACTAGTGTCTTCTCGTTGGGCTTGTCTACCAACTTTACACTCTCGGCCCTCCATCTTTGAAGATATTTAGTGAACCCTTCTTTGGGCTCTTGGGCCATGACTTCCAGAGTACGCATTGTAGTCTGGATCTCAATATTAACAGCGTAGTTTCGAGCAAACTCCGTTGCCACGTCATCCCAAGTCGGGTATTTCTTGGAATCAAGCCTGTAGTACCAGGCTTTGGGGTGCTTTTCGAGGGAAGAAGCGAACAAGTGTTTGAACATGGTGTACTTCACCCCCTTGACAGCCATAAATTCTTTGAAAGCCCGGATGTGGTAGACCGGGTCTTCGGTACCCTCAAACATCGGTATGCCCGTAAGGTCGAGGTTGTTGGGCAGTTCATCATTCAGGGGTGAATAGGAACGAGCATTTTCCGTGTGGATCGAGTGGCTTGTTGACAAGTGGACCTGTTCTTCAAGCTTGCGAACAACGCTGATTAGTTCAGCTATGGACCCAGTGGGCTCAGATCCGGCAACAGGAGTCCTTTTCTCCACGGCATTTAGATGGGTGGCTAAGGTCGCTTGGTTAGTCTGGATGGTAGTCAATTGAGTTTCCATCTTAGCCAGCGCGGCCTTCAGTTCGTCCAAAGTTCCTTGCATCTTTTGATTTCTGGTTTGCGGTGGCTTGTCTGTAAGAATACCGTGTAATCAGTAAAGTTGCTTCGGAACTCAAATTCACCAAGGCATAGGAAACAGCGCGGGAGGAGAGACGACTCCGGTTTGACTCGGGTTAGACTCTCCTAAGATAAATGTGTAGGGTACGATTCTCGGAGTGACTGTGATTAATCACTCCATCGGAGAATAGCCCCCAACGTGAGACTAAGGACTTAGATGGTGTGGCATCTAAGTGACTTAAAGGTGGGGTACGTGAGACACGTGTAAGACATGACCCTTAGGGCAACCGTGATTGATCGCCCTGCTAAAGGGTAGCCCCCGAGTGGGATTGAAGATTTTGTTAATACTCGAGTGTTGGACGAGTGACCCTTAGTCGTAAGGACCAAGAACCTTTTGTTATATGGATATGCCTTGTAAAAGGTGGACTCGGAAAAGACACCTAGACGGGTGACTTGTGAAAGGTGGGCCTTCCTTAGGATCTGGCTATGTGGGCCGAGTCCTGTTCGAAGGAAGGTCCATGTGAGATATTTCTTAGACTTTGGACTCGATTGTGTAGACGGGCCCTCCCTTGTAGGAGTATGTCCTGCGTAGGTGGGCCGGGCCTTAGTCTAATAAGGCGGACTGGGATAGGGAAGAAACTCGTGATGTAAGATCGACAGAGTTTCGACGCTAAGGACCTTGACGACTTAGGACACGACCCGACACTGCTAAATACGGAAAGTCCTAAGAAGAGGAAGGTTTTGAAAATTGATTGTTTTTGGAAAGTCCGAGAGAACTCGGGGAAAGGCCCGATTTTTTTCGAGAAAAACGGAAAGTGTATCGGGCCTCGGTTTTGAAAGTTCGAAAATGTTTTCGAGTTTTGAATTGGGCAGCATACCGGCTAGAAAATAGGCTATTTTGAGTAAAATCACAAGTCCTAAATTCGGTATGCGTCCCGGGTTTTAAAATTGGATATCTTGAAAAAGATGTAATTTTGAAAGACTGACGGTTTTGAAAATGACACGGAAACCAAGTAGCACGTAGTCACACAAGCATTATAACGACGCCATGTATGCTCTATACTAAGTCTCGGTCGGTCTATAGAGGGTCTATACCAGTGCACATAGTCTAGACGTTGATCGGGACGGACTTTCTAAGTCGAGTTGAGCTTAGAACATGCCGCGAAACCCACTCGAATCGACTATGGACACCTTTTGACATATCCATATTGGAATACATCAACGGTATAGTGGGACGTCGGTCGCGAGTACCGGCCCGGGAAAATATGGGTTATGCATGAACCGTAAAACTAAAACGCGTATTGTACTAGTCAAAAGATTTCTATTCGAGTCTCACCCAGAGGATGCCAATGGTAAGTCACGCATCAGTTAATCCCCAGCGGAGTCGCCAAATTGTGGACATGACATAGGTCCACCCCGACGCGGCCATGCGCAGGTTTGGGTAGGCGAATAAATCTTCATATGAGAATGGATCGAATTGAAATTTAAATCGAAGTGGAGTCGCCACCGAACTTTGTGGGAGTTCGGGACCGTTCGAACCCACTCTATATCTTAGTGGGCCATGCACAAAGTATTGCCCATTTCCGATGTCAGAGTTTATTGGGCTCGTCCCTTTGCATTTGATACCGATACCGACATTATCGGATATCGTGTATTGAATGACTCTCGTGCGCCAACGGTTTCGGGCATCCAGAAACCGAGGTTCTGAGTAAGGGGTGGGGGTACGTGTTGGGAAGCCCACAAAGGACACGCAACCCCGCCCGCACTAGCGGCCTCTACTAAGATCTCGAATGACTTTCTAATAAGCGCGTTAGTTGAACGGGAAAATGATATGCAAAGATTATTTTCCCTAAGCATGTGAGGAATTGAAAAGGGTTTCTATGTCGACTTAATGCAATTAATTCTAACGTCAAAGTTGAATTTTAGCATGTGGGTTCATTTTAGTACAATAAAATAAACGACCAAAATTGACAAAAGAAACAACAAACGGTTAGTAACGGTATAATGATATTAACGGTTTGTGCAAATATTGAATGAAGTGGAATGATGCAAATGAGTTAATGCATGGTTTTGAAAAGATTTTTCACGTGATTAATTAGGCACGTGTTGACCTAAGTCACAAAAAAATGGTTAATGAGACTCGAATGCTATTGTAGGGCTCACGGTTTTAACGTGATAAAGGGCCACTCGACCGAGTCATTGAGGGACTCGACCGAGTGGATCCTTACAAAGTGCTCTGTCCCGGATTTCATGACCCTACTCGACCGAGTTATTGACCAACACGGCCGAGTACGTCGCTACTCGATCGAGTCACTATGAGACTCGACCGAGTAGAGGTCGAAAGAGCATTCTGCTCGGTAAATTGTGATGTCACTCGTTCGAGTGGTCGAGGCACTCGGTCTAGTGGCACCTGTACGAACCATGTTCGCTTGCAACTCTATTATTGATTTTGAAATTGCTTTTGATTTTTGATAATTCGATGATTCTACCGAGTTGGGCATAAATATTGTATGATTTATGCTCGATTCGGATTTTTATAAATCATTGATTTTGATGAACCGAATATAAATATTGTGGGATTTATACTCGATTCCGAATTTGAATACTCGTTGTATCCCATATTCGATTATTGAATCAATATGAAATAATTAGAGCGAGATAAAAAAAGAAAATCGTTTTAAGTTGTTTTGAATTAACTATCACGATATGAATGGATTTCCTCCGCGTTTAATAATGTCGTAATTCTAACGAATTGTATGACAATTATTTTGGCATCAACAAAAATCACGTTAGTTAATTATTTGACTAGATCATTAGATTCGACGTCTAATTATAGAATTAGTATCGAATCTAAGAGATCGACGCTATGCTTGTATTGAAGGACTTGATTCCCTCAGCTTTTCCGACATCGAAATAAATCCCTAGGGATTGTGAGATGTCGGATCCACGTCAATGGGTTTCGACCCTTATTGAGAAACTTGCTTTGAAAATTGGTTTTAGAATTGATGAATGCGTGATTAATGATGATGAAAACAAAAAAATAACGAATTATTATTTAAGTTGACTTGTCTCAATAATCAAGTAATTGGGGTGTCGAAATAAGCAACCGACAACGCTGTGTGCGGTACACTTGTATATTCGGGTTTCCTCATTCGGACATCCCTCATACTCGACACAAATTGACAAGTATTTTAATGTTTTAATACTAACGGTACTATCGATATTATGGTGCGATGATAACGATAAGAAATAACAAAAACGACCCTTATGACGATAAAAGACGCGAGAAAGAAGAGAAGAAGAAAAGGGGTTTTGCACCCTCAACCTACATGTTCTTGTCTCGGATAAGACTCGTAGTCGTGGCTTTAACACGGGAGTTTCGAGGTTTATGGAGGTTGAGTTATGGTGGCTAGGGTTTCGATTCCTAAAGCTAGGTTTAGGGTTTGTTAGTGTAGTGCTTAGGGTTTGATTAGGGTTGTAGTTTGATCTTGATGAAGGTTGTAAAGTTGTGTAAAAGTTGTATTAGGGTTGTGTGCATGGGGTGTTTATATAGGCAAGGCCTAGGTACCCCGTCTAGGGTTACTCGACCGAGTAGCCCCTTGACTCGGTCGAGTGGCCCAAGCGCCTGCAGCCGGGCTTGAATAAGGGCCCACTCAATCGAGTGGAGCTGACACTTGATCGAGTGGGTCAGCTTGGTCGAGTGGTCCGGGCTTTGGACCTTGAATTGGATATTTTGTGGGTTTTGCTTTTGAGTTGGACTTTTTGATGTTTGTGTGGCTGTTTTTTGTGTGTCTCGGAAATGACTTTGACCGGGGTTGACCCAATCGCTAAAAGTCGGTTTTATTTCCGGTGTCGGTTTTGACCCAAATTAGTCTTGTTTGACTGGAAACGACCCACTGGGCCTGAATTTGAGGTTAGTTTTGTGAGATTTGTACTCCGTAAGTGCATTAGCCAGCAACTAATGGTTTTGAGCCCAAATCTGAGCGCGTAGAAACACGTTAGCGTCCAATCATCATCGGGTGTTTTTTGGAAACTACTATAGACATCTGGCAGTCAAAATGCGGGTGTCTACAAAATCACATGTAGCTTCTTATCAACCCGTTGACCTAGAACGGCACCAACGGCAAAATCGGATGCATCGCACATGATCTCAAATGGAAGATTCCAATCGGGCGCTTTGATAATTGGAGTGGTAGTGAGAGCGGTCTTTATTCTACAAAAGGCCTCAAGACACGAGTCATCAAAAACAAAAGGTGCATCTTTCATAAGCAAAGAAGTCAAAGGCTTAGCAATCTTAGAAAAGTCTTTAATAAATCGTCTATAAAAACCGGCGTGACCTAGAAAACTCCTCACCCCTTTAACATTTGTCGGTGGTGGCAAGTTCTCAATCACGGAGACTTTCGCCTTATCGACTTCAACTCCTCTATTAGAAACAATATGACCTAGGACAACACCTTGTTCAACCATAAAATGACATTTTTCCCAATTTAAAACAAGTCTATACTCTTCACATCGAGCTAACACTTGATCAAGGTTTTCAAGACAAGAATCAAAAGATGTATCATGGACACTAAAATCATCCATAAAAACTTCCATGGATTTTTCAATAAAATCGGAGAAAATAGCCATCATACATCTTTGAAACGTTCCCGGCGCATTACACAATCCAAATGGCATCCTTCTAATAAGCATAGGTGCCATAGGGACAAGTAAAAGTGGTCTTCTCTTGGTCATCGGGATGAATAGGAATTTGAAGAAATCCGGAATGACCATCGAGGAAACAAAAATAAGAATGATGCGCCAATCTTTCAAGCATTTGATCAATAAAGGGAAGGGGAAAATGGTCTTTTATGGTGGCCGTGTTCAATTTACGATAGTCTATACACATGCGCCAACCGGTAATAGTCCTAGTGGAAATTGACTCACCCTTTTCTCCTTTAACAACCGTCATTCCTTCTTTCTTTGGCACAACATGTACGAGGCTAACCCATTTACTTCCGGTTATTGGGTATATAATGATAGCCTCATACAACTTGAGGACTTCCTTCATGACAACCTCTTTCATGGTGGGGTTCAACCTACGTTGACCCTCAACCGAAGGACGGTGGTCATCATCAAGGATGATCCTATGCATACAAACATTTGGGCTTATGCCTTGGAGGTCGACAATGCTATACGCGATGGTCTTTTTGTGCTTTCTCAAAACAATCAAAAGTTTTTCCAATTGAGGACCATCAAGGGTAGCATTGACGATAACGGGATAATTAGTTCCTTCAAGAAAAGCATATTTGAGGGAAGAGGGGAGTGGTTTAAGTTCAAGATTAGGAGGAGAAGATACCATACTCTTACCCACCGGTAATGGTTCTACCTTTTCATCATGCAAACATTCTTCTTCAAGGGGTGGAGAGTCAAATGGTTCCTCTTCTTGCTTATCATCATCTATCAATCTATACTCAACCAAACTATCAATAACTTCAATGGAATTCATTTGTTCAATCATTGGTTGTTTAAGAGCTTGAGAAAGGGAAAACTCTACCGACTCGTTCCCTATGTTAAATGATAACTTTCCATTCTTAACATCAACTATAGTACCAGCGGTAGCCATAAAAGGTCGACCTAAGATAATGGGGGTAATAGTGTCTTCGGGCATATCCATGACAACAAAGTCGGAGGGGATGAAGAACTTACCAACTTGAACGGGTACATCCTCAAGTATCCCAAGTGGGTACTTGACGGACCTATCCGCAAGTTGAATCGACATGCTAGTGGGTCTCATCTCCCCCACACTGTCTTTTAGCAATAGAATAAGGTAACAAACTAACACTAGCCCCTAGGTCGCATAAAGCTTGATTAACAACAACATTTCCTACCCGACAAGGGATGGAAAAACTACCGGGATCATCTAGTTTCTTTGGCATTTCGTTCATAAGAATGGCACTACATTGACCCGTGAGAGAGACACATTCTTTGTCTTCTATGGTTCTCTTTTTAGTCAAGACATCTTTCAAAAACTTAGAGTAGAGGGGCATTTGAGAAATTACCTCGGTGAAGGGTAAAGCTACCTCTACTTTCTTTAACATATCCACGAAACGGCTAAATTGAGCATTCTCTTTGTGTGGCTTAGCTCGCTCGGGAAAAGGCAATGGAGGAACAAAAATGGGAGGCGGTGGAACATTAGATTCTTCTTCTTCTTCGGCTAATCGCTCTGCCTCTTTTCTTTTTGCTTCTTCGGCTTCCATTTGCTCTTTCTTCTTTCTTTTTTCTCTTTGTTCATTCTCCGCATTTTGGAGGATATCAAACTCCGCTTGTATTCCCCGATTTTGTTTGGGGGAAGTGGGAGATGATTCTTGTGGTGCACTTGGTTGATTCACTTTGGATGGCGTATTCTTGGTGTTCAAGTTCAAGTTATTATATGGGTCCTCAAGTTCTTTGCCACCTCTCAAAATTACGGCATTTGCTTGGTGTGAAGGATCTCTTGGGTTTTGGGGTTGACCGGGCAAACCATGGGGTGGATGAATTGGTGCGGCTAAGGCTTTTGTTGCTTCTTGTGATTCCCAAACTTTTGGCCTTGCCTTAGTATCTTGATGTTCATTCCATAGTTGGCCAACAGTTCTTTGCAAATCATTATAGTTCTCCCATGAAGGACCTCCTTGACCAAATTGAGAATTGCTTGATTGGCCATAAGATTGAGAGAGTTGAGTGAATGGTTGGTTATTGCAACCTTGGTTACCATGAGAATTTCCTTGGAACCCTTGATTATATCAATGATTGAAATGATTAACATGTTGATTTTGGTAATTGTTGTAGTTGTTAGGAACATGGAAGTTGCTACCTTGTTGATTGAAGTTGCTCCTTTGATGAGGAGGCATATATGGGGGCATCTTTGGAGGACCTTGGTTAAAGGGCCTTTGTTGACTTTGATTGAATGGCCTCATTTGACTCCCTTGGGTGCGCGGCATCGGATTTTGAACATTTTGATTTCCATAAGAGAAATTAGGATGAAATCTTGTGCCGGCATTGTAAGTATTAGAAAAAGGATCAAATTGAGGTCTTTGCCCATATGCTTGTATAGCTTGAATTTCATTTGGCTCTTCAACATAAACTTCTTCATTAGGAATGCAAGAGCTAGAGTCGTGGCCATGATTGCCACAATGATCACATTGAACTTCCCATGTTAATTGCTTTGGAGGTAATGGTTGCCTTGGTGGAACACTCCCTTGAATTTGGTACATACCTCTAGGAGTGGGCTTAGAATTCATGGCATCCATTCTCGTTTTCAATTCTTCAAGTTCCGTTTGGAATTTCAATTCATTAGAACTCGTAGATGAGTTCACTTCAACTTTCTTTCTAGAATCCCTCGATTGACCCATTCTTGAATCACTCCTTGCCATCTTCTCAATAAGATTCTTAGATGCCTCATCGGTGAGAGAAGAAAAGTCTCCTCCGGCGGCCGAATTGAGGTTTTCCTTGGTTCTCGATGAAAGAGTGTTGTAAAATGTTTGGGTGGTTAGCCAATCGGGTATTCCATGATGTGGACATTTGCGCAACAAATCTCTAAATCTTTCCCAAGCCTCGCTTAGGCTTTCGAATTCGTCTTGCTTAAAGGTTTGTATCTCCATGCGATATTGGTTAGTCTTTGACGGTGGAAAATATTTCTCCAAGAAGGCATTAGATAGTTGAGCCCATGTTGTGAAAGTATTAGTGGGATGGCCTTGAAGCCATCTACGAGCTCCATCTCTCAAGGTCTTTGGAAATAATAAACGACGCAATTGGCATGAAGTTAACCCGTTGAGACGGGCTCCTACTAATTTTTCTTTGAATGAAGCGATGTGCTCTTGAGCATCTTCTTGAGAAAAACCGTGAAAAGTATCTTGTTGGACCGCATTAGTCAAAGAGGCTTTCAATTCATAGTTCTCGGGTATCTCTCCGAAATCGACGGGAGAATGTGTTTCTTCATGTGTGAGGTTAGAGTGCGAACCTAGAGTCGCCATTGGTTGGATTGGTGGTGATGGTGGATTTGAATTTGGTGGATTTGGAGAATTTGGAGGGCATGGAATTGGTGGTGTTCTCGGTGATGGTGGTGGTGGTGGTGAATTTTGTGAAGTGGAAGGTATGGAAGGATTGTTTGGAATGGGGTTATGTGATGTAGAAGGTGTAGAAGGTGGATGTGGTAGGATGGGATTAAGGTTAGGAGGTGATAATGAAGGATGTGGAATGATGGTGGTTGAGTTATTTCCTCGAAAACGCAATGCTCTAAAAATCCTTTCCGTCTCCGGATCGAACCACAAGGGCGATGACGTGTTCTTGGGCATAAAACTCAATTAAACGGTAAGGCTCCTAGCACCTCGCGGTACTAGGGAAAAGAATCAAACACAACAACTAAAAACACAACAACAACTAGCCGTTCCTCGGCAACGGCGCCATTTTGATCGCCTCCCAATCGGATCGGTCGTTAACGAAGGACGGGGGATCAAACGATATTTGTAAGACTCGGAATAACACAAAAACTACTAGAGTAATCGCGGTAAGTCGAGGTCGGTCCACAGGGAACGGTGTGTGTTTGTGAAGCTTAAAGTGTCGTGTTTGATGTCTAGAGGGGGGGTTTTTTCTATGGTCGAGTCTAAACTAAGGGAATATCTAGAGAAATAGCCAAGGGTTGTCAATCTAGGGAAAAGGTGTCGGGGAGAAGTCGGGATTCGGTACTTGGAGTCTAAGAAGGTCGGAATCGAGTTTTTGTCGCAATATTGATAAACTCACCTAAAATCCCGCTTTCGCGGCGAATGAGGGTAAGTCCCTAGTCATGGTAATTTCTACCCCGAGTTTCCCCATATTGATAGAAATTAGTCAAGGTCGGTCTAGTTGGCCGGACTAAAACAACAATGACATAACACCATAAATAAGATAAACCAACATGCAAGCAACCCACCAACATCCCTATATTCAAATAATCCAAGCCCTCATCCCTAAACTCCCCAACAAGAAATCTACTCACACATCATTATGGAAGACAACAAAATATCTATTAAGGGGAAAATTACTACAACATGCATATTAAATAGATCTAATGAAACTAACAACACCAATATGATTTAGGCAAGATGATGATGAGTAAACAACATAAAAACAAAACTAGAGATTAGAGAGTGGAAGAGAATTATACCAACTATGTAGATCTATAAGAAATAAGAAGATATCATGAATAAAGATTGAATCTTTGATGAATAAAATCGAGAACTTGTCACTAATCCTCCAATAAACCCAACAAATCTTCAAATAAAACTTGAATAATCTTCTTACAAACTTGAAATCTAGATAATTGTTGATGGAAACTTGTAGATCTACTATTAATTACTATGTAAACTACTAGAATTTTGGAGGATTTTTCTAGATTACTACTACTAATGGATGGTGTAATAGAATGGTGGAGTGGTGTAATGGCTTCCCTCCTTCGCACAATGGAGAGGTGACTTAGGCAATGAATTAGGGTAACATATATATAGTAATCTCTTAATGGGTTTTTAACCTAAAGCCCAAATCCAACTTTATGCTCCATTAGTGAGACAATCTCCCTTTGCATCTCCATGGGGTGAAACTTCGCCCTGCGGACTTGACGATAATTCCCACCGGGTGAAATTTTCGCCCGGTGAGATTTTCTTCTTTTCTCGCGTTTTCGGCACTTCTTCCCATCGGGCGAAATTTCACTCGGTGGGCGAAATTTCGCCCGGTTAGTTTCGCCCGGTGGGTAAGCTCGGAAAATCTTCCGGAGGCACTTTTACCGTCGGGTGAATTTCGCCCGGTGGTGTCCCACCAGGTGAAATTTCGCCCGGTCATTTTTTCTGGCCTCGAATCTTGTCTCATTCTTCGTTGTATGATCGGATGGCTTTAAACTTTAACTTGTGTGCTTTGCTCTTTGGACGGTTTTCCCTTCTCTTGTGCTCGTGGAAGCTCAATCGTGATTTTTGTAGCAAAACCTATCAAAATTGATAGAAAACTACCAAAAACACGTAAAACGCACAAGAGGGACGCTAATGCGAGAAGTACGCAAAATATGGCGATAATCGCACTCAAGACTCGCAAAACGAGGGGAAAACGGGTCTAAATGGGAGGAAAAACGGTCTAAATTTAGCACACAACAGGCACCTGACTTGAAGAATGCTTCTAATTCAGATTTCGTAGTTTTGTATAAGGGTTATCATGTTTTACTGTTTTTTTCTTCCCTCTCTAACTGTTATTCATAATTAAGAACCGGATTTCCTTAATTTGAAATTCAATCTATTTCTTACTGCCATCCGCGTCTTTATTTGAAGTTCATGTGGGGAACATCGAACATGGTAATAAACGGCCGCATGTGGATGTTACTTTACACCAGACGGATTTGGACCAGCCAGATGTTTTCGATCGTAGTAGGCAGCAGCTTCAAGATGGTACCCCATTAGTCACTGAACCAATTTCCTTTTGTATTCTTTATGTTCTTTGTTGATGAATTCAATGTGACTAACTGTTCAACGTTATGTAGCGAACGAATTGGAAATATACCTTAACAGGTTTCTTAAAGCCCAACAAACCAGAATTGACCGTCGACTCATACAGGCAGATAGGCGCCAAGGTCAAAATTCATATGAACAATCTATGTACACTGCGAACGATCCACACCGAGAATGGCGGTCGATGCTTGCACGACGCAAACATGTCATCAAGTTTAGGGAGCGCAGAACGCGCAACATATATGACCCAAACGCATCCACACAAAGCTCTCCACATACCGATGACCTCACCGAAGGTCATTTACATTTTTCTGTTTTCTTATTATTTTTATTGAGCAACTCTGTCCTGGCATTCATAATTGGTATAGTAGCTTATTGTTATGTTTCAACGACGCAGCTTCCCTTGAGCGTGTTGTAGACGTCATTCGTGAGGCATCTGTCAACGACCCAACCACACCCCAGCGCCTCAGCAGCAACAAACGATTTCGTCAGTTTACTCAAAGTGACACTATTATTCAAAGTTTAGCATGTGACATTTTCGGGTCAGCTTTAACCGAGGAAGACATGTCTAAACCCAGCCACGCCGTAGCTACAGGTTATCGAATTAGTATAATACATACCAGGGATGTCTACTTACTAACCATATTTGTTTCTCCTGTATTCTATCACAGGATGGGAAGGGTACGATGACTTAGGGGATCCGGAGTATAAGTGCCAGAAGTGCTCCGCGTTCATGTGGTACAATGAGAGATCGAGAATGGATCGTAGACCGCTTATCCCATCTTTCACTATGTGCTGTAGAGATGGTGTTGTTGAATTACCGTATCTCACCGAACCCCCCCAACCAATCAAGGATCTCTTACATGGTATTCATCCCAAAAGCAGACACTTCATTGATAATATCAGGATGTACAATTCAGCTCACTCATTTACTTCAAGTGGTGGCAAAGTAGATGACTCTGTAAACAGTGGTCGTGGCCCATACACTTACAGAATTGGTGGGCAGAACTCTCACCTGATTGGCAGTTTGTTGCCTGCGATCAATGAGCCACCCAGATTCTGTCAACTTTACATATATGACACCAACGACGAGATTAGGAACAGGAAGCGTGCTTTAAGGTCCCATATCTTCCTCATCCTAATTTCCATATTTCATCACAGTTTTTTGTCTTTTCTACATTAAAAAGTTCGCAATTTTCTGCGTACTTATGTGCAGGGGGCAGTCATCCAGTGTAGATAGGTTTGATGACGGGATAATGGCTGAAATTAAGTCTATGCTTGACGCGTACAACCCCTTAGCACAGTCATTTCGTATGGCCAGGGACAGCATACTGAACTCCGATGAGAGGTGTGAGGTTAGGTTGCGGTTAATTTGTGCACGATGTACAGACGAACGTGAATATAATCTTCCAACTGTTTCCGAAGTTGCCGCACTTATTGTCGGTGACATTGAGGATACCATTGAAAGCAGGGACATAATAATCGAGGAAAGGTGCGGTCGCCTTCAACGTATATCTGAACTCCATCCATCATACTTGCCGCTTCAGTACCCTCTATTTTTTCCACTAGGTGAGGACGGTTATCGTTTGGGTATCAAACACTGTCAGGAATCAGTCGAAGCAAGTCACAATCCTGCCACGGCACACGACAAGTTAACTTTAAGAGAGTGGTTTGCGTTTCGCTTGCAATACAGACCACCCGACGTAGAACCCGATACTTTACTTCGAGGATGCCGATTACTACAGCAATTAATTAGACGGATATACAATGATAGAGGCACAGCGGTTGACATATTTGAAATTCAATCAGCCGAAGCTTCGATCTAAAAACGCGAAGCAGTTGCGTGCAGCTGCCGCTAGCGGCGAGACTGACTCATCATCTGTAGGCGTTAAGTACATACTCCCTTCAAGCTTTGTCGGTGGTAAGGGATACATGCGTGAGACTTACCAGGATACGATGACAATTTGTCGGTGGTGTGGATACCCTAATCTGTTTGTCACCTTCACCTGCAACCCGAAATGGCCAGAGATAACTAGGTTTGTGAAGAAGAGGGGGCTGAACCCAGAGGATAGGCCCGACATTGTAACCCGTGTATTCAAACAGAAGTTGGACCTCCTTATCAAGGATTTTAAGGACAACCATGTGTTTGGGAGGACGAGAGCATGTAACCTCTCTAAGTACACATACCTTTCGTTATGCTATTTTTGTTTCGACGCTGTAAATACTCAACTTATCCATCGTCATTTTCCATTTTGCTGTAGTTGTGTACACTGTGGAGTTCCAGAAAAGAGGTCTCCCTCATGCTCACATCCATCTTTTTTTGGAGAGGGACGACAAATTCCCAGAAGCTGGCGACGTGGACACTATTATCTCCGCCGAGATTCCAGACCGGTTGGAAAACCCATCACTCTATGAAGCTGTGAAGGACTTGATGATCCACGGTCCGTGCGGGAATGCCAATCCCAAATCTCCTTGCATGGTTGACGGTGTTTGCACAAAGAGGTTCCCCAAACCCTTTTGCGGACGGACAACGGTTGACGGGGATGGATACCCCATGTACAAGAGGAGGGACAATGGTGTAACTGTCGAGAAGGGCGGCGTTAGTGTCCACAATGGCTATGTCGTTCCATACAACGCAGAGCTGTTGTCGAGATATCATGCCCACATAAACGTTGAGTGGTGCAATCAAGCACGATTCATTAAATACCTATTCAAGTATGTGAACAAAGGATACGACAGAGTTACTGTCGGAGCGGCAATTAGGAGGAACCCGGACGAAATTGATCACATACAAGAGTACTACGACTGCAGGTACGTGGCTCCTCCCGAAGCAACGTGGCGTATTTTCTCATTCGACATTCATTACAGGACTCCTCCTGTTGTTTGCTTGGAGTACCATCTCCCCAATTAGCAAAATGTTGTCTATAATGATGACGACCCGCTTGATGCGATAGCTGCTCGATCTAATGGCGCTCGAACCAAGTTTGTCGCTTGGATGGCATACAACGCAGACCACCCCGAGCCGAGGGATTTGACGTACACTGAGTTTCTCACCAAATTTGTCTGGCATAAAGATAAAAAATCGTGGGCACCCCGCAAGCAAGGTTTTAGCTTGGGAAGGATGTACCACATGTCCCCAAATGGTGGCGAAAGATATTACATGAGAATGCTCCTCAACTTTGTACGCGGTGCAACGTGTTATGAAGATATAAGGACCGTTAGAGGTGTCGTGCACGATACTTTCAAAGACGCATGCTACGCATTAGGTTTGCTTGGTGACGACAAGGAGTACATTGATGCAATAGAGGAGGCAAGTTACTGGGGTACAGCCACATACCTACGCAATATGTTCGCGACATTATTATTCTCGGGCAGCCTGATCAAACCAGAGGAAGTTTGGCGAAAAACGTGGCACCATCTATGTGACGATATTTTAAGTCGTCGACGGAGGGAGCTCCTTAACTTTGGTCACCCATCAGTCCTTTATATTCTTTTCCTTCATTTCATTCGTCCATTTACCATTTCGGTCAGTGTAGACCACCATTTGTTATCATTATTTACCAATCAAATTTATTAACATTTGCTCATACCGTGCCACAGATTTGCAGCTAACGGATCAGCAGCTGCAGAATTATGCGCTATCTGAAATTGAGTCTATGCTTCAAGCCAATGGAAGCTCCCTCTCCAAGTTCCCTAATATGCCGCAGCCGGATTACGACTTACACACGTTAGACTCCAACAGATTGATTTCTGACGAGTTGAACTGTGATCGTGACCAGTTGCGATAGGAGCATGAGTGTTACATGTCCTCCATAACTGGTGAGCAGAAGGCTGTGTACAATGAGATTATGCGAGCCGTTGAAGCTGGGACATGTGGTTTTTTCTTCCTGTACGGTTACGGTGGTACGGGCAAGACTTTTATTTGGAAGACTTTATGTGCCGCGTTGAGAAGCAAGGGCCAGATAGTACTTCCAGTGGCCTCTAGCGGGATAGCTGTTATACTTTTGCCCAGAGGGCGTACAGCTCACTCTAGGTTTAGCATACCCATTAACGTCGACGAGAACTCTTTGTGCCCAGGTATAAGGCCGGGTTCAGACCTGGCTGAACTACTAACAATGACCAAACTAATCATCTGGGACGAGGCTCCTATGGTCAGTCGTTACTGTTTCGAGGCACTTGACATGAGTCTCAGAGATGTAATGAGATTTGTGAATCCGCAACTTGCTGATAGACCATTTGGTGGCAAGGTTGTCGTTTTGGGTGGTGATTTTAGGCAGATTCTACCGGTTGTTCCCAAGGGAAGTCGCCAGGATATCGTTCATTCAGCAATCTGTTCGTCTCTTATTTGGAGAGATATTAAGGTGACTACCAAGTTGTTATATGAAACGTGAAATTTGTAGCTTATTTTTGTCTCCAAGTATCTTCTCTAATCATGTTAACCTTTCTAAGTAAGTTTATATGCGTCACATGAAATTGACGATCACCACTTACATAGCTGCATATGTTGTCCTTCAATTTTAGGTGCTCAAGCTGACCACCAATATGCGGCTTCAAGTTGGACAACCTGAATCAACCGTGGAGGAAATAAGGGAGTTCTCCGACTGGATATTGTCTATTGGTGACGGTGTTGCAGGTGGTATGAATGACGGGATCGCAGAGATTACCATTCCCCGAGAGATGCTCATTGACCTCGGTCCCGACCCAATTGCCTCAATAGTCCACAGTACGTACACCGACCTCATTAATCGATATTCAGATACGGACTACCTCCAGCAGAGGGCTGTGCTCGCACCGACTCATGATGTCGTTGAGAAGGTTAACGATTACGTACTGTCTATCCTTCCTGGCGTTGAGGTTGAGTATCTTAGTTCTAATGAAATAAGTAGTGAGAAGACTTGGCAACACGTACACGATTTGTACTCCACTGAAGTTCTAAACACAATTCGCGCTTCAGGTCTACCAAGCCATAGATTACTTCTTAAGGTAGGTGCAATTGTCATGCTACTACGAAATATCGACCAAGCTAACGGTCTATGTAACGGTACCAGATTAGTTGTTTCGAAACTCGGTGACCGTGTCATTGAGGCAAAAGTTATAACTAGTATCAGGAAGGGGTCTCTTGTTTACATTCCGAGGCTAAAGTTATCCCTGTCCGATGAGACGAAGTTCCCACTCAAGTTCGAAAGGCGTCAGATCCCGCTCGCAGTTTGCTTCGCAATGACGATAAACAAAAGTCAGGGCCAATCCCTTGCAAGTGTCGGATTGTTTCTTCCTAAACCGGTATTTATACACGGCCAACTATACGTTGCTATTTCCAGGGTCACCAGGAAGAAGGGTCTCAAATTATTAATTTTAGACGAAGATTCATTCGATACTGACTCAACAACTAACGTTGTTTTCAAGGAGATATTCACCAATCTTCGCTGATAGTTTGTACGTGCTATATAACTATTTCATCTAAATACCCTTATTGAGTTTGTTGCTTTGAATCCATAACATGTTTACCGTTTACTGAATCTCATCCCTCTTCTCCTATAGATTGACCTCGCCTTCGACAGTTCGAGTGTTTGTGGACTATCGACACTAACCTTTGATATCCTATTGAATACACGCTGTTCGCAATGCACTATGATGAACTCTACCCCTATCACAAAACATGTTGTTTTCAATTAACTGACCAGATTGATTGTACAGCATGATAGGAGACGCAATCATATTAGTCGGTCTAATTACCCATTTACAAAATGAACGACTATAGATTAATCGCCGTACAACTATCGCAGGCAAAATCTCTGTCTAATGTCGGTCTATTTACACAACTACCTGTCTATCTCAGATTTTCTTCCCGCCGATTGACCTCGCTTTTGACAGTTCGAGTTTTTGTACACTACTTACACAACTACACGGTATCGACACTGGAGACTATTCAACACGACCCCAATAACAAAACACAAACATTTCAATTCAATGGCCTGGTTGAATGTAGAGCATAATTTTAGTTGTTAATCCCAATAGTCTGTCTAATTACCCATTACGAATCGATGTACCACCGATCGCCGTGCGTGTCTTGACGAACATAAACAAAAATCAGGCACAAAAATCGCCCACATAGAATTGTTACGTATCGCTAATATGTCCTACAGATACTACCCCTAGAATGCCCTGTTTTTTGTACCCGCTTTAGTTATTCCGTTCCAAAACATACCGCGATCACAAGTTCCAGGAAGTTCGACGCAAGTCAGCCGCAGTATTCAAATACAGTTTCAGCATCCCCATCATATCTAAATAGTTCTTATTTTATCATAGTTGTACGAATTCCACGATCATAGACAGTATATCATAAAATCACGAATAATTTAAGGAAAATAGCAGCAATTCGGACCGAGGTTCATTAATCCATTACAAACACATGAACATTATACTTCTAGTGAGTAAGTTACAAATACTTAAAAAGTTAATTAATAGAGAAAGTTCAGGGGTCACCAAAACAAACTGATTTCATTAAGTCAGGAGGGGTTACCTTTCAGATGTAGAATCCAGGGTTGTGCTGCTTCAGCTGATTAAACACGCACACGTACGTTGACCGGCTGTCCGTGTCCACGTCGCCATAACCGAGCCTCTTCCAATCAGCTGCAAGAGGAATGCAATTTCTGCCCTCCCTCACCAATCCTTTATCGGCAGCAGTTGCAACCCACAAGTGAGGCCCTGTCATTCCGTCCAAAGTCTTCTCGAAGTCAGCTCTTCCCCTACCAACTCTCTCGAAGCACTTCTGCAATCTGAAAGCACTCTTATACCTATGCTCCCTACTAAAAAACTCAATCGCAATAGCCCTCTTGAATACTCCTGGCTTCCCTTTCCACACATGGAATACCTTCCTTACAGGGTATCCCAACCTAATCAGTTCATCCCTGACATATGTGAAACTGTTGCCAATGACTACCCCTTCCTCTGTAACTTCGTATGGCAGATTGTGCATAATGACGGTCGGTGGATACACAAATCTTTCAGCCATGTATTACAGTTTTTCTTTCTCTTTGATTCGGATTTACTTTTGAGTTGAAGAGGGTTTTCGATTTGGGAATGATCAATATTTGAGTTGTTGTTGGGCAGTTTTTTTGAATGCTTGCATGCTAAAGAAGATGCTTCATACGGTTATAATTGGTATGTGGCTGAGTGTGATGTCACAATTAGTGATGATGGTAAATGCAGCAGCAGTAAATGCTAAAGTTACTTCAGTAAACTGTCAAATTTTAACTTTGCTTGCCAATTGAGTTAAGGTGTCATCATTACCATAATTGTATTCAATTTTGTTAGTCCATATTACCGCTTAAGCTATGTTCTCTCTAATGTTTTTCTATTCATTAGTGCAATCGTATATAGTACAGTTGTTTGGAGACCGTATTGAGTTGTATATCTATTACTTTATGTCGTAACGTTGAAAAAAATTACTGTGCGTCTACTAAATGGACCCGATGGTGAATGTTATATTTAGTGTCCGTGATATTGTTTAGTATTACGGTGACTCATTTAGTCGGTACTCAACTCATGATAAACGTTACGCCCTGACGTTTACTAATTTATTATTGTACCCGCATTGTTGAACAAATTGACAGTTAGACACGGTTATTCTATTTTCATTTCTATGTTTCTTAGACTAAATCATTTTTTCGTCTACCATCTAATATGTGTCAACAGTTCTTATTACCATTTTTTTAAAATGCGTATCGTTCGCTTCCAGTTTTTACCCACTAACGAAATTATTAACTTCTCCGTCTCACATTTAATTTCCAACTTATTACTTTCCCGACTGAAAATCGTTGACATTCTAACTGCTCCATGGACACCGCAAGAAACGGGCAACTGTAATTGGATGTGTAGAACTGTACGAGCCTGCAATACCAATTAATAGACCCGATACCAAGGACACGATTCGCAAACGAAATTGAAACTACAATTTTTACTTAAATTTAAATTAAACGTAATTATGAAACGATCACCACTGCAATTCAAACGTTATAGAATACCTTGCATGCAAGGTGATTCTTAAGCAACCATCTATGTACACCACAACTAAACTCAAATACTTACTTCCGTTCCCATGAATTTAATCGACGTAGAAATCCCGGTAGATTGCGTTCAAAGCGTCCATAACATGTCCATAGGTACCAAATTCCTCAGCTTCGCCCAAGTACGTTCCAACATAGCGGCACCAGATCGGCACCATACGGTAGTCCGCCTCCGTTGATAGATACTTCTCATCCTCTTAAGAAGCAACCAACAATATGGACCGGCTAGGTGATCCCATTGGCCGACCATTGCTTCCTTGGTCATCCCTTCATTTTCAAACTCCCTTTGGAGTTTGTAGGCCATGAAATAGTTTGGTAGCCTTGCTCCAAACTCTACTACCACCGCCCTCTCGAAATCAAGCGTCGGCGATATGCATGGATCTAACCTAACCACATCGTACCCAAGGTATATTAGTCTCATCTTCAAAATGTGCAAATTCTGGCAGATATACCATCCGTCTTGCACGTCGTACGACATGTTGTCGAATATGCACTTAGGCGGCCACATCAACTCTCTATACATTTTGAGTGTTTAGCTAGAGCAGGTTGTTAGGATGCGTAAAAAAATGTCTAGATTTGCATGCAATTTAGACGTTTTAACCTTTAGGTGAAATGAAGTTGCCTATTTAATTTTGATTATATATTGTGATGAGAATGACTCTTCGACTTCCGTTTAGTGTATATGTCTATGTTGTTGCTTTTTGTCGACCTTAGTACTAACATAGTATATTCCTGTTAATTACTACATTTTCAAACCTTCGGATATTGTACTAATAAGTTAAAGTATCTTTACTTTCATGTCACTCAACGCGTACTCGATCATATTAATCCACTTATTGGGTCGACTTTTATGGTCGTTGACTTAGGGATAGTATTTGGCCCAACCGATTTTTGGGTTAGTCATATCCATGATAATTGTGAATTAGTCAATCGGACCCCTATATTTGGGTCATTTCTATTTTGGGTCATTCATAATTATTTGCAGCCCAGTTATGTATTTCGGGTTACAAGCTTTTTCGGATACGTGTCTCGATGAAGTTCAGACCAATAATTTATTCGGGCTTACAGTCCGGGATGGACTAATAAATACCTAATAAAATAAACCAAGTACGATATGCGATGTGGTACTACTTCAAATCCAGTTACAACCCGTTATGTGAATTTAGGTGGTTTGCTCTTGGTAAATGAAAAGGTGGAGTTTATTGTTTGTAGATGACACTAATTTGAAAGGTCATTGTAAATGTGAGTACATATTCAAATGTATCTGAAGTTCGAATTACGTAAAAAAAAATCTGTTACTAACACAGAGGAATTTCGTGGGTATCAACATTGAACGAAAATGCACAATATAGTGTATTATACGTCAAAACACGAACTTCTCTGGTGGATTGTTTGGGATTGTAAAACATAATACGAAAACCGATCTTCTTTTCTACTAAGACATTCTTCTAACATTACACATAGACGTCAATACTAATGACTTATTCAGTTAAATGTGACTGTGCGTTGTTCGATCACTGTTAATATACATTCAAATTATGTTTTTCGAAAAGGTTGCTCTTTTTCCTAACGAGCCTTTACTCAATCCTAACGACATTTTACTAATTTATCCTTGTCATTTCACCCAAATTGAATTTCTTTTAAAAAAAGCCCTAAATTCAACCACTCATCAACCAGCAACCAAAACACCACCCAAAACACAATTAAACCTATCAACACCAACAACCACCACCCAAAACACCAACAAACACCACCCAAAACATAATTAATTTAATTTAATTTGACATAATAAAAGAAAATTAAGATAGTAAAAAACTGAATTAAAAAAATTACATGAAAAGAAAAACCATAATGTACCCTAAATCTCTAACCCTAATTTAAAAAATTAATTAAACCCTGAACAAAATATAAATCAATTAATTAAAATGATATTACTTCACTGATAATTGAATTAAAATTTATAATCGAATTCGAAAGAGATTAGTTGATTAAAGAAATTGGGGAGGTAAAGAGACAAAGAAAAAGAGACAAAAATTACAAGTTAGGTTAAATTATGGAGAGGGTAAAATTGGAAAAGTGACGTTATTTTTGTTAGGATTGAGTAAAGACTCGTTAGGAAAAAGTAATTTCGTTTCGAAATTCTGTCATCCACATATACTTATGTTCAACTTATTCTTGGCCCAATTGACTTTCGATCATCGGCATTTGAACGAGTATACATTGGTAGCTGGCCCATCCCAAATTTCTAGCCCGTGAAGAACTTTTATGGAGCCCAAAAAAGTATAGGTAGACTACGCGTTCGAAGAGAAAATGTATTTTACTAAAAAGTATTTCTAATTAATTACAAGTTACAACAAACAAACCGACTGGACGAACATGACATTATTTTAAGGGTTATTTCATGACAATAATACCAACTATAAAGGGACTTCTTAGAATAATCTCAACTATAAGTAATCTCGTTTTAATATGAACTATGTCTTCATTAATCTTGTTTCGCTATGGACAAAATTATGACCTGCTATTTCCGGTAATAGTGACCGGTTCTGAATTTCTAGGGTCCTTGAGTGTTCCGTCGTCGTTCATGAAAGCCAAAACAACAAGAAAATATAATTAAAGCATTTTTTCATGACTTCTATAATACTAATCGGAAAAAAAAATAGAAGATGAATTTTGGGAAGATTCAAAAAAGATTTAACCAATAGCCGAAACTGAAGAGGAAGTTTCAACCGGTTTTCTAGGTAACCGGTCACCTATATCAATGAGGGATTAATGAAGGCATAGTTTATATTAAAATGAGATTACGAATAGTTGAGATTAGTCTAAGAAGTCCCCTTGTAGTTGGTATTATTATCATGAAATAACCCTTATTTTAATGACAACCAACATAATTGTTTACCTTTGTGAGAGGGATGCAGCAGGTTGTAGAAATTGCATGATCATAGAATGTCGAATATATTGTGTAACATGCTAATTATATGTTGTTCATTATTTCGCTTACCTAATAACACCTAAAGTAACTAAAGTCTATTAACGGATAACCTACTTTTAGTTGTTAATCCAATAAACTCTATACATAAATATAAACGAACAACCCGTGAAGGTTCTTCACGGATATTACACTAGTATATATATTAAAGAACACACCAGCATCAGTGACGTGGAACAATGACAATCCACCATTTAGAAATAAGCTTTGTCATTCAACTTACTTAGTATACTACTCCAATAAATAGTACTCCGTACAGTACCAAAAAGGTTCAAATTCATGACATTCACCTTAAAACCAAACTCCTTTACCACTACGTCACTCCAATTTTCATTGTCAAAATTGTATAAACATAGTAATCCCTTATTATATAAAGCAGGAGCATTTCCTGCCTCCACATTGCGCCACGTCAGCATTTTAGGTTAGCATCCTACATGGATCTAATGTGTTACTTACGTGGCAACTGATATTTGCATTAATTCATCAGTTTGTAAGGATAACTGCTATAGTTATTGTTATCCATCAAAACCGTCTCCCCTTCCCCGTCCCCATCTTTAATAACCGTCTTCCCTAACTCCCCACTCGCATAAATTCGTTTAATTCATCCGTTTTGCAATTCTAAACTTCCAATCTACTATGAAACCACTCGATCACCAACACTTTTCCTTAAATCTCCTTATTAGAAACTGTCCATTTTTCTATTCTACATAATATAATTTTTATTTACCCTCGATTGTTATTCTGATTCCTTCATTTCTTCTACTATGGCGCCGGATCAACTTGGAGATTAACGGCGTTGTACGCGAATTGATAAAAAATCAGAATTGTTAGGGTGATGCGGTCCAATTTAGGGGTTTTCAACCCCATCAATTGAAACCTCTCAATTCAATTTATGGGGTTCAATTTAGGGTTCCTCGAATCAATAATGGTATTTTAGTTACTACACAGGAAAAGAAATCATATGGGTTTTGTTGTAGATCAAGTGGAGGTTAAGAAGAGGTAACTATGAATTTCTACATATTTTTAGGTTTTTATGTTTAAGAAAAAACTGAGATTAATCAAAGAAATGTTTTTTTTTGTAGAATAAAGTATCATGGAGATTTCTAACCATTTCCACAACTTCTTCCTTTCTGATCTCTGAAGAAACGCTCAAACGAGTTTGAGACAACATCCCTGACAAAATTACATCATACTAGCTACTAATGTTCATAGTTGTGCTACGGAGAACATTTAATTGTTAATTCTATTTTTCATGAGGTATGTGCTGTTTACCTTTGATTCAATTTGTTGAATCATTAATTTCTCATTTTTTCCCAGTAATTTTTTATGTGCAATTGGTCCTAATAATCTAATCTGATTAGACACAAGTTGAACGTTCTATGTATATATATATATATATATATATATATATATATATATATATATATATATATATATATATATATATATTTCCTTCATATTTTATTGTTTGTTTGATTATTTTTTAATGTTGTTTTGGTTTAGTAAGCATTAATTTTTAGTGACACTGTCTACAATCAGAATAGTTTTGTTGTTGATCACTTATGTTTATGCAATTATAGTATGTCATAATCACATGGATGTATATGTATATATTTGGTACGGAGTAGCTTTCATTCATATCAATGACCAAAATAACATCTCAATTTGAAGTTGTCTTTTGTTTGATTATCAGTACATCTTAATTTATTTCTTCGACAAATTAGATCAGGTTGATTAGTCTCTGTTCTATATTGCTATCATTATATCTAACGACTCTAAGTTTACCGTAAAATAAAGTAGTTTATGATTAGGGTCGGCAATGGCTTGGGTCCGGGTCCATGATTTTTAGACCCGGACACGATGGGTATAGGTAGAGTCCAGGTCCTTCATGGGTCCAATATTCAATAATTTAAGTAAGTTTAAATTGTGTACTCCGTAATATATAAGACTTTCAAGTTCCAACCCAACCTGCCACTTCAAGATCTATGTAAAAACTAATGGAAAAAAAAGAACTACGAGTATGAAGAAGTTGAATGCTCCAAATTCTATGCGCAAATTACGAGCAATGGTTAAAAATGACAAGTTGAATGTTAAAATAGAACTATGTTACAGGAGGTTAGAAGGTTATAAATGAAAATTAAAAGAGAAGTGTTATTCATATAAGGGCTTATGACTTTCTGAGTATTGAATTATTAGTATTTAGTAAGTTTTTTTTTAACGGGTCCAAGGGTCGGGTACGGGTCCAAAAAAAGTAGGACCTGTAGATTTTTAGAAGGACCCATACCCGATCCGTACCCGCAGGGTAAAAAAAAACGTAAATCTTTCGCATTACCGTGGTAAGAACCAAGTAGACATTGGGAATTCACCTATCTTCAGAATTTTTTTGTGAATATTTTTGTGTTTTAAATATGATTCAGTAATTTTAATACTCGATAATTTGGTATGCTTTTGTATACTCGGTAATTCGCTATGCTTTTGTAAACGGAATAGGATAGTTGTTTGATCATATACATACACAAGTTATGTAGTGTAAATTATAAATTGTTTTATGATATTCTTTATATTTTTATATGAGTGATCAGTTGTTTTTAAGATAGTTCGTTGATTAATTTTCACATTAAACCCAATTCTATTTGATTCAAATTTACAATACAAAAAATATCCAACAAATTATAATTAATTATTATGTGATACACACTAAATATAGTGTCATGCATTCCAAGTTCGAGAAATTAATAATGTAGTCAATCAATAATGTAGTCATGCTTTTTTAACCACTTAAATAATTACTGACATTTTTCCTCGATGATGTCTTTCTTATGACAACTATATCCGTCTTAATATTGTAACTGGTCAAATAAATTTTAATGTGGTTAGTTGGAACTTAAAGGTGGCAATGAGTCAATTTGGGTCGGTCATTTTCGGGTCGGTCCGGGTTACTTCGGATTGCAAGCCTATTTCAAGTGACATGTTGTCGGATCACTTTAGGCTTGAGTCATTTCGGGATGTTGGGTCATTTTCGTGTATGAGTTATGATGTTTTTTTATTAAATGCTATGTCCTACATTTATAGTTAAACTCTACTTTGTTGCAAGATATTAATAATTGTGAATGTCATAGGATATGAAATTGTAATCCCTTATTATAGTGAATGGCAAGGGTTTATTTATTGTATCACTATGTTGATTTTGGTACATCATTTATTTCTTCTAAATATGTTGGTGTACGGATGGTCCGTTCATCATTTAAACTAAAATGGTAAGCTTATGAAGGTAGACAACCATAGAAAAATAATTGGGCAAAATAACGTGGAGCCAAATATTTTGTATTGTAAGATCGTATCACGAGAGAAGTTGTACAAATTTTGAAGGAACAATGATAGCTTGGTTATTATCGTTATATATACAAAGTGCAACCTAAAGACATCAAAACTCTTAGGAGTAATACATCTCAACAATTTTGGGAGTACTTTATAATGAACCGTATAATTCGACTTCTAATTGCGTTACTTTGATTCATTTGGGCTGGATTCGATTAGGAAATCGATGTTTTAGTATAGAAACATTCTATGCATGTGATTAATCGAATTAATTCGATTTATTCATCCGAATGATTGGGGATTAGGGTTTCGAATTAAGAACTCGGGACTTGCTAACCGAGGATACGAGAGGCTAATTTTCATTTGATTGCCACGTACTTGACATTGAAGTTAGACATGTTTGAATTGCTATATCACTATTAACTATATGCTTCATTGTTTAGTGCTCATTTATTTAGTGACTTTCTTGGTACTCCCTCCGATTTATAATTATCTTTCCATTTGACTTTTTGATGAAAAATAAGGGTGTAGGAATGTGTGGCTCAAAAGAGAAAAAGGATGAGAGAGAAATGTAAGAGTAATTCTAGATCACATGTTGATGACCCAAAATAGAAATAGGGAAGAAAGGTTGTTTCATCCCAATAAGGAAACAAGGAAGATAAATAAAAATCGGAGGGATTATATGATTTTTTTTGGATCATGTGCAATGGTAATTACCTCTTTGGCTTATGGATGCAATGGGATAAGATTCATCCATATTAATACTTTATTCGACTCATCGATTTGTTAACATTTTCTTTCTATGTGGATGTGGATATTAATGCAAGAGGAACAATTACCTAATTACTCTTTTTTAGGTCCAAGTGGCTATAGTGAGTGGATGAGTGAGAGGGTAGCCTAGGAATTGAGTGTAAAGTTAAACCAACGAGGAAATTTAAAAAAATGTTCCTAATACCATGAAAAGAAAAATGAAAGGAATGGGTGAGATGAAGAAGGACATTCTAAGCAACACATACATAAATTAAACATGTCTACTTTGCCAAATTGATGGCCGTTAATGGTTTATTAGGTTACTAAGCTACCTTTAACCTTTGTGCTGAAAACTACAGTAATAAAGTTCATGATTTTTATTAGTTGTTGGCGCCTTTTATGACATTTTGGTTCGACGGTTAAAAATTTTCATTTGGTAATTAGTTACTGTTCATCATAATTGTTTCCATGATTGTTGTAAATATTGTGAATGCCATTTTTTTTTGAAGTGTTGTGAATGCCATTTAGATGCATACATGTTCCATAAATATGAATTCTTTTGATGACTATTGTAAATAAATTGTTTTCGTGAATACTGTAATATTATAAATGAGTCACTACTATATTATAAAATTTTGAAATTCTGTATGTCTTTACCAAACAACCAAATTTGTCAATTGTAATGTAGTGGTGCCAAGTTTGATACAAAGTTGCTATACTAAGTGATGATCTTTGAGAATCACAAAGATTATAGAATAAGCATTTTCATGGCAATGGGTACATCTTTATGGTTTTATTTGACACTATGATGATTTAGGTGATGTAATTAAAATTATGGTGTTTGTTTTGTCATATGATGATTTATGTGATGTAATTGAAATCATGGTGTTTGTTAAATGTTACTAACGCCAGTGGCTTCGTGTGATATCATATGTATGTATTCATATACATTAGTGAAAGTAAGGATAAACAACATTGATAATACTCTGTATGATAGGTTTATTTTATTTTTTCTTTTCTAATTGCCTTTTTCGACAAATTTGTGTGTTGATGTCACATTGTGAACAATTTTCTATTTGATTGACTTTAAATGATGAAGGTATTCAATTTTTGTTGAAGGTGCTAACTTTATGTTTAACTTGAAGGAAATGTAGGACAACAATTAAAAAAGGAGCTGTATGGGTATTTAAAAAAGCGTGGACATGTACCTCATGAACAAGTTTAGAAGGTAATAGTGATGCAGCCATGTCTGAAGGAGTGAGAAGTTGTATGTGTATGGTGATACGTGACCATTTCGGCGTCATGGACAAAGTCGTATTAAAGTCAACCAAGCATCAATGAAGTCTCGATATTGTCAAGGCCAAAGCAACGAAGCTTGATTTTATAATAGCAGGGTAGGTGGGTGTGAAGTCAATTATACTCAAGTCTAATTGCCTACTTACTCTTTTAAGGAATGATAGGATCCCGGTTATCTATTTTGGTAATGTAGTGTCGGATCGAAAATTTTGATAGAGTTTTGTTTGGTTAGAACGGACAAGAGTAAAGTTTCCCGTTTTTTGTTTCATTATCCACGGATAGAGTTTTGAGTTTTCGACTCAGATTTAGGTTGATATGTGCTCCGAGGTAGTTGTCGAGGTTGTTTGCACCAGTTTGATATCAGGTTTCATTTCAGTAATACAATTGCACTTACTCAAATTCTGCATTGTTAGAGACCACAAAATTTCACTTAATATGATCAATTCAAACACTTGGGCACCGATGAGTATACTTAGTGTCCATCAAAATTACCTGTTTTTAAAACAAGGAAGCACGCTCCTCATTGATCCTAAGATCTATTATATACAATATTTCCGTCTTACTTACTAGATTAAGACAATATCATATGGAGTCTCATTTGTTGTACATATACTTGCATATAAAAAAGATAATTTAAGTTAGTTGTTGTAAATTATGCGTATCGATCTACCATTATATGGGACATTGGTACATTCGACAACGAAATATATATAGGACTTGACAGTCATTAAAAAAGTAGTAAAACTCAAATGAGACATTGATACTGTGTATAAAAACTTTTATGCAAAACCATCCTAAAAATTTTAAAATTATTCACCAATAAATGAAATCATGATTGACAATAGAATATGGTTGATTTGAAAAGTGAAAATGAGTATTTCGTATTTTTTGTAAAATGGGTAGTTTAAACTTGAGAAAACGAAGAACACTAAATGCAATGACATAGAGAATATAAAATTGAAATCTTACATGTAAAACCAATGACCCAAAGACATGTTATTTTATTTAGTATTAAGAGTGGAAAGACTCACGTTAAGAGTACTGATACATTATTTAATATTTAATATTACACATAAAAAATCAAATGTATTTAGAAAAAATTCAAATTAAAATAAAGGATAATTCTCTGTCATTTTCCAGCAGAGCCAACTACTTTGTAATTGGGTCATTCTCAATTAAATTTAGTATAACTTGGTAAAAATAAAGTCAATTACACAAAAAAAATATATTACTTCCACACATATATTCTGCTTTTCATATCATGTCACACGAGTCCGGCGAGTTGCTTTCAAGATTCGGTTATATCGACTGAGTTAAAATAGGGGTCAAGTCTGTTATGAGTCGAGTTATATATTTATATGGTTCGAGTTAGAGTCATATAATTCAGATCAAAAATAGATTCGGTACCGCATTTTGTTACTTCGTAAGTTGAAAAAAAATATTTTATAATATTAAATCATATTCGATATAACACAAATATTATCTTCATCTTAAATTGTTACTATTTTTTTAATGTTTGGATGTGATAATATTAAAATGAATTTCAACCAATTTTTTTTGTTCATCACTCTATTTATCTTATTAACTCCATCCGTGCAATTTGCACGGGTCAAAACTAGTACATATCGAAGGTCTTCACTTGCTTGAGTTATTCATGTTATTAATTACTTTCCTGATAAATAAATATTACATTTTCTAAAATATATAAATTTTAATTTTTATTGAAGGGATTTTTTTTTATTAATTATTATCTCAGTAATGTAAAAATATTACGATTACTCATTTTCTAAAATGGTACATACAAAAGTATACAAAAAATTAATTCATATCTCGATAATGTATAAATAATACGAGTATTCATTTTCTAAAATATATTGGTACATACAAAAGTATAAAAAAAAATCATTTTAATTATTTTTGTAATTTAGATATTAAAATTGATAAAACTTTTTTAGTACTTTCTCCAATATTGGAGTATTTATTTAACGTAAGAAAATTGTCCTTCATCAATATTTAATTCTACAGAAAATTCGCATTGAGAAGTATAAAATGCATTTTTTTAATTTAAATTTATAAATTTAGAAAGCAAAATACTTTTTTTTAATACGGAGTTTGGATATGATAAAATTATTTAACAAAATAATTAATGTGTTATGGGAATTGTAGTGATATTGAATTAATAAATGGGAAAAATCAATTGTTAATGATATACAGTACATCGGTAACTATGAATTTAAATTTTCTTATTTCTAGAGTATAATTTGTTTTCATTTTCCCATTTTTTGTATGAATGGTGTGAAACGTATATTTTACACTTATTCGACGTCATATGTCATTATACTTAGGATATCTTCTACATTTATCACACTCTTCGAAATTGGGCGAAATCTATATACTCATGTGGGTTCTTCGACTTTGATATTGAACACATTGTAATTATCGTTTGCGTCAATATTCATTTCTTCTACGTTATTTTCAACCAATATCGTCTTTTTATTCATCCTCATACGGGTTGTGATTTGCCTTTTTGACGCAAAAAAATGTTTCAACACTTTGAATTTTCACGAGTTTTTTTTTTTTTTTTGAGAACCCGACAATCGGGATTACATAGAAACAATAGCCTCTGCCTGAATGAGATTTGAAATGTATTCCGGGAGATTATCCACCCAAAGATGAGTCTCAATCCACCCGAAGGAGTATCGAGCCGCCTCGTGAGCCACACCGTTATTTCGCCTTGGCGTGAAAGACCAGAGAACCTCCTCGAACCTCGCACTTGCCTCCCTGATATCCTCTATCAACCTAAAGAAGTCATTTCGGCATGTTATCCCACGTTCTAGTACATTTACCACCTCCAAGCAGTCGGATTCCAATATAACTCGCTGATGTCCCCGACGTTTAGCCTCTTGCAAGCCTCCCAGCATAGCCTCCGCCTCCATTTCCCGTATTTCCCTATCTTCTTTCTATTAGAGGTGATCATGGGCTGGGCTGGGCCGAGCTTGAAGTAAAAAAATAGCCCAAGCACATAGGCTGGGCTGGGCCGGCCCATTTGATTGGGCCTTCTTAAGGAGCCCATATCCGGCCCTAGAGGGCTGTTGATGGGCCTCTGGGCCAAATGGGCTTTTTGGGCCATGTTATTTGCATTGACATATTGTTAGTTTTTTTTACCAAACATACCAATTTATAATACGGTTTTTCTAACGAGTGTCCACTGGGCACACGTTAATAAGCTAATTAAAGCAACATTTACATGGATATTATCAAGATAAATTGAAATATTAATTTATATTTACCATACTTAGACGATACGTGTACCCATTGATAAAGTAGGAATTTGACTTCTCGTCTATCACTCTCGGTACCATACAAATTAATAGAGTAACAAGTATTAACAAGTTATTTGAAAAACTAACAAGTAAAGTAGCAATTTGACTTCTTCTTACCATATTTCAATACATTATAATAATAAAATATGAATCTCGGATGGGCCTTATGGCCTTAAACACGGCCCATATCCAGCCCAATTTTTAGCATGGGCCTTTGGGGCTGGGCTTTGGGCTTTTATGGGCCTAAAACCCAAGCCCTCTTAAATATAGGGTTGGGCCGGGTTGGGCTTATGGGCCTGGGCTGTTTGATCACCTCTACTTTCTATGTTCCCTCCCCACATGAATTGCCCCGCCTCTCCTCGACAAATGAAACCCAACCCGAAACCCCCCCGTCCAACTGCTTGCATCACAGTTAACCTTTACCCTTCCCCCATCTGGCCTCCTCAACCCGACCATCTCCGCATTCCCCTGATCCTTCCCTGCCCGATTCCTTTGTCCTTTATCCTCATCTTCCCTTAGCTTCCCGCCTCCTCACACTCCCTTAGCACATCTTCAGTTCTTTTGACAACTTTATCCCCATTCACCCAACTCCCGTCAAAGACTCACTTATTACGTGCCTCCCACATAGCCCAACATCCCACCATAAGCTTCCCTCGCTCTTGACCCTCCAACTTCCTCCACACATCCTCCACCCACTCCCTCACCCTCTCATGCCCAACATCCTTCTTTATCTCCACCCCCAACCCATCTCAAACCCTCCCTCCCACCCACACCTTTTAACAAGGTGGAGACATGTCTCCACCTCGCAAGAGCAAATAGGACAAAGAGCATCACCTTGGCGCACACGACTAGCGATATTGTAATTAGTAGGTAAGGCGTCGGAACAAATTAAAGTTGCCAGAAGAATGACTTAACTCGGGGAAGAATCTTAGCCTTCCATATGCAATTCCATAGCTTTCTTTCCTCTGCATGATTTGATGGCCCCTGCTCCTCCAAGATACTCTCAGTGAGTAATCAATATGCCGATTTGACCGTGTAGCAACCCATCTTATCCGGCCCCCAATACCAACGATCCTCCTTCGAACCCGTACTAAGCCGTGTCCGGAGGATCGCCTCCTGCTCCATCGGTATGAAGAGTTGATGTACCTTGCCTTCGTCCCACTTCCCTCCTCCTGCGGTCATCAGCTCACACACTAGCATGCCCCTGTTTCCCTCATCACAAGGTGACAGAATTCTTTTCGTGACCTCACCATGTAACCATGGGTCTTCCCAAACTCTCGTGCCAAGGCCATTAGCAATACTCCTACGTAAACCGAGCTTAACAACCTCCTTCGCCTCCCAAATTCCTTTCCAAGCATAGCTAGGACATCTCCCGAGGTTCGCCTGCAAGAAGGATCCTCCATTATGATATCTAGCTCGATAAATTCTAGCAAGCAGGCTATCCAGCTCGTTAATCATCTTCCAAGCCTGTTTCCCCAGAAGCGCGAGATTGAAATTATGAAAATCGCGGAATCCAATTCCCCCAAGTTCCTTCAGTTTACACAATTTGCTCCATTATGATATCTAGCTCGATAAATTCTAGCAAGCAGGCTATCCGTCTCGTTAATCAGCTTCCAAGCCTGTTTCCCCAGAAGCGCGAGATTGAAATTATGAAAATCGCGGAATCCAATTCCCCCAAGTTCCTTCGGTTTACACAATTTGCTCCATGCGATCAATGATATCTTCCTCTTCTCATCCTTCATACCCCACCAGAATCTAGAGACCATCGCCCGTAGCTCTTCACAAAAATTCAGAGGAAGCTTGAAAACACTCATCGCGTAAGTAGAGATTGATTGGGCTACTGTCTTTATCATAATTTCCCTACCCGTCTTGGACAAGAACGTACCTCTCTATCCTTGTAATTTTTTATTCAACTTGTCTCGAAGAATCCTTGTGAGTGCTACCTTGGATTGGCCCAGAACCATCGGCATGCCCAGATAATTTCCCGGGTTGTCCACACTTCTCACCCTGAGAATAGATACCACATTGTCTCGGTTCACAGTCGGAGTAGAATAGCTGAAAGAAACAGTAGTCCTGTCAAAGTTAACCATTGACCCGATGCCCTCTCATACTCCGCTAGGACGGCCTTGACCTTTGTAGCTTCGCTGACATTTGCTCGACAAAAAAACAAACTATCGTCAGCAAAAAGTAAATGGGAAATTATCGGAGCATGTCGAGCAACTCTAATACCGTGAAGGGACCTCCTTTCAATCGCCCTTCTCATCAAATTGGACAGAACTTCCGCACACAAAATGAACAGATACGGGGAAAGCGGGTCCCCTGTCTAATCCCTCGTCCCGGGCGGAACTCCTCACCCGGTTTCCCATTCAGTAGAACCTGGTAAGAAATAGAGCTAACACAATGCATGACACGGTCAATCCACCAATCATCAAAACCCATAGTCCTAAGCACCCGCTCTAAGAAAAACCACTCAACTCTATCGTAAGCTTTGGCCATATCAAGCTTAATTGCCATGTACATACCCCTCCCCTGTACGGGTATTTTCATATGATGAAAAGCTTCAAAAGCAATCAAAATATTATCAGTTATCATTCTCCCAGGGGTAAAAGCACTTTGATTTTAAGAAATAATTTTACTCAAAAAAAAATTAAGTCTGTTGGCCAGAACTTTGGAGACGAGTTTATAAATGACATTACATAAACTAATAGGACGAAATTCGCCCATCGAGCAGGGATTCTTCTTCTTAGGAATTAGTAATATAAAGGTTTTATTACACCCGACCGGTAAAAGGGCCCCACGGAGTACCTCTAGAACCATACCTGAGACCGACTTACCAACAACATGCTAGTACGTCTGGTAAAACAGTCCATTCATTCCGTCCGGTCCCGGCGCTTTGAGTGGATGAATCTGCTCCAATGCCATCATGACCTTCTCTTCGGTGTAATTCCTACGAAGTTCGTAGTTCATAGCCTCCGAGACTCTCCCCTCCATACCTATCAGCACATCATCGAAATTTCTCGGCCTGTTCGAGGTAAAGAGATTCGTAAAGTAGCTCCTCGAAACCACCTCCAGCTGACATGCCCCTTCTCTCCGCGTCCCCTCATCATCGATAAGAAAGTTAATCTGGTTGCTTTGTTTCCTAGCCGTAGCCTTCTTGTGGAAATAACTCATATTCTTGTCACCTTCTTAAAGCCACAATGCTCGGGATCTTTGTCTCCAGAATTGTTCCTCCTGTCTCAATAAGGCCGCGATCTCCTTCACCACTCTCCTCCTCTCTTCGACTTTCGCTTTAGTTCTCTCCTCCCTATCAAGCTTATCAAGCCGCCTCCTTCTACGATTCATATCCTTCAGGATCTTCCCAATATTAGATCCTAATATTAATGCTTTTTCCAGTTCATAAGAGCTTCCCCACATCTCTTAATACGCTCAAGTACATCCACTTCTCCCCCTTCCCACTCCTTCGCTACCACATCTTCGCACCCTTGCTCTCCCACCCAGACTTGTTCGAAACGAAAAATCTTATTCCGCCTATCCCCACCCTCCCTTGTCTAGAGCTCGACCTTAATTGGGGCGTGATCCGACCATTCCCGAGTTAGGTGCTTGAGTTTCGCATAAGGGAAAAGATCGAACCAACTCTCGTTGCCCATCGCCCTGTCGAGCCTACTTTGTCGATTCATCTCACCGCCTATTTTCACGAGTTTTACACTATTCTTCTAAATTCAATAATTTCACAAATATACCAGGCAATAACGTCTTCATGTTAAACTACTTATTAATTATCTTTGATATTTTCTAATTGCAATAAAAAACCTCAACCCGTGAATTTTCACGAGTTAGTACACTAGTTTTGTTCAATGACCAACCAAACGCCCTAGTCATTGTTGTGTGCTTGCTTTACTCCCTTGTAAACTCCTTCCGTTCGATTTAAAGGAGGGTCTCTGGGACCATAACTTAAGTCCTCTTTCCTCCAAACTCCATTGTTGCAGAACACCGCATCCCTCAAAAATGGCGGTAAGACTTCTCACTCTCAGATCTATCCCCAATTTCAATTCTAATCAGTCTCTTCTTCCCTTTCACTGATAATTGCACTTTCAATTCATCGCAGGATTCCTCCGGCAAGACGCTGATGGATCTCATCACGGCGGATCCCACGGCGGCGCCACCACCCTCCAAAATGTCCTCGGCCTCAGCTCCTCCTCCTACGTCGTCTAATTTCCCGGCATCGTCGCCGTCGATGTCGCCGTCGACGGCGCTCGGAAAACCAGTCGTCGATCGGAAGTCAAAGAAGACTACGCTTTTGCAGATTCAGAGTGATACCATTTCCGCTGCGAAAGCTGTTCGTGCTAACATCATGCCTCAAAAGAACAACAAGAAGCGAGTACGATCTTTTGATTTCGTTGTTGATTTTAAATGTGATTCTGTTACTGTGATTGAGGTTGAATGTAATGCGGTATGATTATGTTTCGTTATCGCTAATATGGTTGCTGGTGTGATTCGACATTGTGATGTTTAATTGTAAGTGGATCGTGAGTGGCAATTTGGCTTAGACTGGATATTCTTTAGGTGGAACGGAACCATGTCAATTTTGCACCGTCTTTATGATTTGTTTTTGTGCTAATGAAGCTGGCCGAAGTGGAATTTAACGTTTTTTTCTTTCTAAATGGCGAAATAGTAATCATTCGCTGCTATTTGTAGCACAATTCACATCATGAGCCACCGAAAAATAGCATTGTGCTGTTTACAAAGGGTACGATGCATCAATGTTTCACTCCCTTGATTCGCCATATGCGAGCGCGGAGCGCCCTTAAGGCAGCTGGGTAATGGTGTGGTTATTGTGTGGTTTTGTTGACTGATACGGAATTTAACTTGAATGCGAGTGGAATAACTGACAAAGTAGAACTAGTGAAGTAAGATCATGGGTAAAGGATCATAGGCGAAATCATGAGTGACATTTGAATTAACTGTGTGAGATGGGACACAGTTGATGATGTTTGAACTAATGAAGTAGCGTCATGGGAAAAATCATATGCGTTGCTGAAAATTATCCGTGACTTCTCATTTTGTGTACTGTGCTTGGCAGCCCGTGTCATATGCTCAACTTGCAAGAAGTATACACGAACTTGCAGCTACCTCCGATCAGGTATGTATTGAGCACACTCTCCCTCCCACACAGCTAGTAATTATGCTTATGTTTTTAGCTTATTTGCTGATTTTTTTCCCTATTTGGCCGTATTCTTGTAGAAAACTTCTCAAAGACAATTAGTGAATAATGTGTTCCCGAAGCTTGCTGTTTACAACTCAGTTGACCCATCTTTGGCTCCTTCTCTTCTTATGGTAAGTTCTTTTGTGAGAAACTGAACTGTGTATATCTTTACTCTTTAATTCACAAAAAAAGGGGGTTTGCTGACTGTTGAAGGCAAGCATTGGATATTCCATTCCTTGATCATATGTTCGATATAACAGTGTTTCCCTTGCTTTTTTTTATTGCCTTGGTTAACGTTGTTAATTGAGAGATGAGACTAGGATTTCCGACACATAATTCCATGTCCCGTTGTGTATTGCTATTTGCTAGTGGGATATCCCTCGCTAGCATTTGACCTTAATTTTGAATTCTTGTCTTGTCAAGTCAAGCTAAAGCTTGCCTTTTTTTTCAAAGGGAAGGAACAGAGATATAATCACACTGATTCTCAAAATGTTGAGAGAGGGTAATAGTGCGCTTTATCATCCAGCTAATGTACCGGACTGTGACAAAAGGCGAGTATACATTTAAAGGTCATAGCAACATTACCTAGTGCCTAAAGGCTCTGTAAATGGTGCGATAATGTGGGTTGTATATAGATGGTGTTAGCGCTACGCTAACAATACAAAAAGTTTAATTCAGATGATCCATGACGGACTTTGCTTTAAAAATTGCATCGAATGATTTTTTAACTTCATAAATTAAAAGAAGTGCAAGACATTTTTCTTTATCATAGCATTGTCCATTTTGGCCCTGTTGGAAATGCCACAATATGAAACATAGCTATTCTCACTAATTTCGAATTGTTTAGTACTACGTTATACAAAGCATTTTATTTTAATCCATATATTGTAATCTGACCAAGACATTTATCTCTAGGCTATCTTTTAAATTTCTTAAAAAGAAAGAAAAGAAGATGAGTAGTAACTTTGTTGAAAGGCATTTTGTGACAAGTTTTAGGCTGAAAGTTTGTCATCTTTCTTTGGCAGCTTGATCAGCAGTGTGAAGACAGAAGTGTTCTACGCTACGTCTATTATTACCTGGCGAGAATTTTATCAGATACTGGTTCACAAGGTCTAAGTACAGGAGGTGGAATACCAACCCCAAATTGGGACGCTTTAGCAGACATTGATGCCGGTGGTGGGGTTACTCGAGCTGATGTTGTTCCTAGAATTATCCACCAGCTCAGTACCGAGTCTCTGAATGAGGATGTTGAATGTGAGTAATTCCTGGAAACCTGTTGTCATCAAATAATTTCTCATGTGGAAAATGATCTTGGCTAACCATCTCGGCTAGCAATTTAGTATTGTAGTCCCATTTGGGCCCATTTGCCATGTTTCTAATTAGCTGTATGTATCTATATGATGTCTAGATTTTCTTTTAAAAGATCTTATCGTCTGAGTTTGTTAGGCTGTTATCTGTATAATCCCGAGTGAAGCTGTTCTCAATAGTAACTGAAGTGGATAGGGAAAGGGATCCAAGGGTTTGTACATAGAGGTTACTCCCTCCGTCCCACTAAGATTGCCCTGTTTCATTAAAATACTCCCCAGTCCTCACATATAATGAGGAAATGTCCCAATCTTTTTGGGACGGAGGTAGTATATTTATTTAACACCAATTTTTTTCTTCCTGTCAAAAGTTGTTTTAAGTGTTACTTGAATTAACACTTCAAATTGTAGCATCCATTTTTTTGTACCACAACAGCAACAAAACCTTAGGCCCAAAATGATTTGGAACTACTAACTTAAGTTGCAGTAGGTGACTATCAACGCGAGGTGGGGAACAATGCAAAATCAGAGAAAAGGAGAAACAACAATAAAAACTGAAACTAGATCGGCCAAAATAGCAGAAGGGTGAAAAATTGTAAAAAAAAAGACAGTAAATGAGCAAAATCTTTTGAGATACACAAGAGAATTTTAAATGGGAGAATTAAGGGTAAAGACAAATCAAGAGGGGAAAAAATATTACGGAGTACAAAACGATGGGAAAGATTCAAATAATAAAAGAAAAAAAAACTTAACTCCACTATCTACATGGATAATTGTCTTTGACTGTTTGTGTCTTACTCTCTGGGTTAATTTTAGGATTTCCTCACTATATGATTTTCTTTAATGTTGTGCAGAATTATTTGATATGGTGATACAAATGTGTTTCAATTTTGTTAATCAAAATAGCTGGATGCAACACTATCTAGAACATGCAATATAATCTCTTGTAACATGACATACAAACGTTCTTTTGGGAGGGTGGAGTGGAAATTGCATTGGCGTGGCTTCATTTTGTCTGGGTGATCAATGATATACAAACATTAGGTTTGGTGTGTAGGATTGATATTTCACCAACTTTTGTACACATTGTATATCTTTCGTAGCCAAAAATTTAGTGATATGCTGGCTAGGATGATGTGTCCTCTTCATTTCAGGAGTTCATGTTTCATTTTCTGAAGCTAGCGGTATGATTCACCCAAATTGAAATTTGTCTTCTTATTTTTGTTTATAAGACTACTCACGATAGGTTTAGAGCATAGTTATTTATCTCTTATTTTCATCTAGGTGTTATTTAGGGTATTTTTTTTCATATGGGCATCATCCCCAAGTTTTGAGGTGTCTTTTATATATGGGTGCCACCCCCTCATCGTATATTTTTGTGGTTGGACATCACCCCTTTGGAGTCCCTTAATATATTTACCTATCAAAATACTGGTTTATACTTGCGAGCGATTGGTGGGTATCTGTGTGTGTGGGTTGGTTGGTTAAAGTTTCTTACTTATGTAGTTTCAAGATATCTGCAGTCTTACCTACTCTTTGGGATTGATTATGCACAAGAATCGTTATTTTTCGCTGTTTGCTTGGTAGAGTTTCATCATTGAACAACTTGGTAGAAGCTTGTGTACTTGGGTTTTGGGTAATCTTAGTGGTAAAGCCTTTTGCTCTTTTTTTTAATATTTTTTTTTTCGAAAAGAGACTGGTGGCAATATATTTGACAATAAGTTCTATTCTCCAACCTTGCATAAAGTATAAATCTTGCCGTTTTCAAGGTTCATTCCAGCTTGCTATCTTTACGGGTTTGGCAGTGATGTAGCTTCATTCGTGCTTTTTTCGACATGATACCAAATAAAGCTAATACCATCATTGCTTTGAGATACATCAACTAGAGAAGTACTGAGCAAGCAGCTTGCCATAGCGACCTCCCCCCCCCCCACACACACACAAGGCCACAACCACCACACGTGTTTGCATCATTTTGGTAGAAGGGTTGTTGCAACTACTTATTTTTGCGATCATGGCTGACCTATTTTTTTTGTTTGTTGAAGTTCATGCACGGAGAATACAAGCACTGAAGGCTCTTACTTATTCTCCTTCAACCAACTCTGAAATTCTACTGAAAGTGTATGAAATTGTTTTTGGAATTCTTGACAAGGTTTGTTTGCTGGGAACTTATGTTCTAGATTATTATTCAGAATGATTCTCTCTCTGTTCTTGTGTAGTTGTATGTAATAAAAAGCTAAGAATTAGAAGTCACTTGCTGATTTGTACCAGTTTAAAAAGCTATATGTCTGGTACTTTTGTCTTGTTTCTGCCCCTGGATTGTGAAATTTTATTTATGTGAATTTTCGAACTTCTATAATCAAAGAAATTTCACCCACAGCTCGAAAGCGCGCTGGAAGGCCTGAGCCGCTCAATCGTTTTTACAAACAGTTTTTGGTGGCTTCTATTGAGTACTTTAGTCTGGGTGACACTGATATGTGGTTAATGACATGTTTCATCTTTTCTGACATTGTTGGGAAAGTATAAGCAATTTTCTTGCATTGCAATGAATCATATTTGAAATATCTTTCATCTCTATGTTGTTTGTCTATCTTGTTTACTGTTGACGCTGTATGATCACATATTCACATCCATTTATCTGCTTTGTCAGAGGATACCTTTTATGCTTGTATCATTAGTTTAGTTGAGGGATGTATGTCTCTTGTGGACTTGTGGTCCTTGCCCCTTTTCTTCCTCAAGGTCTTCTGAAGATCTATTTTCTTTCCTTTTCTGTTTGGTTCAGTATAACGTGGGAACAGTGCTTTATTGTATCTTTGTTTTACAGGTTGGTGATGGACCTAATAAACCCAAGAAAGGGATATTTGGGACTAAAGGCGGTGACAAAGAGGTAATTTTAATCAAGTTAGATAAACTGCTTGAGTTCAAATGTGTCCCGTCTTTGAATAGTATTCTCCTGGTGTTTATTAGTTAGTTGACTGCGTTCTGCGTCCATATTGTATCAGCATGGTGGACCAGTGAGAATCTCACCATTTATAGTTCATGTTTCTTTTATCAGCTAGTTATGGTTGTGCTGGGACTGGTACATGACATTATTGAATATGAAAGCATTTTGGGTTGGAGGACTAGAAGAAACTTGTATGCACATATGTAAATACTGAGGTTTTCTCCTTATTATAAATTTGCAGTTCATCATCCGAAGTAATTTACAATATGCTGCCCTAAGTGCTTTGAGGAGACTACCCCTGGACCCTGGAAATCCTTCATTCCTTCACCGTGCGGCACAGGGGTAAACTTTTAGTCAATGTTTTTTTGTTCTATACGGATGGTCATATTGTGCAAAATGTACAACGAAATGTTCTTGCAATAAGAACATGCATAATATCCAAGCTATATCATGCACGGTTGTTATATGAAACTATACCTTTTAATGCAAGAAAAGTCTTATCATTTTTAGGATTTCATTTGCTGATCCTGTCGCCGTGAGGCATTCATTGGAGATACTCTCTGAGTTAGCAGCTAAAGATCCTTATCCTGTTGCAATGACACTAGGTAAGAATATTTTAGCTAAATTCATTGGGAAAGTGGCATTGTGTGGATTTGTATTTTACTGGTACTTTTCCCTGTTACATGCTTATAATTATCAGCCTTGGTGATCCATGTTTGATCCTCAATATTCTGCAATGTATTGCCTTTGATTAGAACACCAGCTACATTTAGAGAATATCTGGGTCCAATGGTAGGTAACTTTGATTATTTGGAAGACTAGGATGTCATCTTGAAGAAAGTCCTGAATAGCAATAACACCACTTATTGGAGTTACTGCCTGGGCTAGTGCACTACAAATATTCGAGTCTGAGGCCACCACGATCTTTATTTACAAATACTTTCGGGCGTTCACTTTTTAAAAAATGAGAAGGAAATTTTGTTTAAGAGTTTTAATAACTTGGCTATCCCGCACTAGATTTCTGTGGCTGTCATACATGGTTTCCTGAGCGTCAATTTCTACTATTTTTTTTTATTCCAGGGCAACTCTTTGAGAATGGTGTGTGTATGTGTGAGACTGTGAGTGATTGGAATCATCTGCTCTTTTTGTTTATCAAGCAACACTTATCATCTTCTGTTTTTAAGCTGCCTAATTATATCACTTTCCTGATGCAGGAACACAAATTTCCCCTGGAGGTATGTAATCTTAAATCTGTAACTTTCCTTTTCTCCACCGTTTGCCATCTGTTTCTTTTTATAGGTTTGCCTTCATTGTCTTTCATGCCCTTTTGTGGGATAGACTATAGAGATAGTGAGCAATGTGTGATAATTGTCATGTTTGGCTAACTAACCTGGTATGATATTTTAATAGTTGAGAGGAAATGTAGCCATTCATTATATAGCAAAATGAATGGTCTATAATCTTTTTGACGTGGCATATACATGTGCTGATGAGCTCCTAACTTGTTAATGAGCTTCTGAAAAAAATGAGTTTGTTAAAACAAAAACTTGTCTGTTAAGGTTAAGTGTGGACAGAGTTGAAGGGTGGGTGGAGGCTTGGAGCTGATGTTTTCCTAGAGAGACGTAAAGATGTGTAATTTGCATGCAAGGTCTGGGCAAATCCCGGTAAATAACATAGTTATTTGTTTATCTAGGTGCATTGCATGATGTTCTTCATTTGCATGACGTCTTTGCTAGAGTTGCACTTGCAAAACTATGTCATACAATATCAAGAGCTCGAGCACTGGATGGTAAGTTTTTTTATAGCGCATATTAATCTCTCTTAGAATTGGTGAGATCAATGATATTGTTATGAATATGCGCAGAAAGGCCTGACATCAAAACACAGTTTAACTCTTTACTGTATCAACTCCTCTTGGATCCAAGTGAAAGAGTTTGTTTTGAGGCAATCCTATGTGTATTAGGAAAATTTGACAACTCAGAGAGGTATATATATATATTTCCGTAGATAATTTCAAAAATTTTGTCTTAGTTTTCTTGAATGGCTTTCACATTTATATCGCTCCCTGAAAATCCTGCATAACAAAAAACTCGCCTATCTTGTAATGTTGAGTGAGTTATGTGCTCTTCAGATCAGAAGAAAGAGCTGCTGGGTGGTATCGTTTAACTCGAGAGATTTTGAAGCTTCCAGATGCACCATCTGTCTCATCAAAAGATGCTAAAAAAGAATCTAAGAAGGATGCTAAGGATGAAGGCACTGATGTGGCCCCTCCAAAGCCCACTAAAGATAAATCCAAGAAGGCAAGGCGACCTCAGCCCCTTATCAAACTAGTGATGAGAAGGTTCGGGTTTATACTATATATTTCTTTGCTTAGTCTTTGCTTCTGTAACCAAAAGCTCAATTATGTTAAGCTCTATTCATGAGGTAGATTTGGAATTATTTTTATTATTTTATTTTTGTATGGCCTCCATATATTCCTTTCTTTTCTGTGAGGGGTCTTATGAACATACTTTTGACTATGTTCCGCATCTTTTGCTACAGATTAGAGAGCGCATTTCGTAGTTACTCAAGGCCTGTACTACATGCAGCTGCAAGGGTTGTGCAGGAGATGGGTAAAAGTCGAGCTGCAGCTTTTTTCCTGGGCTTACAGGATATTGATGAAGGAGAATATGTCAATACATTTTCAAATACAATGGATTATGAGGCAGATGGTACTGAGAGTTCACACCCTGAAGGTAAGTTGCATGCATTTTTAATAATGCTGGCTGTCCTTCGAAAACTGCTTTGCATACAGTTCTTTAATTGTTACTTTTGGACAAATATGCACGGCGGTTTTTGAGATATGCAAGATCCGTTTCACGTCAAGCATCTAGCCAATGTGTCTTGGGTATATACAATAGCCTGCTATAATTATTTATGAAAGGTGCTTTATTGTTTTGAAAGACCAGCTGCATAATGTAATCCTGTTACATGACCTGTAATAAGTAATACTCCGTAAGGAATAACATCAAGTTCTGTGTGTGTCATAGTCTTCCTTCTATTAATGAATGAGGATGATTATATAGATCTACTTCTCAGACCGAAAGCTTTATTCTCAAGTATTACTCCCTTCGATTCAACCCAATGTACCCACTTTCCTTTTGAGTACAGTCCCATTCAATGTTCCCCTTCCTTGCGTAGTAAAAATTGGACCAACATACCCTTGTTACATACTTATATTTACACAAACTGCATTAATTATCACTCACTTACACTCGCTAAATTTACCCACAATAACATCTTTGGACTTAAGTAGCCTTACTTTAATTCAAGAACGCCCCTTATCCTCTCACCAAACCCGTCACCACAGTCAACCACCAACCATTCACCTCCGTTCACTTTCGTAACCCCGCTGCACCTCACACCACCTTGCACAACTACCTCATCACTACCCTTAAAACTCACCTTACAGGTGTCACCACCACCGCCTTGTGCCACCACCTCATAACTACATGCATCCATCTCACCACATCCCCACCACGTTCACCTTCTTACAGCCACTGCTAAAGCTCACCAGCCACCATATCCCCATCAGCCCACTACCCAGCCCTTATGTAGCACCATCGGACACAATCTTGGACCATCACAAACTACCATGCACGATCTCTGACCACCATGTACCACTACATGCATCCTCAAACCACCACGAACCAACATGTATCATCTCGCACCATCTCGGTTCCACCTTGCAGCTTCACCTTGTTGCATCGTGATGTTACCTGTGTGTCGCACCTCCAATCCTTAAACATTTTTGTTTGATTTTCGAGTATGTTTTTGAGCCCAATCTCAAATTACCACGGACCACCATGAATCTTCTCGCACCACCTCGGTTCCACCTTCCCGCTTCACCTCCTAGCATCGCGATGTCACTTTTATATTGCACCTCCAATACCTTGCATTTTCATTTGACATTAGGGTATGTCCGCGATGTCATTTTCATTTTAAAATGTGGATCTACAAAAATATAGGGAGAATCTTGGAAATTAAGTTTGTCATTGACATTGTCGGTGATGATAGAATGCATGACTCAAATTTTGAACAAATAATGATGGTTGGTGCTGGATATTCACCGGCGGTTGGCTCTCTTAGGTGGTAGGAACTGGTTAGTCTGGTGTGGTCAGGTCATGATAGAGCAGAAAAGTAACTTCTAAGTATAAGGGTATCTGAGACTTTTTGCTATTATTGAGAAACATTTCTTAAAACTTGTGCCGGGGCCGACGGATACCTTGGATTGATTGGAGGGACTAATGTTTAAGCTACCTGGAGTACCTTGTCATTTAGCGACTATGTAATATTCTTCTTACGGAAAGTATCGAGAGCAGTATATTTTTCTGTATAGCTTTGTTATCAAATGCATTAATGACTTCTGGTACATACGCAGAATAATTGAAGGGCATACTGTTTGCATACTTTCTATCAATTTCTATTTCAGTGCAATTAATTTGTATTTGGCTTACTTTTATGGGTTGAAATACTCCGGATTCTCTCTATCCTCAGGCATCAGAACAAGCTCTGTGTCCAATGGAACTGCTCCACGGGACACTATTGCAAGCTTACTAGCTTCCCTAATGGAAATTGTGCGGACAACAGTTGCTTGTGAATGTGTGTATGTTCGTGCAATGGTAGTCAAGGCATTGATCTGGATGCAAAGTCCCCATGAAACATTTGATGAACTGAAATCGATTATTGCATCGGAACTATCAGATCCTGCATGGCCAGCGGCATTGTTGAATGATGTTCTTCTCACTCTACATGCTCGATTTAAGGTTAGTATCTTATGCTGGTAACTTAGCTGGATATTAGTATCCTCTTTGTGGTCTAGATCCTTATTTACCAACTACTATAAGTAGGTCAAGCTATGTTGGGTAGGAAGCCCCCATTTCTTTAGCTGTGTTTTTATAGTAATTGCAGCGACTTCATTTAGCCTATGGATTGCCACTTTTGATTTTACTACCAATGTTCAATTCTTGTATGGAAGAAACTCTTTCTTGTTTGTGGGATAGTTTAGTGTAGCAACAAGGCTCATGGACCGATGTGATAAGGTGGTAGGGCGGGGTACACTTGGCTCCTTTTGGTAATTTTATCTTTTTTTTTTGCTTTGGGAGTTGAGAGACCTTTGAGCATGGGATGGGTAAGCGAATCTTGACCTCATACGGCGAGGAAACCCCTTCCCAAGGTACTCTTATCCTAGGTTGGCAACATTGTTATGAGCTACTACATATATACTCCAACATAAGAGTGAGAGATGAAAATCAAACTTCCAACCTTGTGGCGGGAGGGAATATTAAGGGCGGTGCCATGCCAGAGCAAAGGTTGGTGACTTTGGATGGATCAAAGGGTGGTTTCCATATTTTTATCAGTTGGATACCGTTACAGGTGGACTCTAGAGGGCTAGGTCCCATCTCCATCAGACAATCAGTTATGTTTGTGTTTCGATTTACGTAATACATGAGGGTGTTTGATAAGCATAAAGCATTGATAGTCTTATTTATGGATGATGGTAGGGTATTATATGTGGTAACCAGTTGTTTACCAGTGTATCACGAACTATCATGTAAGAGAGTATGGTGCCCAAGTCTGGCATCATTGCAAAAATTCTGTAGCATTTTTTGAATAATTAATTTTCGTTGCATGAATGGCTTCTTGAAATAGTTGTGTTAATATTATCACTAAGAATTTATTGACGTAATAAAAACTAGTATAGATCTCATGCAATTGCATGGTTTCTTACGGAATAAGTGCATAAATGAACCAATAACTAAAATATTATTTCGTAGTAGTTTATTACATAATACTCTGTACAATTTTGGGCTGAATATGAAAATGTGTTATTAGTACTATTAGTATTAGTATTAGATTTAAAAGTTGAAAAGGGGATACATTTACTCTTTTGATTAATATAATTGACTGAGTACTCTTTGAATTAAATAGCATCAAATACTCTTTCCGTCTCGGTCATTTGTTTGCTTTTATATTATTTGTGAGAAGTATTTTAATCATCAAAGATAAACAGATGACCGAGACAAGGGAGTAATAATTAAATAAATATTTGTTTTTTTTTTTGTTTTTTTTTTGTTTTTTTTTTTTTTGAAATGTTTTTCATCTTCCATGATTTATGATAACATGTGATTCGTATAATTAGAGTTTTATAAATATTAATTAGTAGATGATTAGTTTCCATAATTATGTGTTTCCATAATTGAAAAGTAAGGTTTTTGGAGGGAAAACATTTAATGAGAGGATGGCATGTGTGCTAGAGTTATCCTTTTAGTATATAGGGGATGGCTGTCAGTGAGTTTTAGCTTAAACCACAGCTCGAATGGGACTTGTTGCAACAAAATTGAGGCATGACATTATGTGAATTCATGTGATCCTCTTAAAAGAAACTATTCTAGCCTAATGACTGCCAGCAGAAATATGCACATCCTCAGTGAAAGAATGAGCATAAGCAATAATACATTTACAACTAATCTCAAGAAGTAACATTTTGTCATTTGGGTAAGAGTTACTGTTGAAATTTGTATTAGACCATGTACTGGCTGAGCAAAACAGTTCTTTCGGTTAATTTCATGTCCACCTCTTTCTCTTTATAAAGTATACATACGTTCTATTGGATTTCTCTGGAGCTGTTATCGACTTGTCATCCTATTTATGAGAATCTCTTGCATATAACAGTTGTACAACAAATCATTTGTAAGACCACTTTACTCAGAAATTGGCGGCCCTGTATATATTTTCAGTAATCCCTTATTTTGTAACCCTTTTAATACTGACAATTACATTTTTAGCTAGTAATGTTTACGACCATTTTGTCACTAGCAGTGATCTTTTCTTCTATCTAGTGTTTTATATTATTAGTAACCATTTTACGACACTCAGTGACCAATTTATATTTAGTTGTGAAATGGTTACAGTTATGTGTCTATAAGACATACAAGAGATACACTTAATGCATTGTTGTCCGTTTTCTTTTCATTTGTTTAGGATATGAATTTGCATTACTTTCTATTGTGGATTTATTTCATGATTTTCATCTGACTGCAGGCAACTCCTGATATGGCTGTAACTCTACTTGAAATTGCTCGTATTTTTGCCACAAAAGTTCCTGGAAAGATAGATGCTGATGTACTACAGCTACTATGGAAAGTAAGTGCGAAGTTTCTGTGAATGCGACACTTATCTCAATTCTTGTGTGCATGAAACCCTGTATAATGTACCTTTTTTTAGTTTCATGTAAGTTTCACCTTGGTTTACCTTCTATTGGTGATGTAAAATGATGAAATTGCATGGATTTTTAATAAGGGGATGGACACAGGAGTATGAATATGTGTTAGCGTGTGTGCCCCTCTTTGACACAAAGTAGATACTGCTATACTTTCGAGAAAGCTTCAGATTACCGATATGCAAATTGCATTAGTTCCGTTCTTGGCAGTTGATGGTTTTGATTCCCTTTTCTAGGATGAAAGTATGAAACACTAGCGATAGATAGTTTCATGTTTTATTTTGCATTTGATCAAAGTGTTCCAAAGTTAACTAGTTTGGTGTACTTGATTTTGACTTGAGAAGTAAAGTTTGGACTTGGCTTAGGCTTCGAGGTACTCCCTCCACGTCTTGAGGTTCCTCCTCTTTCTCTAATATATGTGAGGAGTATTTTATTAAAAGGGGAGTAACAACATGTGGTGGGAGTATTATTTAAAATAGACAGATATTTCATTCCAGGTTGATGTTACTTCTTCACATAGTTTTTTAGTTTTTTTGTGATGGTTGCACCGTTGCACAATGATAGGGTTATTTTCTTTTGCACGATGAGTTTGGTCCTTGCTGATTGCTAGAAAGAGGTGTAATGATCTGTTCATATTGTTTTCCTGCTGAGGTGCCAGCATCATTGTGGTACTGCCAGTGATTACCATATCCAGCATATCCAGCATCATTGTGGTACTGCCAGTGATCCTTTATTGATGTTTAAGCATTTACAAGCTATTGTAATATTGCTTTGCCAGTTGTTGGTTTAGATGTGGCTGTGGTTTAATATCTCTCCTCTCCAACAATTGATTGGGCAGTTAGATGACCGTTCTTGGGCATGAGTAGTGTCATTCTTAAGATATTGAGTTTTCTCATCATTGTTTTTTTAACCTTGTTTTTATCCTATTGTGTATTCATATTAATTTGATCTACTTGGTAACTAGTGTAATTACTGTGAATGTTGTTGGTTTAGGTGCTAGCTATTCCTTAAATAATTTTCTGTAATTGTTGCAGACATGCCTTGTTGGGGCAGGTCCTGATGGCAAGCACACTGCTTTGGAAGCAGTGACTATAGTTCTTGATCTACCACCTCCACAACCAGGATCTATGGCGGGAATTACTTCCGTGGATAGAGTTTCAGCTTCTGATCCAAAGTCGGCTTTGGCATTACAGAGACTAGTCCAAGCAGCGGTAAACATATACTATCTACATTGTCCATATATGATTTTGTGGTTAACAATCGTCGACTTTAAATGATACTTTCTCATATTATTAGTATACATACTACAGGGTACTTTAAAAGTGAGTATGAAAATAAATTTTGTTTAATCAAATGTGACAAATTTTACATTGTATCTTTTCATATATTTAGAGAAGTTAATCAAAATGTCATTAGTCCACGATACTATAAATATGGAAGGGAGGTTATATCTAGAGGTGGCAGTTCGGCCCGGCCCGGCACGAATTTTGGCACGACCGGCCCGGCACGAATGTGAAATCGGGCCAGGCACGGCGGGCCGTCGGGCCGGGCCGCGGCGAAGAAGTGGGCGAAAAGCCCGTGCCTGGCACGGGTCCGACCCGGTCCGGCCCACTGACAGGCACGCGGGCCGGCCCGATCAGGCATGATTGGCCCGGGCACGGTGGGCCCGAGGCCCGGCCCGGCCTCACCTCCCTGTCCCTGCATGCTGCTGCTGGCTGCTGTGTTGTGTTATCTGCTGCTGTGCTGTGTTGTCGCACAGCCTTCACTTCTTCCCATATTCCCCAAGTCCCCATACTCCCCCCAACGTCTCTTTACTCTATAATCTCATTTCCTCTATTTTTTTTACTTCCCAAGCCCCATGCAGACCCAACGTCTCTTTTCCTCTATTTTTTTTTTTTTTTTTTTTTTTAATTTTTTACCTTATAAATTACCCACTTTCATCATCTTCAATTCACACAAACCATTCTATTCTTCTTCTAATCTTATAATTATTCTTACTAATCTTCTAAAATCTAAATACTCTACATTTATAAATTCTAATATATATATATATACATAAAAAATATAATATAAGTATTACTAATCTTAAAAAATTATTATAAAAATTATTACTAATCTTATAAATAATATATATACAAAATATTGTAATCTTAATATAATAAGTATTAAATATTAATCTTGATTCTTGAAGTTTGAAGAATTGAAATAGATCTTAATATATCGAGGCACGACCCGAAACCCGAAAATCGGCACGAAAGCCGAAACACGGGCACGAGCACGAAACTAGCACGACGGGCCGGGCACGACCGGGCACGAGACCCGGCCCTAGCACGACACGACCGGGCCCGGGCCTCGGGCCGTGCCTCGGCGGCAAGGTCGGCCAGAGCTCCGTGCCGGGCACGGCACGAGCCCGGGTCTAGGCACGACCGGGCCGGCCCACCCAGGCACGAAGCCCGCCGGGCACGGCACGAAGCCCGGCCCGGCACGACTAAGTGCCACCTCTAGTTATATCTAGCACCTATTGTCTTGCTGTTCTCTTTTTATATAAGCATCTTGGTGGGTTTTATTCTGTTATTATGTCTTAACTTTTAGTTATGTAGGTTTGGTTTCTTGGGGAAAATGCAAATTATGCTGCATCAGAATATGCGTGGGAATCTGCGACTCCACCAGGCACTGCATTGATGATGTTAGATGCCGATAAGATGGTTGCTGCTGCCAGTTCTCGGAATCCTACTTTAGCTACTGCATTGACTCGACTTCAAAGGTGTGCCTTTAATGGCAGTTGGGAGGTATGATCCACCTTGATCTGCTCATAACATGTTTAAGTAATCGGTTAATTTGAGTTCTGTTCAGATACTTTTTACATGTAGTTTTGTGATTTGAAATAATCTAGGATTCATTTTTATCTGAAGAAGGTGCTCTTTTATCCAATGAAAAAAGCATAGAAAAATGTATTTACTTTCTTCTATGCTATTCATATACTCCCTCCATTTGAAAGAAAGCTTCCACCTAAAAAAAGGGCACATTTTTTAAGAAGAATAATAAAATATTCAAAAGTAGAGAGGAGTAAAGTAGGTGGCCCACTTAGGGAAGAAAGAAGAGTGATACTAAAAAAGTAAGTGGAAGCTATCAAAGAAATTTACGAAAAAGGAAAAGTGAAAGTTTTCATTGAAATAGAGGTAGTGTTTTATGAGAAGTTTCATTTCTTGTACAAGATTACGAGGTACGTATGCAAATAAAAATGTCCTCACTTTTCTCCATCCGTCAATAGGTACGTATCATTGCCGCTCAGGCATTGACAACATTGGCGATCAGATCTGGCGAGCCCTACAGGCTCCAGATTTATGAGTTTTTGAATGCTTTAGCACAGGGAGGTGTGCAGGCTAAGTTTTCTGATTTGCATGTTAGCAATGGTGAAGATCAAGGTGCAAGTGGTACTGGACTTGGATCCCTATTAAGCCCAATGATTCAGGTGCTAGATGAAATGTATAGAGCACAGGATGAATTGATCCGGTGAGAATCAGAATCTGATACACTGTTAAAATGTAAAAGTAAAATGAGTTCAGTATTTGTGTTTCGTCACTATCAATCAATGGCGTGTTTAAAATATTTTTTATCAGCCTGCTATATGTCTTTACAGGGACATAAGGACCCATGACAATGCAAGTAAGGAATGGACTGATGATGAACTCAAGAAATTGTATGAGACTCATGAGAGACTCGTAGATCTTGTTTCACTGTTTTGCTATGTTCCTAGAGCAAAATATCTTCCTCTGGGACCAACAAGGTATGATATTATGGATCCATCAATTTATTGCTAAGGACTGATAAGGGATTCCTACATGTTTGATCTGACATTACAGCAACAAGGAACTTGTTCAAAATTAGAGAACGAGTACTTTCCGTGCATCTTGTGTTCTAAAGAACAATTACTTTCTTTGATATGGTTCCTTGTATACTCTCTTTAGCATTGAGTTTTGATTTAACAAAATTTTCCTGATAATTTAAGTATTAGGGGTGTACACGTAATAAAGGTTTTTCCATAAACTAACAATTTATGCTCTTTGCATTCCATTTATTTATTTACATTTTCCTTGTCAGGCTGCTCCATTTAATCGTATACATTGCTGTTTTTCGTAAGTCATATTCATGTCAAATAACTCAAAATCCCTTACTTTTTTCCGGAAACCAACCTATGTGATATGTGGATCCCATCATAAACTCTTGACTTATTTTACATGGGTTCCAACTAGCCAACCATAGTTGCATGTGCGTCTCCTAAAACCCTGTTTCAATAGCAATCATAATTGATCAAATGGAAGCTATTAGTGGTTAAATTGCCGTTTTTCAACAAGTGAGGGCATCTTCTAATAGAATTGAGACTGTTTACCAATTTAAATCTGAATCTCATGTTTCTATATGCACCCGAATAACAAGTAGAAGTTTACGTCAAGCCAACCTTGAAATTATTATTCTTTTTATTGGTAAGTAGTGAAGTGTTGTAGTTTATAGATTAAAGCACACTGCAGGGGTGCTGCCTATTTATGAAAAAGGCACATAGAGGTAGCACCCGTATACTAGGTACTGCAAGTTAATGTTTTCTCTTACGGCATCCCAATTCCCAAATACTAAAATCCAATTCGTTAAACCATCGGTAAAGCAAACCTCATAAAAACATACTCCGTAAGTTTTAGCGGCTGTGGAGATATATACGAGTAGTTGATTTTGAACCGAATGACTTGCTTCATTGCTTGCCATGTTTAGCAGCTTTATTATTAGTTTGGTCGTCAGTCTCTTTATAATTTTATGATCTTTGTTCACCCTGTTGCCCCGGGTCTTTTCAACTATTGTTTCTGTTCAACTCTATTACAGTGCAAAACTTATTGAAATTTATCGCAACCGGCATAACATAAGTGCATCACTTGGTTTGAACGATCCGGCTGTTGCAACTGGGATATCTGACCTTATTTATGAGTCAAAGGAGACACCTACGGAATCTGATGGACTTGATGATGACCTTGTCAACGCCTGGGCGACTAACCTTGGCGATGATGGCTTGCTTGGCAAAGATGCGCCTGCAATGAATAGGGTATGTACTTTCATTTGTGTACATTCCTTTGGTTATGAATAACTTATTATCAAACAAAACAAGTGTTGCAAACATTTAGAAGGATGATGCTAAGAAATGATGAAGAATCTATTTCTCATTTGTTGCATATCCATTCTCCCTTCAGTCACGTGCGTATGTGTTTGTCCTTGTAAGTTGATAAGGTGTCGATTGTGGAGATTAAGGAAGAAGGGTTGGGCTGTCGATTTAGTCAGTATGGTCATATGATTTATAGTGGTCCACTTGGAAAAGCAGAAATGTCTTAGAATTTTTTGCTGTTGCTTGTATGCACCCATTGCGGAATAGTATATTAAACAGCTATGAGCTATGCTTACTAAGTTCTTCAAATTTGTCATCGTATGTCCATCTTCTGTGTTTTTTAACTTTATCAGCATTTCTGTTATCAAAGTTATATGAATTTTTACTGATTAATATTATTTCTCGTATAAAAAAAGTTTCAAAATTCTTTTTTCGTCTCCTTATCCTGCTTGAAGTGGGAAAGTCTTATACACACTAGGGTTATGGTATTGGTAATGATGATGAAGAAACATTTATATTGATGGTACAAAGTAATTCTCTCATAGACTAATACTGTACCAGTTTTCTTGCCTTGATTTCGTAGGTAAATTATACCCCATTTGACTTTTTGGAGGTCAAAACTTTTGAACTTTGACCATGAATTGCTAGGAAAGTGTCAAATTTAAATATGTAACTTAGTATGTATTTACATTTATTATCACAAAGTCTTATCATATAATAATATTTTCAACAAAAAGTATCATATTGATGAAGAAAAACATAGCTAAAGTAGTGTCTCAGATAGACCCGTTAAAGTAAACCCGAACCTGAAAAATAGATTGAAAACACCTGATTTGATAACCAATAACCAATCGAACACCCGATTATTATTTTCTTAGTATAAAAACACTTTCAGTTTATAATTTTTTTCATTGATTCTTTATTTATCAATGGTACTTTGAATTATTGCATACAAATTGAAGAATATAACAAACAATAAACCAAGTTTTTAGTCTTAATCTCAAGAAAAATATGTGACCTGAAACTCACTTGAATTGACCCGACTCGACCCGAACAGTAATTGACACAAATCGATAAAAGTAGCTAACCAAAATGGACTCTCGAACAAAATCGAACTGAGATCAAATGTAAGGCCAACCCGATCATAACCAAACGATTTAACCCGATTGGAAACCAAAGTGAATGACTCGTTTGATAGGTCTAGTATCGGAGACCATGCAAAAGCAAATGAGGTGCCCAAACTTGAACGGAGGGAGTAGATAAAAAATCCATGTACTATTGGCCTTGTTCAAGTATGATTTTTGTTTTTGATAAAACTCTAAATTATTGTATAGATGGTATAAGCTCGGTCTTTATCTTCTACTATATCAATTCTGCATTGGATATATGAATTTTTGGACCTTGTGGTAGTACAACCTTTTTATTATGCTTTGTAAACCATTTTTTTGGTATTATATTTATGCATGGTTTATGTTTTCCTGCCATTATTATGTGTCTTTTGATCAGTTGCCTTCTCTATTCAATGGGTGTGTTAGGTTAATGAATTTCTGGCTGGTATGGGAACTGATGCTCCTGATGTTGACGAGGAGAATATATTTGCTAGACCTTCGGTGGGATATGATGATAATATATGGGCAAATAAACTTTTGGAGCCCACAGAACTGGAGGTAACTATGTGGAACATTTTTTTGGATTTTCTTGCCGTCTTGGTTTATATTCTATTTTGAAGTTTCTATCCCATCGACCCCTTTCTAGTATTACAGGTTGGGAATAAAATTTTGTTTTCGCAACATCTTTCACTTTGCAGGAAGACGATGTAAGGTCATCTGGATCATCTTCTCCAGACTCTGTTGGAACCTCCATATCATCACATTTTGGAGGAATGAATTATCCTTCATTATTCAGTTCAAAACCATCATATGGGGCTTCACAATCATCGGTATGGTAACTAACATTGAAATTTGTTGACCTTTGTAGGCATGAAATTTTATTCCATTCATGGAAGATCTCTTATTTTATTTTAAAAATTTTGTATGATAGATGCATAATACTGTATATATGTAGGTAGACATTGTTACTTTAGTGAAAGGGGTCTACTTAGAAATAGAAAATAAGATGGAAAAAGAAGCTAGCAAGTATAAGCATTCCAAATTACTCAATTATTGCCTCAATTTGTTGAAATCGAAAAGCTCATCCAAAGAAAGATTTAAGTTCAAATAGGGCGAGGTTTTGGAAGCCTTCGAACGTGAAACTATTAGAATTGTGATATTTTGGCTCCATTTGTGTCTGATAGATGAGATGTACTTCATTTTGGCTTCTTCAGTTGTTGTTGCCAAATTATGATCTTATGCTATAGATGGACTGACAATAGTGAACAAGTAACAGTAACACAATCCTGTAATTTCCAGGAGAAAGCTTCTAGTAAGACCTCCATGGGTGGTACCTCATCCTTCTATGAGGGCTATGCTTCTCCGGTAAGTCATTCATGCTAATTCTCCTTCATGATTTTTACTCTTCAAATTTTCCCATTTTTATACTAGCATTTGCAGATTCGAGAAGAACCCCCACCGTACGAATCACACGCTTTTGAGGGAGATGATTCATTTGTGAATCCGCTAGCTGGCCCTGGTTCACGTAGTTTTGGGTCTCAGGACGATGAACGAGTTTCTACTGGCAATCCTCGACCTGGAACGGCGTTATATGACTTCACAGCTGGTGGAGACGATGAGGTAGATTTACTGATTTAATCTTTCGTATTTACTGCTGTATCCTGTTTTTACATCCGCCCCCCTTACCCCACAACCTGCGGGGGTCCTTGAGGCAGTGGGGTAATGTTGTGTTGACTTCATTGTGCAGAGATTCCACTTCATTGTTGCCTTGGCTATAATGTACTTGTCTGATTCTATTCTCCTGTTCTTGCAGTTAAATTTATCAGCTGGTGAGGATGTTCAGATAGAGTATGAAGTAGACGGGTGGTTTTATGTAAGTAATGTTTTATTGTTTTAACATGATCACTTTTCATGTAGCCATCTAGTGCATTTGTCCAAAGTATTTGTTACTTTTATGATTTTATCCCTGTAAGGAAAGTGATTATTATTAATGATGCGCCTTTCTATTGGTTTCCTGCCTTATCTTCTACCCATTTATCGAGAGGGTATTGTAGGTGAGGTTTACATTACATGGCTGTGTAGAGTTTCCACTGTTCTGTTGTATGAGATGGGAGAAAGTGTGCATTCCTGCTAATGTCAGCTTTGGATCAAGAAATAATCGTTTAGACTTGTGATACTGAAAATGTTTTATCATACAGTACTTGCTCTTGGGAAATGTTCACTCTACATCCCAAGTTCCACTTATGAAGGAGTAACTGAAGGGCTTGCTAGGGATGAGGGTATTTATTAGGGGAGAAATGAAGCTCGAAATGAGAAGAAAATGTAGGATATTGGGGTTAGTGGTGGTAGTTTATGGTCTAAAGAGGAGGCGAGGGAGGAACAATTATTCCCATATGGGGGCAATGCATTACTGGGGGAGGGGGAGTAATTATTTACCCCAAAAGAGACTACATTATCTTCTTTTTTTCCATTTCCGCTTGCCACCATCAATACTCTCCTCCGTTTTTTAGTTCATTTTAACTCCATTCTCCCCATCCCAAGCGAGCCCTAAATACATGACATTGCAGTTGACTCAAAAATAGTGTGATAGTGGGGGTGATGATTGTTGCCTAGGGAGTAATGCCTACATTGAATTTTCATATCCAATGGACCCAAAAACTAGCTTTTGTTGCAAAATGACTTGCTAAACTGCCAATTTTATTTTGAAGTGGCGGTCATTCATTTTGATACAATGCAGTTTTGATTATGAGTGTTTCGGACACAGCCTCTTCGTGCCCGGTCTGACTATGTCTTGAAAACACGCAGGTTAAGAAAAAACGACCCGGCAGAGATGGAAAGATGGCTGGCCTAGTACCGGTGCTGTATGTCACTCAGTCTTGATCACTGTATATTCCGGGTACACTGTACATCTTTCTTTCATTTTCACACGACATTCCTGGAAGGCTGTTGCTCACATTGTGGTGGATGAGGAAAAACAGTTGACTGACAAAATGAGAGTCATATATTTATGGTTTATGAAGATCCTATTCTTGTGAGTTGTGACTGGTGATTCATGTTGATCGAAATATACAGCTTCGGTATTAGCCACCGAGTTGTGCCTTTTATATTAGCTCGTGATTTTGCAAAGGAGTGGGCCCTGTAACCGAATTCTAGTGTGAGGGTTTCGTAAATAGACAAACTGTAAGAAGAGAAGAAGAGGTATTTTCTAGCTGATATCTGCCCCGTGTAATCTTTTTTGTATGTCCTCAACCAACATTAGTATTGTCATTGTTTTACACGATGCTATATTTATGCGTCATAGATTTGTTGTAGCCGTAATTGGTTTTTATCCCATGTACAAAGTTGCCTTGAAAACAAGTCACATTTTTGTTTTCTTGTTTCTCTTTCAAATGGACTTGGGCCGTACTTTCAGCTCCACTTAAGTTCAGTTCAACCCATTTCAGTTCAATTTAGTTTAGTTCACCCCAGGAGACTTTTGTCTCAGGACTTCAGTGGTTCAGCCTACTTGCCTTAAACATCCATCTTCGTTAATTTCGAATAATATGAGTTTTGATGGAATAAATAGAGCCAATTATATGGACTTATCCTTTGATTTTTTGAAGTGTATAAACGTGATTTTTTTTTTTTTTTTGAACGATGTGGTTTTTATTACTGAGTAACTCGAGAATATTATCGTGTTTTTTGGTGGAGGGTACGAGCGTAGTATTATCTTTTTACTCTAGCCAATTATGTGGTTTTTTATGCTTTGATGGAATACTACAGGTAAATCCAGTGGCTGTGTCTTGAGGCAGGAAATAGGTCAGTCAGGTCTGGGTCTCAGGCTGTTTTAGCTCTGCCACACTTTGAGTCAACTTGGACCATGTTTTGGGTCAATCAGGTTGGGTCTGGTCTAGGTCACGTGGGTTTGCTTTAGGCTCGTGAAGATTCGCCACATATTTCAGGTCAAGTTGCATCGCGTTTCGGGTCAGTTATTTCTCATTTTGGTCACATCTCACTTTGGGTGGAGTCATTTTCGGGTATTAGCTGTTTGGGTCATTTCAAGTCACTTTGGATCAGATTAATTAAAAATTGGGTTGTTTTAGATCAAGTCATTTCATTTTGGTGGATAAATGAAGCTTCTTTTGGTTCAACTTAGGTTTTGGATGATAGTTGGGTCAAGTAATTAAGTCACTTATGTGTCTCAGGTTAGCCTTATTGGGTCGGCCAGGGACATCTTACAAGGTCTAGCTGTTGGCCGTTGTTGTAGTCTCTCTCTCTCATTCATCGGATTCCTATCCTTTGAATGAGTTTGCTTGTAAGGAAGTTAATCGTCCGAGAAGCAATAAAGCGAAAATTGAGTAGTGATGTTGGAAAGTGAAAATAAGAATTCAAAATTCGAGACGGTCTCGCAGTGATACTGAGAGGCACAAGATGTTATTCTATATTTTTCTTTTCTTTTTTTGTTATTTAGTACTAGGTACTTTTTAGCTCGGATTATGTTAGCCTCTTAGGTAGGCGGTTAACTACTAACTACATATCTCTTTCATTATCTTTTCATTTAAGTCTTCTCCTTTCCTTAATAATGAGTGTGACTGCTCTGTGTTATTCCAACCAAACCACTCCTCATTGCAATCTCATTTTTGTTTTAAATCTCCAATATTTATACTTGTCACATGCTGAAACATAAAAGAAACAGAGTAAAAGTAAGACGAAGACGAAGACGAGCCTTTCCAAAAAGCAAGCACGCACGCACGCACATAGTCACCACTACTGACTACTGACTAGTGAGTGGTGAGGAGTAAGGCGTATGGGAAGCAAGTTTTGAGGTACAGGCAATGGATTCACTATTATCTTTTCATCTGGTATAAGTTTTTCCCACTTGAATCTCTTGACTAGATTGTGCATGAATACCAGTATCTCTAACCGTGCATACTCCTTCCCTGGACACATCCTCGGCCCTCCTCCGAATGGTATGTATGTGTATGGTGCCGGCCCATCTCCCTCAAACCGTCTTGGGTCAAACTTCTCTGGCTCCGGGAAGCACCGTGGGTCCCGGTGTGTCGAGTGTACACTCCAATACAACTGTTTTTACAATATCCTTACATGTCTTTAACACGGCCTTAATTAATTTATTAATTGAGTGAGCGAGCGAGCAAGCGAGTGAGTGAGTTAATAGTGTTACCTTCCATCCTTTAGGAATAGTGAAACCAGAATACATGAAATCAGTGAGGGCCTCTCTGAAACCTCCTTGTAATGGAGGAGCCAACCTCATGACTTCACATGCCACATTCCATGAGTACTTCATCTTCTGTATGTCATTCCAGTTCAACAGCTCCTCCTCATTCCCTCCTTCCTTGCTTTTTGCTATCTCCATTTGTTCTGTTTCCGAATGCATGCATGACTCGTAATAATCTTAACTCACACTAGCTTTGTTTAATTACTCAATGAATGCCACATTAGTTAAAAACAGTGAGTGAGTGAGTGATCAGTTACCTTTGTAGACTGCGGCGTATACATGAGGAAGTTCAGCAAGGTACTTGACAACGAAGGTGATGGCCGCGCTTGCAGTATCGTGTCCACCAATCAACAGCCCCATTATTTTGTCAGCAATGTCTAAATCATTCATGAATTTCCCGTCTTCATCCGTGACAGTTAGCATATGTGACAGTATGTCTTGGGTTGCTGTCGCTTTATTCTCTGCCAAGTCCATTTTCCTCCGCTTGCTGATTTTCATAAGCTCCTTTCGTATGAACTTGGCTGCCTTGATCGCCTTATTGAAAGGGGTCCCTGGTAAATCTATCGGAATGGACATGATCCCGGTGGCTAAGTAGTGAAACTGCTCAGCAAAGCCTGGAATATGGTCGGGGTCGTCTACGCTGATGAAAAGGCGGCATGCTAGCCAAAAGGTGTAGCTTTTGGCTAGTGGGAAAACGAGGACCTCGTCCTTGTTTTCCCATCCGGAGGCAAAGTGCCTCTGTGCAACGCTGTCCATGACACCGATGTAGCGTTGCAAGGCCTCGGGTTTAAGAAACTGAGGAAGGAGCTTCCTCATTTTCTTAGCCTCCTGGTTTGAGTTTGTTTGGAGGGAGGAAGGGAAGACTTTGTTCACGGAGTCCGGCCACCAGGCGGTAACAAGTTTGTTCTCATTGGAGAACAAGAACTTGTTACCTCCTGGTCCGCATAGGACGGCCATATTTTGCCTCAGAATATTGGTTTTAAAGCATTCTGAGGTGTATTTGATCATTCGATCAAATACAAAGGTTTCTGGATGGCCCTTCCATCCGGTGGAGAGAAACTCGAGCGTCTCTCCCAGGAAAGGCCATCCACTTGATCCCGGAGGAAGGTTTGGTGTGGACAGGAGGAACCTATCTCGATAGAAGAGGATTTGAAGAGAAAGGGAGACGAGTAGAGTGAAGGCTACCAAAAGGTAAAGAAACAACAATTCCATTGGGCTAATTAGTTCTTTTACGTGAAAACTTATTATTATATGAAAAAACAACGATAATGCTATATGAAAAAACTTGGTTTCAATTTTTGTTTATTATTATTATTTATCGTTGAAATGTGTTTTTGATATATTTTGATGGATTGAAATTGGGAAAAAAGGTTGGTTTATATAAGTAGGGAAAAGTCGTAGAAGGAAGAATGGAAGATGTTGGGTGGGTGATTTGGTAAAGGACTAAAGGAGTATGATATATTGATATGGGGTTCGTCATAGTTGATAGAGGTATCAAATGCCACGCATTATGGAATTGTTAGTTTGTCCATGTAGTATACGAGTATGTATTTGGGATTCTGGGATCTTGTCTTCTGAATCTCTCATTCGTATTCATCAAATAATTTCAAGATTTTGTTAGTGGACGTCTAGTATGGTTGACTTCCACAAATTACATATGACGCCGCCAAATATAATGAATGTCATCTCGCCTACAATAAACTGATCTGTAATGCGTGGGCTGCAATGAAATCCTGTAATCATCTTTCACACCAAAATTGTATCGTAAATTCTCAAATAATTATGGGTCGTGTATTTTTTAACGAATGTTTACTCAATTCTAACGATATTTTACCGTTTTATCCTGTTATTTCATCCCATTAAAAAGTTATTCTTTTGTTTCTTTCTCTAAATTCTCAAGATTCAACCATCAATAAAAGCACCCAGGAATCACTACAAATATCGAAACCATCCGGGATCGGTAGATGGAGTGGCTTGGATGGCTGGGGTCGGGTTGACGATGACTACGCTCGGCGGGAGCTGGGTAAGTCTGGTCGGGTCGACCACACCCAAAATACAATAATTCATAAAAAAAATAACAAAAAAGGAAAATTTTGAAAACAACAAAAATATTAAAATAAGAAACAAGAAAAAAAGAAGGTGAAAACAAAATAAAAAAAGGAAATTAATATTTAAAAAAAAAACAACTTACAGCCACCTTTCCCTTCGACCCTACCCAACCACCCACCCACCACCGACCCTCACCCCCACCACCCCACAACGACCCGACCCCCACAAAGACGGGGGACCGATACCGGTCGCTAAGAGGCGGTCGACCTTTGCGGTCCTTAAAAAGGAGGCGGACGACCGATATCAGTCGCTAAATAACACGCGCGATCGATTTCAATCGCTAAATATAGCGACTGATTTCAGTCGCTATCTTTTTAGCTCAGCGACCGATATCGGTCGCTATTTGGGAAAGTGTAGCGACCGATATCAGTCCCTCTACAATTTCCCTGAAGTTATGGAGAGACCTGGGGCGTCAACTTCAGCGACGGATATCGGTCGCCAATTTCCCATTTAGCGACCGAAATCGGTCGCTACTAGAGCTGTAATTGGCTGATTCATTTTGATTCATTTCTAGCCAAAATCTGCACAAAAAAACCACACAACAATGACAATACGTGCGAACACATTCCAAACATCATGTCATATCGTCCACATAACGCCAGTTTCACACTTCCTCAATTGCCAACCAAGGTAACTAAAATGTCATAAACAAACTAGATTCAGAATCATGTTACAAACTTCCAAAATCAACATTCAGAAACTACGTTTTTTTTTAAAATTACAACTACTAACAATATCTAATCATCTAACAAGGAAACTAGCGGAAGCACCACTGTCACCCCCATTGAAAGGGTCTCTAGGGTCTGGAGGTTGGGGACTGGGTCTAGAGTTGCAGTTATACTGCTAAAAGCTCCTCAGGCGGGCGAGTTTTTCAAGTATTATTTGTCGGTTTGTCTCAACCTGTTGCCTGATTTGTTCAGCAAGCGCCACACGTTCCGCATTTCCTTCATCAATCTCTATCCTCATTTCAGCCATGGCGGAGGGTGCGTACTCGTTTGGGGTCGAGTACCCTCTGATAAGCTAGTCGTATACCTATCAAAGATAATCAACTACGGTCTAACTAAAAATATAGCTAGGGAAGTCGGGATCGAATTCACAGGGAGACAAATAAATTCTACTTGCAATTAAAGTCTATCTAAGTAACAATCGGGGGGTTTTTAGGTTTTGTGTTTATCTAAACTAAAGTAGTGAAGGAAAGAGAATTAAGAGGGAAGAAATAACTAAAATAAAATAAGATGAATTTAAGATGAATAAATATATGGAGAGAAAACTAGGATTGTCGGTTCACTACGAATCTCATATGGTCACGGTCTAAATCACAGGTCTGTCGCAGATATTGGTCCAAGGGGTACTGAAAAGGTCCTTCCGGTCCGCTATTCACCCTAGCATGCGTCTAAAGGCTTCCGATCTTATTAGGGCAAACTAATGTGTTGTAGCAGGTCTAACTTTTACCAGGCTTCCGATCTTAGGTTCAAGTTTACCGAATTCAATTAATCAATTACGTCGACTTAATCAATTATTCTCAATTATATGCTACAATTGACAACTCAAACACAATATCATTGACAGATCTATAAATTATTTAGCGACCACATTCAATTCGCAGATCCCCTAAATCCTAGCGAGAGAAATTAGCTACTCATAATTAAATTAAGAACAACAAGATTAATAAAAGAATTTACTAGATTAAACATGACGAATTAGAATAAATTTACGACGAACATAAAACAACAATTAAGTAAGAAGGAAAAGAATCAATCAAAGAAGAAGGAAGAAAGATTAATAAAATTACCGAAGGAATGAAGGCGATTCGAATCAAAAAGTTCTTACAATAATCGAGTTTTGGGAAGAAATTAAACTAGAGAGAATAAAAGTAGAGAAGAAGTCTAAAAGAAATCTAAAGAGTAGTAAGTTGTTCAACCCTAAAAGTGGCTGAAAAACCCTATTTATACAGCTTAGGATGAGTTAAAACGGTTTAGGAAATAACTTGCTGAATAGGAAATCTGTCTGCGGCCCAGGAAATAGTCGGCCGACTATTGTAATAGTCGGTCGACTATTGATTCATAAACTTGATCTCTCCAGCTCCAGAATAGTCGGCCGACTATAGTAATAGTCGGTCGACTATCGTCATGGTCGGCCGACTATCTTAATAGTCGGTCGACTATCATCTAGTTCGGCGAACATCTCCTTCCTGCTTCGCTTTGGCCCGATTTTGGTTCGTTTTAGCTCCTTTGTCTTCCGTTTCTGCAAAAGGACAATACACACCACAAAGCAGACAATTCGGGACAAAATAATAGTTTTCACTATTCAATAAACACAAGAATGCGCGTATAAAAGGCATAAAAAATGTATATAAAATACGCGCATCACCCTCCTCGAGCATTTGGTGGGGTGTAGTATAGTGGGTGAGCGTTCCCCGTTCTATACACCTCTCCCTTGTGGTACCCATTCACAACCTCGAACCATATCTGGTTCAGATCTTTACCTTCAGCTTCATCGGTAGATGTGGCTTCTTTATATGTTTCCTATAAAAATGATTTGATGATTAGGTGGTCTTTCGTCCACAATGTTACAATATAAAGAACAATATAAAGAGCCATATGTTAGAAACTCACCCAAATTTCGGCGTCCCTCTTCGTAATGAAGTCCCTTTGACCATTGCAATCTACTTTGCTTTTTGTTTGCACAAACAACTCCGCAGCATCGGGCAGTTTTCCCGTTCTCATTTGTATCTATTAAGAATATATAGATTTCTTTTTAATAATTATAATGAAGACAGAAAATAAGATTCCAAAAACATGAAAGGTTTTAAATACTTACATCCAAAGTGCGCTTGTAGTTGGATTGTGACCCCTCATAATGCATCGGCTCAACTTCAGATCATTCTCAAGGTTTCCCCGCCTCTTGTTCTTTTTGGCTTGGGCAGATCTTTTGAGAAAACCTTTGCCGGACCGGGCTTTATTAAATTGCTCGAGCGCGGCGCTTACAATTTATATAGAGAGATGCATTAATAGAAAAACTAACTTTCTATTCAAGTACGGACATTAATTGAGTAATCAAACCTTGAAGCAGTTTCTCCCTCTTGTTCTCGTTTGCCAACTTCCACATGTTGTCTTTGAAGTGCGTCTTAGCAACCGCCATGTAGCGCTCCTGCAACAACCTCGAGGCTCGGATCCCACCAGAATTTTAGCTACAAGAACGTTTGTTGTTAGTAGATTGTTAATCCATAAACGATAAATACATAAGGTAAGGTAACTAATAAAAAAAACATACTTTGAAAGCGTTGAACCACTGCTCTTGTTGTCACGCAGGCACCTGAGTCCAGCTGGTGTAAAATGAAGTCGTGTTGCTCTAATAACTCGTAGTCACATCATTGACGACAGGTCGATGCCAAAACTTACATTATTTACGAAAATGTATGTAACATTCATAACAAAATATTTAAAAACCTTAACCAATAATAAAGTTGCTAATATGATGTCTCACCATGTGTTATCGAGACTTAAAATTATGCGCCCGTCCTTCAGCCTACGCCTGATCACATGAGGTGGCGGTGGACCTTGTTGTTGTTCTTCAGCAACCTCCTAGTTCTCGTCCCGCTGCTCCTGCTGCTCTTCCTGTCCAACTTGTCTGCTCCTGCTCCCGCTCCCAACTCTAAATCGACGGCCTAACGTCATATCCGCCATAGAAGATAGAAAGTTAGAAATCAAAACAAGTAACAATAATATAATCAACTAATCAAAACAATTAACAATAATATAATCAACTAATCAAAACAATTAACAATGATTTAAATATTCAAATAATACAAATTAAAAATATACTCATCTAGTAATCATCGTTGCTATCGTTGTCCTCTCCCACCTGCCTACTCGAACCACCTACATCCTCCTCCTCGTAATCATCTTCCTCCTCCTCGTCATCGACCTCAAAATCATCGGTGTCTTCCACTTCGCGGCCCTCCGCCTCCTCAACCATATCCCCAACAGCCATTGCACCGTCCTCATCGTCCTCACCACCTTCATCATCTTTTGAATCCTCCCCCACAACCACCTCATTATCATCCTCACTTGCAAAAAGAGTTTCATCAATTGGGGACAATCTTGTACCACTAGAAATAACCTCTTCTTGAAAGAGGTTAGTGTCAATTTGGCCCAGTGGCTTAGTTTTAAACACCGCCCACCACTGATTTTGATTTCTATCGTTTTTTGTGGTTGGATAAAGAGCAAAATACACTTGGTGCGCTTGATGTGCAAGTATAAATGGATCGTACTTAGAGTATTTTCTGGTATGATTAACTTCAACTAGTTTGTACCGTTCATGTACTCTTGTACCATGCACTAAGTTATCCTTCCATTCGCATTTAAATATCAAAGCTCTGTACCCACGATCACTTCCAGCATAGCACAGCTCAAAGGTGTCCTCCAGTAGACCGTAGTAGTCGTCACCATCAAGAGAAGAAACAGTCACACCAAAATTACATTTAGCCTTACTGTTGTCATGGTTAAATGTATGAAAATTCTAACCATTAACCGAATATCGGTTCCAAGTTCTAACCTTGTGCAAAGGACCTAATGCTAAACTCCTAACCAAATCATCTTGGATATTTGAAGCAGTTACATGATTCTTAAGCCCATTGGGGAATTGTTCCTCATGCTTATTCCAAACATCATCAACAATTATATTTGGATTAGCAACGAGAAATTCCGTTATAAACTGCTTCTCATAAGGCTCCAAAACCTCACAATTTGATAATAAGTAAGGTGAGCATGATTGTATTCCTTTTCATCTAACATCTTCCATCCCCCAACTGATGAAGATCCTTCCTCTACCTTACTTTGAAAAAAGTCTGGTATGTTGGGATCAATTATCTCAGTTTTTTCTAGGTTAAGATTCTTAGTTTTGGTGTTGAATTCTTTCTCGAAATACAGAGAACAGAAGTTGGCGATCTCCTCCATTAGATAAGCATTACATATGGAGCCCTCGACCCTGACCTTGTCACCAATTTTTTTCTTCAAATAGTTGAGAAATCTATGACAATTAAGCAATTATATTAATAATTAATTACAATATTAAGCATTAGTATTTCATTAAGTATTTTAAAGTAATCACCTCTCAAACGGGTACATCCATCTATATTGGACCGGTCCTCCAACTTTAGCTTTATAGGACAAGTGGACCGGTAGATGTTCCACTGAGTTAAAGAAGGAGGGTGGGAAGATCATCTCAAGTTTACACAGTATCTGAGGAACTTGATCCTCCAAACAAGTCATGTCGTCAATTGGAACCGTCGACGAACACATATCTCGAAAAAATTGAGATATCTTTGTAATAGGATTCCAAACCCCTTGTGGCAAAAGTAGCTTCAATGACACCGGTAATAATAAGCGCTCCATGAAAACGTGGCAGTCGTTACACTTTAAACCTTGCAACTTCATATTCTTAATGTCAACACACCGACTGAAATCGGAGGCGTACCCATCAGGGAACTTTAATTTCCCTAACCACTCTAACACAGCCTTTCTCTGACTTTTATCAAGGCTAAACAAGGCCTCGGCTTGGACCCATCCCGCTTGATATGCAATTTCGGCCGATCACAGATTTTTCTTCAATTTTTTTCGGGAGCCTGTAGTGTCACGTGTCTTACCATCTACATCCATGACGGTGTGAATCAATAATTGCTCAAAGAAGTTCTTCTCAATATGCATCACATCCAAATTATGTTGGAGTAATAAAGTAGTACAATATGGAAGGTCAAAGAAAATGCTTCTTTTAAACCGACCATTTTTTAACTTCTTTAGATCCTTGAACTCTTGATCGGTTCCATCAATAGTAGATGAAAACTCTGAAATTACCTCCCATATTTCATCTTCCTAGAGACGAATAGATGCATCATCAAGCACCACCTCACCCTTTTTGAAAGCTCTCTTGTTCTTCCTGTATAGGTGACCCTCGGGTAGAAACTGTATATGACAGTCAAACCAACTAATTTTACTGGAATTTCGTAGGTAGAACGCTTTGCTTTCATTCATGCAACAAGGGCATGCTTTTTGGCCCGCCGTAGACCAATCGCTCAACTTACCATATGCAGGAAAATCATTTATAGTCCATAAAAGCGATGCTCTAAGCTGAAAATTCTGTTTCAAGGACACATCATATGTCTCCATCCTTACTTCCCACAAGTATTTCAATTATATTCCTCTATCACTGGTTGTAAGTAAACATCCAAATGGTTTTTGAGATTTTTTGGGCCGGGAACAATAAGAGAAAGAAAGATGAACGGTGATTTCAGACACAACAGGAGTACGACTTACCGAACTGACCGAAGGAGGCAAACCCATCGGTACACAACCCAAGTCGCACATTGCGGGGTTCCTTAGCAAAATTAGGGTAAATTCTATCAAAGCGCTTCCACTCCTTACCGTCACTAGGATGACACATTTTTCCCTCTACACGAGTTTATTATTTCCAGGGGTCGCTACGTTATGTTTATTTTTTAAAAATTTATTCCCACTCGGTCTCTTCGCTTAACGACCGATATCGGTCGCCCGTATTTTTAATCGGTCGTTGCAGAAGCGACCGACAATTTTGGTCGCAAGGATGAGGTCGCCCTTGGGATGTTTTCCTGTAGTGACCACCACCACGAAGCTACAAACCACCAATCCACCACTACCACCATCAACCTCACCCACCACCAACAATCAGACTGACCCGACCCTCACGCACCCACGAACCTAGCCACCCCCTTCTAGCGAACTACCACGGCCAACCAATCAAACCGTCCCCGTCCCCCACGACTTAATCAAACAATAAACAAAATAATTTGGCAAGTAAATAATTGATTTTACGTCATCCGTAATTGAATTAAAAGTCAAAATCGAATTCGGAGCGATTGTTATCTAAATTGATGGAGTAAAACGAAAGAAGCATAGTTGAATCTCACTGTAAAAGGTAAAGTTTATGTTGGGGTATAATTGAAAATTTTTAGAAAAATTCGTTAGGATTGAGGAAAGTCTTGTTAGGAAAAAGTAATTCCGATAATTATATATGTAAACGTACACTCTGTACTACTTCTACTTTCCTAACTTACATTGTACTCCGTATTAAATTTACCCGAGCATCTGTGATTCTGTGAACCAAATAAACTTAAGTACACTAAAATAATTCGGTAACTACATTTAATTAAAATGACCAACAGATACATAATAATGTTACATTATGTGTGGTAAATTATACATAGGCATATTACAATATTATACTTCCTCCGATCCGTTCCAACCATTTGTATACATTTGGTTTTTTAACACTATTTGTCTATTTATAAGTGATCGAGAATCTTCAATATAACTTCTACTATAATATATAAGATACTCGTAAAAGATAGTCATGTGGATCTTGTCTAAATCGTCTAATAAAATACATAATGAATATCAAATTTTTACACTATAATTATACAATAAATTAAGTAAAAATATAAACAAAAGAAAACGAGTATCGACATACGTGCATAGAGCAAACGTATAAAAATGGTAGGAATGGATGAAGTACTATACAATAAATTAAATCTTATACTCTCACTATATGATTATCGTTAGATCTCTCAAATAGGAGGATGCTATTAAATTAGTAATCTTCTCTCATGTGAGAAGTCATTGTGAGACCGTCTCATACGAGACACTTATTACTATACGCAGACGTTGAAGTAGAAGCGTTGAACCATGTTACACACTTACACATAGCTCCATGCCCGGCCCGTATGTATGCCGTATTGACGTAGTGTAACCCCTTAATTAATTACACTACATTATTATATTACATCGCTTTCCATTATCTTTAATTAATTTCTTGACTCATTAAGATTTAAGATCCCCATCCATCACTTTTATGCAATACTCGTACGTACCTACAAGATCAACCACCAAATTAAATGACCAAAGTATGTGGGTATGTATCATTTTCCTTATTATTATTAGAAAATTGATAAATATAGCCCTAAGACACTAAAAGAGGGAAAAAAAGTTTTGATATATATATATATATATATATATATATATATATATATATATATATTAATTATATCAATATTTGTGTAATTTGATTTTCAATTTCTAGATTTATACCAATTTAAGAATTTAACAAAACCGTTATTATTATTATTATTATTATTATTATTATTATTATTATTATTATTATTATTATTATTATTATTATTATTATTATTATTATCAATTCAAATATAGGAGTATATACAATGAAAGGCAGCAATATAATGCGAGTCAAGATCACACCTCAACGTCATTATTATATTTTGTTTATTATTATTATTATTATTATAGTATCTCATGACTTACGTTTTTTGAGGGGGATATCTCATACTGTAGCTTACTTTTTCTTCAACAAAAATGGAGCTATCTATTTAAGGTGGAGGAGGAGCATGCATGCATGTTAGTACTCCATAATTAACTAAAATCCGTACATGCATGCATTATAGTAGTCTCAGCTCCCTAATATTCCATGCTGTAACTTACAGTAATTACTAATTCTGGTACAACTAATTAATTATTCTCATTTAAACCCCCCCGTCCCCTATTACTAGCTACCTAGCTAGCTTATTATACGACACATGCCGTAAGTGTGATATATAAGACCGTTGTTTAATATACATACATACACATTTCTTGAACGTTATTATTGTATATTATTAATTAGGTAAAGAAAGAAGAAAATATATATATATTGTAAGAATGTGGAAGTTGAAGATAGGCCAAGGGGAGGCGGACCCGTGGCTGGTTAGTGTAAACCATCACGTAGGTAGACAACACTGGGAATACGATCCCACGGCTGGAACACCAGAGGAACGCGCTGAGGTTGAGCGCCTCAGGCACCAATTCCATCAGAAGCGTTTTACCATCAAGCAGAGTGCTGACCACCTTTCCAGAATGCAGGTATGTATCAGTATGTATGTATATATATATGTATCATAACTTGTAGTAGTAGTAGTAGTAGTACACTCATTTTGATGAAATGTTACGTTGGCATATACTACTGTAATAATATAAATCATTATTTTACGTATGTCATATATATATATATATATAAAACAAAACAATTTGGGTTGGATTTATTTATTTATATTTATTTATGGTAATATATGACATGAAGATGAAGATGAAGATGAAGATGAAGTGGGGTGGTTGAATTGGTTGTTTAATAGTGGAGTAATACGGATGTATGTATGTATGTATGTATATTTGCGCAGCTGAGAAAAGAGAGGCCAATTGGTTGCTGGGAGATGAAATTAAAGGGCAATGAAGAGGAGGATGATGATGATGATGATGATGATGATGATGATGTAATAAGGTTGGCGAGGGGGTTGAGGAGGGGTGTTACCTATTATTCGGGCATTCAGTGCGATAATGGTCATTGGCCTGCTGATTCTGCCGGCCCACTCTTCTTCCTCCCTCCCCTTGTAAGCCTACCTCCCTTACCCTCCTACCTCCCTCTCTCTCTCGCTCTCTTATATATATTGTGATGCACTTCCTTATTTATTACTCCCTCCGGTCATTATTTATTGCCCCGATCCCTTTTGCACATAAAATAAGGAATTAATATAAAATGGTAAGGAAATGATGGTGGACCTTGATATATAGTGAATAATTAATATAAAATGGTAAAGAAATGAATGATGGGGCTTAAAGGGTAAGAATTCAATGGCATTTCTTGTAAATAAAGGATAGAAGAAGGATAATATGGTAAAAAGTGTAAGACATAAAAGGAAAGTGGAGAAGTGGGGCAAAAAATAAAGACCTACCAAATAAGGAAAGCGGGGCGAAAAATAGTGACCGGAGGGAGTAATATCCTCCTTACAAATAATATACTTTTACTGAATTCCCCCGTACGTGGTTCCCCATATTTTTGGGTGAAAAAAAATAAGCAAGTAAAAATGAGTGACAAATAAAATAAAAGAAAATAAAATAAAATGAAAGAGTAGATATGAACATCATCAATTAAGAAATATCGTCAAACTCGGCAAAATAAAAAAAATATTAGGGTATTTTTGGGTAGGTCTCTGATAGGATCGTCTTGTAGTATAGGATAAGTCCAAAAGGGAGAGAGTCCGCTTTAATTTAAACGTACAATTTATCGATTAAAAGAAGAAAAAAAATAAATTAACTTTCATGTTTGGACTTTTAACTAATCGGATGCTCTTATAATATAAGACTGTCTTATATAACAATTCACGATGTAATAAAACCGTATGAGCTAGTGAAATCCTCGTACGTGAAACTCAAGGATCAATCTCGTACTTAATCGACTCCTCCACGATCCATGAAATGTTGATATATAGTTGCCTCCAAAACCTTTGATTGTCTTTTATTTTATATATAAACCACTAAAAACAAAAATGGCAGGGAGTATCTCAAAACTCTTATCAAATGTTTTTCTTTCCAAACAATTACTCCGTAGTTTAGTCAAAGTCTCGTGAACTCAGCCCATCAAAAAAATAACACACCCTTAATCAACCCTCTTATTAAAAGTAAGTCTTTTGATTAGTTTTCAGAGTGAATTCTAAATTTCGAAACTTGTTGAAATATAGTCTATTCGTCTCCTATACACTCTTCTATAAAAAAAAACTCCTCCTCCTCCTCCCATAAAAAACTCTAACCTCCAAGACTTCCATTGATAATTAATTGATGGTAAGACCAAAAAACTGGTGAATCTTCACTTCTTAGTATGATAATCAATCTCTTATTTAATAAAAGTCTTTTTTTTTTTTATGGAATTTCATCCTTTATTTCAAGATATTGGTCCTTTTGTTCAAGGTTTCGGTCATTTACGTTAGTATATGGCTTAGTTATAGGCTTATCGATCATTTTTATTAGATTTGATTGTATTTGTTGTAAGTGTCGTTTGACATTCTACTAATGAATTATTCTTCTCGTTCGAAAAAAAAATAAGTCTTCTGAAAACCGTCTCACACTAAGTTAGTGTAAGATTTTTTTCTCAAAGGGAAAAATAAAATTTAAAACTAATCTCTACGTGAGAAATCTCTCATTGATCTTATCGAATTTTTAAAAGGATTATTAAAAAAATAAACATTATTATTAGGTATCTCATTCAGAAAACTATAACCATTAGTAACACATTTTTTCGTGAATAAATCATGAATTTACACAGAAACTAAACTAATTACCGCGTAATTTTTAAACCCATCATCATGGGTACTAAAATTAAACAAAACTGACATTGATGAACTCAACCACTTTTAACTACTTTATTTATTTGATTGATCATAACGTTACCTTACCTCGTAGTCAATTTTATTAAGGTACTGTACTTCATTGGTTAAATATTACAGTAATTATTGTGTACAACTGTTATATCATGCGACAGTAGTAGAAGTTCGTAATTTATGATAAAAAGTGATCATTTTAGGTTAGTTAGTTACCACTTTCAGATAAATAGTTACTACTTTTTCATATTAAAACGTGGTCACTAAATAATATAAAGTGATAACTTTTTACCGTAAATTAGGTCTGTTATACAGTACAACGATTGTATACTATAATTTGTGTAAAGATTACTCCTATTGGACTTTCACAAATTAGTAGTAATGTACTTAAATAAACATATATAGTCATCATCAATTATCATCATGCCTTAATAATCCAATATACCAAAATTTAGAACTTACTAATAATATCCCTAAAAGTCCTCTATATATTAATTATTTATTTATTTGAATTAATATTTTCCAACCAAAATGCTCACATTTTAATAAGGATACGTACTCTTGATTGATTATAAACGTCTATTTTATGCTCCGTATCATCTTTATTCAATTCCTTAGTACTTAAAGATTAAATGCAAACCATTTTATTTATAAACATTATCAGTAGTGCTTACAAATTTAAATGATCAAGAGGCATAGGAAAATTGTTACGGAGTATTTTATTTCAAATAAAATATATTACTCACATATGGATACGGATGGAGGGAGTACTTTGTATTTTGTATGAATTCATAAATTAAACTACATATTGCTAAATGATGTTTATCAATTCATGCGAAACGAATCTTCTAAACTACTTACGTACTACTTCCTCCATGTTTTTGTGTTTTTCCTCTTTCTTTGGTGGAAAATGAGAAATGTGATCAGATAAACGTGAACTACACATTGATAGTCTAAAAACATTGAGATGAATATCAAACTCAACTAAAAAGGAAAATAGGGAAGATCATACGAACTCGGAGAAAGTATTACGTAGGGAAAATGCAAACTTGGAAGATCATAGGGAAAATCCAAAAAAATAAGGAAGATCATATTATAAGCGTCATGACAAAAAACAATTTTTCATTAAATTAATTAATTTGAATTTTTATATATGATTATACTCTCATTTACTTGTTGGCCAATTTATTTTGATTAGTTTTACAATTTCATATATGATCATCTGAAATAAATAAAAACATTGCGATAAAGAATCTAAAAGTTGAAAATTTGTAAATGGTAGTACTTACTAGTGTCTCCATCTCCAATATTGTATGGGTTTATATTGAGTATATTAATGGGTTGATGGTTTTGGAATATAATATTGAAATTCACAATTAGGTGATGGCCCTATACATCACTGGAGACATGAATGTCATATTATCCGATGAGCATCAAAAAGAAATCAAACGCTATATTTACAACCATCAGGTACTTTACTTTACTTTACTACTACTATATATCGCTCCACTCTACGTTAAATGTAGAATGTAATTAATGTAAACATAAATATATATAATTGAATGAATGTGAATGTAGAATGAAGATGGAGGATGGGGATTTCACGTGGAAGGACACAGCACCATGTTTGGTTCATCACTCAACTACATTGCCCTACGCTTGCTCGGTGAACACGGTGAAGATGACGCCATGGCTAGAGGCCGCGACTGGATACTTGACCATGGCGGTCTCACTTTTACCCCTTCTTGGGGTAAATTCTGGCTCACCGTACGCCTCCCGCCTACTACTTCTATTTCTTCATTCTACCACAAACGATGAGTGATGATATAACAGCATCCATGTCGTATCATAATAATAATAATAATAATAATAATAGTAATAGTAATAATCTTATCATGAGACTGTCGTTGTCTCGTACAATAATGGAGTATATAATTAATAAGCTAGCATTGGTTTTAAATACAGATTTTGGGAGTGTATGAATGGGATGGATGCAACCCGATGCCACCCGAGTTTTGGTTGCTTCCCAACATCTTACCAGTGCATCCAGGTATCAGCATCAGCATCACTCCGTTAACTCATTCATTCATTACTCTCTGATCTGATGTGGGTTGATGGCATTGCATTGCAGGAAAAATGTTGAGCTATTGTAGGTTGGTTTATATGCCAATGTCATATTTATATGGCAAAAGGTTTGTTGGGTCAGTCACTGAACTAGTCAAGACACTCAGAAGGGAGCTTCACACCCAACCTTACCACCAAATAGACTGGAACAAGGCCCGAAACACATGTGCTCAGGTACTCACTACTCACTCACTCACTCTCCCTCCTCCCATCCATTGAAGAAATTAATTCAAGAAAACTAGAGTCATCGCTCCCGATACACTATACAGGAGGATCTTTACTACCCACATCCCCTAATGCAAGACGTGCTGTGGGGATTCCTTCACCACTTTGCGGAGCCACTCCTAAACCGTTGGCCCTTCTCCAATATGAGAAACAAGGCACTGAAAATCGCGATGGACCACATACACTATGAGGACATTAATAGCAGATACCTCTGCATTGGTTGCGTCGAGAAGGTAACCACCACTAACAACTAGTAACAACTAACAAATCAGCATTTCAAATATGCATTCTAAGATCAATAGTGAACAAAAAGGAGGGTTTCATTAACTATTATTATTATTATTATTATTATTATTATTATTTCGTGAATGCACGCAGGTTCTTTGTTTGATAGCATGTTGGGTTGAGGACCCTAATTCTGTAGCATATAAGAAGCATGTTGCCAGAATTCCTGATTATCTCTGGCTTTCTGAGGATGGCATGAAGATGCAGGTAAATCTTCTTCACCTGCTGGCCTGGCGGCACCATCATATCAAAGTTGTTTGCTTTGTTCCGTCATACTCGGAAACCAAAGAGTAGTGAGCCCCAGCTAATCTGTAGATATATAATGATGTTGGGAACGAACAGAGTTTTGGATCCCAGATGTGGGATCAAGCCTTAGCTATCCAAGCAATATTTGGAAGTGGTCTCACAGAAGAGTATGCACCAACTCTCAGGAAAGCACATGATTTTGTCAAAGCCTCTCAGGTATACATACTGCAGCATTCTGCATACATATCTATTTCTAAACAAATTTCTGTTGGACAAGCACAAGCCTCTCTGACTTACCTACCTATGGTGTACGTGCGCTTCGTTCCTCACATTGATTAGGTCAGGGACAATCCTTCAGGAAATTTCAAAGAGATGTATAGACATATTTCGAAAGGTAGTTGGACCTTCTCAACCCAAGATCATGGCTGGCAAGTTTCCGACTGTACTGGAGAAGGCCTCAAGGTCCGTCTCCAACTGTCACATACATTATTTTACTACTCTAACATGCATGTTCGGAACACCTACTGATGCATTACTCTCCATCTTTCGCTACTAATTTCTTTCATTATATTAACCAACCAACCAACCGCCTTCAGGCTGCGCTACTCTTATCTCAAATGCCCTCGGTACTAGTGGGAGAGAAAATTGAAGCAGATCGTCTCTATGATGCAGTTAATGTCATTCTTTCCCTACAGGTAAATTTTTAGTTCTACCTACCCCTGTGCATTTTTAGAGAAATTTATAACAGCAATCACTTTTTTCACTACATTTTTTTAACTCCGAGTTACCAACTCCTGGATGATGTTATTTCAGAGCGAGAATGGTGGTTTTCCAGCTTGGGAGCCCCAGAGAGCATTCCGCTGGCTAGAGGTTGAAGGAACAAAAAAACCATCTTCATAACTACTGCTATCTACATGTATAATACTTCGTTCTGCTCAAAAACTAACTTTTTTCACTTACGATTCTCAGAAACTTAATCCCATAGAGTTCTTTGAAGATACTTTGATTGAAAGAGAGTAAGTTCCATCTAACATCATTTTTCAGATCGCTTACGATGTTTAGTGCAATTTCCTTTCTAAGTCGTTCCAGCTATTTCAACAAATTTCTATTTTGACGGAGTACTTGCTGCGTTTAACAAAATACTGGTACGTGAAACGTTTCAGATATGTTGAATGCACATCCTCGGCAATCCAAGGCCTAGAACTCTTCAAGAAACTTCATCCTGATCACAGGAGGAATGAAGTTGAACTCTGCATTTCCAAAGGACTAAACTACGTCGAGGAGACTCAGAATCCTGATGGTTCCTGGTGAGTATTTTTCTAGGGTTTCCGTGCCAGGAAATATGTTAAAATGAAGTGCCACACTGACAAGGAGTGAATTTTATATGGACACATGCATACAGGCACGGTAGCTGGGGTATCGGCTTCACTTATGGAACGTGGTTTGCAGTAGAAGCACTAGCAGCTTGTGGAAAGAGGTACCACGATAGCGAAGTGCTGCGTAAGGCTTGTGAGTTTTTACTGTCTAAGCAATTGCCGGATGGTGGATGGGGTGAGAGTTATCTCTCCTGTTCAAATAAGGTACTCTACTTATTATTCCACCTCTATAGTCTAAATTCAATCCGACGCCATACATACTAGCATTCACTGGATATAATTATGAAAAGGTAAATGATCTTAAAATGTGAAAGAAACGATCAGGAACAAATTCTAATTTTCAAGGTTTGGAGTTTATATCATGGATGTATTGAGACGTGTTATTATGGCTCGGCAATCTATTTAGCTTAATTTCATCCTCCTCATCTTCGATGCAATAATGTTGATAGAAACATATTTGTGTTTGTGCAACAGGTTTACACAAATTTAGAAGGGGAGAGATCCAATTTGGTGCAGACATCATGGGCAATACTGTCTCTTATCAAAGCAGGACAGGTTAGTTATTGATGCTGCATGCACTTAAATTAAACAGACATGCTTATTACCTGCTTAAGAGATCCTTCATATGAGCTTTAACCAAATCATTCAAGTAATTGAACTTTCTGTTCAACCTCCGATCCAAACTTTAGGGAAATATGGATTTGACCCCCATTGAACGAGGAGCGAGATTATTGATCAATTCGCAACTGGAAGATGGTGACTTTCCGCAGCAGGTAATTAATTGGCTATATCTCGTACTATTCCAAAGCAAAACAATTGAGAAATGAGATGGAGAAATGGTAAAAGCATACTGTACATTATATCAGGCAGACAGTGACAGTAATTGCTTGAGTGTATACAGGAGATAACTGGCGCTTTCATGAAGAACTGCACTCTAAACTATGCTAATTATCGCAACATTTTCCCAATATGGGCTCTGGGTGAGTGTCACCAACTCAAGGCAGGACTATCTGAATATTCTTAGTAGCAACGCGAGGATGGTCTGCTAGCTACTCTTTCAAGCTTCATGTACGTACCAGTGTTACTCCTGTTCACTTGTTACTGTAATATAATGTGTGTAGGCTCATACAACTCTTCTCATGTACTACTCTTTTTGTTTTACTCTGAAATTGATAATTGCAAGACGGCCACGCCTTTTTTGTTCGTCACATCTGTTGGCCAATGCGACACATTATATTACCCTAGTAGCAGGTGGTCGGATCTTGGACGTATAAGCCCTCGTTGAAGGGTTGAACATATACATATCGAGTTTTAGTACAGCCAGAGAGCACATAATGACGATGGCTGAGATTACAGTGGATTAACCGCTAAAGTTACATAATGGAGTAGTTGCTCATAAACAAACCATATGATATTTCAACTAATTTTGCGTAGTCATGGCTCATCACTCTGTATGCATCACACGCCCTGCCCTCGTGGCTCCCTTTACAGTTTGAACCAAAAAGGAAAAAAAACACGTTTAACGTTTTCGACATTTTGCCACACGCAACTTCTACACTTGCTCCCGAGTTAGAGCAAACATGTCACACCATCTATATGTAAAAGACCCTATTCCAGATTTCCAGATACGTTCCATCTGCCAAAGAAATACTAAAAGACGCATACCCGTAGTGCTTGTTGGTAGCTTGGTATCTGAACAAACTCGTCCTCAAACTTCATACGGAATTGTATGTTTTTCTGAAATTTCACATTTCTCATCTTCAATGGTTGTGAAAGATGCGCATAACTGTCTGATAAAATGGTTGCGGTATTCACGAAGAACTACAGCTTAAACTATCCATCATATGGCGCAATTGTTTTGACTTTTGCAATATGGGCATTGGGAGCATATAGTTACAAACAGCAAGAACGATCAGCGTGAAAGTAACTAACATAAGATTGCCAAGTCTGATACTTGGGTAGATCTCTCCAATTTTCATGTATTGTAGGGACAATCTAACGGTAAAAGCGGGACAGAGGATCCTTACGGAATCTAACGAAGGGATATACTCCATAAGATAGCAGGACGCAAGGAGCAAAATAAATGAAACTACACTAGCTAATAAAAAAAAGGTAGAATAAAATGCTAGTGACAGCAAATACTTGTCTTTCAACCATCAAGCTCACCAAAACAAGGCTGCATGTTAAGCTAGGTTTCTCGACAATGAAGTTTAGCCATGAACAAAAAAACGTTTCAATACTGTATTGCAGAGAATGAAGGAAAACAGTTTCATAATTTCATTCTCATATAATCACGGATATAGTTCTCGAAAATCACAACACCGTTTTTAAAAAAACTGTAACTACCAGTAAAATGCGGGGAATATTCCCTGGCAAGTTTTACATTACTGAAAGGGACATGATTTGACGGGCTAGACCTGGATCTTGTTGCAGCAGCTCCTTCAAGTTGTTCTCCACCTCCCCTATCTGCTTCTGCAGATACTCTTTGGAGGTCTGTAGGAATAAAGAAAACGGAGATAAAACAACATTCCATTACAGTAGCATCACTATAGTTTATGTTAGACGGAGTACTAAAACTGAAGTGACTCCCTGAATCTTAAAATTGTATATCAGAAACACCAAACAAGATACCTGCAAAGAAGCAAGTGCATTCTCGCTGTCTTTGAGCTTTTGCTCCTGTTCATTCATCAAGTCCGACTTTGATTCCAGCACAAACCTGAATGTGGCAGTAAAGGAAACAGGAAGGGATGCGGAATTAATATCGGCATTTTATGATCACTAAATTATCAATTTGCTTAAGGAGGCGAATAAAAGGTGTGTATGTATTCAGACAGTGTGCTCACGTTCGCCCTGCAAAACATGAACAGAAACATCTATAAGTAAAGCATCTCAGGAATCCAGAAATTAATACAACTACTACCACTGTTACTGCTGATATTGGTAGAACTTACTCCGTATAAGATAACAGCATTAAAAAAAAGTACTCCCTCCGAGTTCCTGTTATTGTCTCACTTTCTTTTTTGGGCTGAGTTTGATTTTTGTCCCACTTTCCTTTTTAGGTCATCAATGTGTGGTTCACAATTACTCTCCTATTTCTCTCTCTTTCCCCTTCTTTTTTCAACCACTCATTTCCCCTTCCTTATTTTTCACCCCATAATCTTATGGGACAATAATAGGAACTCGGAGGGAGTATCTGTTAAATAAGTTAAAATTACATTGCAAGTTTGCCCCCGTCCCTTAACTTAACACAACTGAAACACGTGGATCGAGAATGCATCCAGGCATCCACAGAGTTCACCAGCAAGTATTATGGAAACTTGGCTGTCCTCACTTTTCTAATTTAGACAGTCTAGGTTTTAGTATTAACTAGCCTGCTTGCTCAAGCCACAGAAATAATCCTCATATTTCTTATCTACCCTCAAGACTCGGCCAACTTTTGTCTATCTCCTTCAACATACTTAGGCGGTTAGGCCTGTTTAAAACCTTCATAGCTCCCAGCTATGTTGGTACACTGCGCTTCACACACCAACGCCTAGCTAAAAACACCCGCATGAAATGTCAGCAACCTCTCATCCTTCAACCAAACAACTCCTGCCTTTCCAGGATCCAGGGCAGTTACTAATAATAGCAAATACTACCTCCGTTTTTTCTTTCTTTTCATTGTTTAATATTTGTGAGGAGTATTTTACTGAAATGTGAAGAAAGAACGAAAAACGGAGGGAGTAACATAGACTTAAGTGAGGAGAATTGAACTTTTACGTATAACGGCTGGCCTTTATGCATCTTCTTCATATTGGTTTGTGCTTGATATTTAGAAGTTACTAGTTATAGAGAGGAATCAACTCCGCTTCCTATTTCAAACCCCACTTTAAAAAAAAAATACTCCCTTTTGAATATATTTTTTCAAAAAAATTACACCCAAAATATTGTTAAGATTGCTCCCAAATGCTCTTTTGAGTAGTTTTATGATGAAAATACCATCGCTTTTGTTTTCTTCTTATATTGATCTTCTGCCTACCATATAACCACCATCGGACTCCATCACCAACCACCACAATCACCCACCCTAACCCCACCACACCAGTACACCACTAGACTTACTGGAGTCCGGTGCCCTATCCCCAAAACAAATCCCATCAAACTCCTCATCTCTTAAGCACACTAGCCTCACCCTACCACAATCTCCCTTAATTCCTACTCTTCCTCTCACATAGTTGGATTTGCGGAAGCCAAACACACACTTATAAGATCATACTCCCACCGTTGTATGTATAATTAAAATCCCTCGGTTAAGACACTAACACCCTACTCTCATTCTCTAATTGCTACTGGTATCTCCATGTATGATGGTAACTTACTTGCCAAGTAGACCCTCAAAAACCCACCTCAAACTGATCACCAGTTCTAAATGTAAATGCAGATGACAGGGAGAAGGTAAATGTGGCGGCAATAATAGTGAAGTGGAGGCAATTAGGGTTTTGTGAAATGGTGACTTGGTGAGTGGAAGTAGTAGGGATAGAGCCATAGAGGTGAGTTACGGATGGGGCGTTTAAATTTGGCGAGCTCGGTGATGGGGTAAGAGTGGGTGATTATGGTGGTGGAGTCTAGTGGTGTTGGTGGTTGTATGGTGGGTGGTACTGAGGAATATAAGAAATAAAAGAGTCAGGGGTATTTTCGTCATAAAAGCACATAAATAGAGATTTAGGAGCAATTTTTAAACTTAAACCACTATTTAGGGCTATTTTAATAAATGAATAAATAAACAAAAACAAAAGAGAGGTAATTTAAGAGAAGTGTGTTTTATAAGGGAGTAATTCTTAGTTTACTCAAAAAAGTATAAACAAAATAATCGCACAAATGCTAGATCTAGCTAGAAAAAAAACACATTTGCTGGTATTAAATTTACCAATAGATTTGTACGTATTTGTATCGTCAGGCAGTGGTCGCAACTCCTCTAGCGTCAAGTACGCACGCTTCTTTTCTATTTCCTTTGAATGAATCTGATTTTGCACCTGCCAACAATTTGCCAAGTTACACATGGTTTCATTGGACTGTAGTACTGTACAGCCCCATATGACCATGAAAGAATCCAGAGAGCATATCAGGCAAAAGCTACCAGCATGCTAGTGGGTAATAGGGATATACATTGACCTTCAGAGTTCAGACCCATCAGGCTGAGATTAAGGTATGACCACAAAATCTAACCGAAATTAACTACATTTCCCTACACCAATGGTATTAAATCTTTTGAGGATGTGATTAACATAAGACGATAAGAGTAAATTAGAAAATCATGTTCATCAATGACCTAAAATTTTACACCAAACAACAATACCTTTGGCCTATATTCCGTTTCTTTTTCAGTCAAATTAAGTATACCAATTCATTGTATGAAATTGTGGTATAGTAAAGATCATGACAACCACCGAAATGGTCGAAAATAGAAGTAGTGCACTATGATATGGTTTGCCACAATTGTGTTTTTCTTATTAGTCATCAGTCGTATCAACCAAGCGTGGCACAGATTGATCATAATGGCCAAATGTAGTCTACTTTTGAAATAGAACAATTGAAAAACGGATTTAGAGAGCGCCTAACCTGTTTAAGTTTTGCTGTGGTCTCAATCATACGGCCTTGAATTTCGAAAAACGCCTACAAAACACAGGCTTGGCATAACATCAGAATAATTTGCTGAAATCACCCAAAAACATCAAGACACTGCCAATGCCAAAATTCCAGCATCCCAATAAAACAACAAATGCGGAATTGGCCGGAAAGAAACATACAGTATATAATGGAGTAGCTAATACGAAAACATACGGTTCTACTTGCTTCATCAGCCATATTGCTTGCAAAAACCCTAGATCCCTGCAGTCTTGATTCAAATTGCAAAAAAACACCATTGTTAACAAAACCGAACACAGCAATCAGGAATATTACTAAGTATCAATTAATCAAGTGCTTAAAAAAAACTATAATTAAACTTTGATAAGATCAATAAAGCTATGAGCTTAGTATGATATTTACACTAATCATGTACACAAACAAAGCAGAGTTTCCATAGTAAAAAACAGCTACATCCATCGAACATAAAGATAACAGGGGAAAAGTTGGAACATATGAGCTATTGATAGAGGTTATACCAGATAATGGTAGGAGTTGTATCACGATCTGCGGCTTTGATTGTTTGACAACTGTGTCAATTTTCTAGGGTTTTTCTGGTGGTTTACCTTGCGATTGCGATTTCTGTAGATGGAGGTGAAGAGCTCGTACAGCTTGTAAAAATCGGGCTGAGTAGGGTCGGGGCCATTTACGTACTTGGCAATAATATTAGGGTCAGGGAGCGTTCGGAAACATTGAATTATTTTCATTTTCATGAATCTAATTTTAGATATTGAATTATTGCATTAATTTCATTTCCAATTCTAAAATGTTACTCCCTCCGATTTTTATCTATCTTCCATATTTCTTTATTGGGTTGAAACACCATTTCTTTCCCATTTCTATTTTGGACCATCAACATGTGTTTAGAATCAACCTTACATTTCTCTCTCTTCCTTCTATTCATGGGGTTGGAATTGGGCGGGGCGGAGCCGGGTCGAGGTCAAAAAAAATTAATTTTTGAATTTTTTTTCATGACGAAAATGTATATTTTCAATTAGGGACAAAAATTAATAAAAAAAAAATATTCCGACTAGATTTACGCGGAAAAAAAAAGAATAGTGACGGAATTGAAATGACTACCATGGGTAGTTATTTGAGAAAGACAAATTTAAACAAGGTTGAAATTGGTATGGAATTTATCTTAAATCCAATTCCAAATTCTCGGTTTTCCCAAACACTTGAATCATCTCAAATCCGGAATTCAATTCCAATTCCTAGTTCCCAAACAAGCCATTAGGTTTGTCAACATGAATTTATACTCCATCCGATTCTTTGAGTTTGCAACGTTTACTATTTGCACCAAAAATAGGAAAAACAAGTATGGGACACTATGAGTGATGTTATTGTGAGATTAAACAATATAATAATGAAAAAAGTTAGCTAGGTAAAAAGAATAAGAGGGAGTAGTAAATTGTACTCACCCATTCTATTTGATTCTTTGCACTTTTTCTCACTTATATATATTTAGTTACGTATTTATGAAATTATTAAAATTTGATATTTATAACATACTCGATTACACAATTTAAACAATATATCACATAACTATATTCTATTATATCTTATACTTCCTCCGTTCCATTTGATTCTTTACATTTGCTTTTTTAGACATTATTCATAAGTGAAGAATTTATGGATGCTAAGTATCTAAGAGAGGGAGATAGCTTTTAAAATATTCAACTTAATATTTATTGATTAAAGTAAGTTGAGTGGGAGTAGAATAAAATAAATAAAGAAATACTCCGTACTAAACTTAACATGTAACGGACAGTCAGACTGTTACGTTTTGTCTTAGCAAGGAGTACGACTACAGACCAAAGCCACAGTACGAGCGACTGTTGTCCGACTGTATTCGATTCGCTTAGCGGAATGGGAAGTTACAGACGAATGTCACAGTATAGGGTGATTGTTGCATGTGAAGATAGCACAACTAAAACCAAGGTTTAGCTCTAGCAAATACCTACTTCTACTAAAAGGATAGGAAGACCTACCAATATGCTGACATGTCAACACATGAGAGAAAAGTTTTCCGCCTAAAACCATATTACTACTAAACATTATTATATTATTATATTATTATGGCAGTAGAATAGTTTGCACTCTGTATCCCAATAGAATAATTTGTGATTATAGCAATTAATGACAATAATGTAAAAACAGAAGATTTGTTTTAAATAAGGGATTATCTACGTGGTACCCCTGAACTTTTTACTTTTCTACCATGTACCCTTACACTTTTTACATGTATACATGGTACCCTTGTATTTTACTAAAAATTTCTTTGATAGCCCTAAACTTTATGATTATCTTTATTGGTACTCCTAAACATTTTTTCCCGTCAAGTTTTGGCAACAAATTACCTCTTTATGTTGAAGATTAAAAGTTAAACGTCATTTAACCTACCTAATTAACCGATAATTGAACTTAAACTTACATGTTTGCAGTTATACTCCGAATCTAAACGAATTATATTTTTGTCATTATATTGTCAAATCAAATGATTAACACTTAAATTAAGCTCAATTACTTGTTAATTATCTAAGTTAAATGATACTAAAGTCTTAATCCTAAACTAAAAACATAATCTAACGACAAAACTTGATGGAAAAAAAATTTCGGGGCGCTAGTTAAATTAATAATAAAACTCAAGGGTATCATGTATAGACATAGAAAAGGCAGGGGTACCATGTAGAAACGTGAAAAATATAGGGGTACCGCGTAGAAAATCCCTTTAAATAAATACCATCGAAGTAAAGTGTAGACGTAAACCAATATAAAATATTTGATGATGAGAAAAACTATACGGAAAAATCAATACACAACAATAAAATTTCAATTTTTTTAATATAAACATAAAATAATTTTTTTATCTAATTGTGGACATGACATAGGTCCACCCCGACGCGGCCACGCGCGGGTTTGGGGAGGCGAATGAATCTTCATATGAGATGGTCAAATTGAAATTTAAATCGAAGTAGGAGTCGCCATCGAACTTTGTGGGAGTTCGGGCCCGTTCGAACCCACTCTATGTCGTAGTGGGCCGTGCACAAAGTACGGCTCATTTTCGATGTCAGAGTTTATTGGGTTCGTTCCTTTGCATTTGATACCGATACCGACATTATCGGATATCGTGTATTGAATGACTCTCGTTGCCAATGGATTCGGACATCCAGAAACCATGGTTCTGAGTAAGGGGTGAGGGTACGTGTTGGGAAGTTAACTAAGAACACCCAACCCCGCCCGCACTTAGCGGCCTTTACTAAGATATTGTTCGTTTTTGGTGTACACGCGTTAGTTCGACGGTTAAATGATATGCAAACATTATTTTCCCTAAGCATGTGAGAAAAATAAATGGGTTGCTAAGTCGTTTAATGCATCTTAAGCTAATAACGTCAAAGTTGTATTTAGCATGTGAAGTTCGTTTTAGTCTAATAAAACAAAAGACGAAAAATAAATCGCTACAAACACGAGAAAACGAGTTAGTAACGTTTGATAAATCGAATAAAGATGTAAATACAATAATATGCATGATTTTGAAAAAGGTTTATGACACGTGATGGATTAACACGTGTTGACCAAGGTCAAAAAAAGATTTTATCGAAATCTGAAAATATGTCGCGAAAGTCGCTTTTTATGTAAGAAACGAAAAGAATAAAAAAGGCGAGAAAACGAAAAAAAAAGGCTCGGGTATCCAGGCCTCCGCGCGAGTCGCCTGACAGGCGCGCGACTCGCGTGGGGGTCTGTCCATTTTTTTTATTTGTCGAAAAATCGTTAATTTTTATAAATCGCGTACAAATATGGATTAATTTATACCCGATTCATATTTTCGATATTCGTCGTATTCGATATTCGATTATGAAATCGATATCGAATAGTCGGAATGTTTTAGAAAAGGTTTTGAAAAAAGGTTTGTTTTGAACGAAAAGAGAAAAAAGGAATTTGAACGAAAAAAATGTTAATTCTCTCAGCGTAAAAAATCGTCGAATTTGTTTTAAAAAAAGTAACAATTTTTTAGCATCAACGAGATTTAATTTAGTTCTTGTTAGATACGATATTCGATTAGAGAATCGATATCGTATTTTAAGAACGTTTGTTTATGAAAATATTTTTATAATATCGATACTAGAAATATAAAAAATATGCGACGAACGACCCGTAACAATAAAAAAACGATGGACGACGCAAGAGAAGAAAAAAAACGTGGAGAAAGAGAAGAGAAAGGAGGAAGAGTCGGGTTTGATTTTACACCCTCAACCTACATGCTTTGTTTTCTCGGAATAGAGCTCGTCGGAAAGTGGCTCAAACACGGGAGCATCGAGATGATGTGGGATGAGTTTGGGTGTCGATTTGGTCGTGTGGGATGACGGGTTTCGGCCGGCTTGGGGTCGGTTTCGTCGGGTCGAGGTTGCTCGGGAATTGTTTAGCGTAACGATGCTGTATGCGGGAATAATTGATGTGTAATGGTTGTGTAAATTTACGATGTATGAATTGTGTATCAATTGTATTGAAGATGATGAATGTATGTGACGGGAGGTCCTATTTATAGGAAAGGTCCTTGATAGGAGCTAGAAGAGGTACTCTTGCTTAGGTGACAAGAAATACCGGTTTGGATAGGAAACGTAAGAGTTTGAAATGGAAGAGAATTTCATTTCTTGGTCGGAAAGAAAGTAATCTCGGCTGAAATGGGGCTGCTCGGCCGAGTATTTGACGCTCAGTCGAGTGTTTGATTCGGTATCCGGATAGAATTCCTACTTAAGATCGAATTCTATCCTTAAATGGATTTGTTTAATATTTTTTGAGGCTGATTTTTGTAGTATTCGAGCCTAAACCGAACTCGTGAGATGACACGGCTGGTCCGTGTCTCTCGAAAAAATATCTTTGACCGGGTTTGACCCGGCCGCTAAAAGACGGTTTTGCCCCTGGTGCCGGATTCGACCCAAATTAGTCTTATTTGACTCGAAACGACCCACTGGGCTTGGATTTGAGGTTGGTTTTGTAAGATTTGTACTCCGTAATAAGCCCAAGCCAAATGTCCATGATTTCGAGCCCATATCCGAGTCCATTAAAGCATGTTTGCGTCCGATCATCATCGGGTGTTTGACGGAAACTACTATAGACACCTGGCGGTCAAAATGTGGGTGTCTACACTAATAATATTTGAATATTATGTTATCGTCTAATTTGTTAAAAAAAATTGTAATGATCTGAATATATAAACGGATGTATTTTGATTCGTGACTATTGGTTTTATAATCAAATAATCAGGTAAAATTATCAAAATATTATTATTTGGTTTGTAAAAAAAATATGTTCATTAAAATATTAGAATATACATAAAATAAGATTGTTTGATTACTTTGATTATCATTGAATTTTTTTTCTCAAATCAAAATGAAAATAAGATAAAAATGTTAGAAAAACTAATAGGTTACCAACTTACCAAGTACAATATTTATTTATAAATCTTCTTTATATAAAAGAAGACACCAAGCTCAATGAGGTGTCTCAACTACAATGCTCAATTTTGAAATAAGTCTCATTTTTTAGTGTTTTAGATTAGTTTAGGTAATTAGGTTAGTAATTAGAAATGAGATTGTTTGGGGGAGAAGTAATCTTCACCCTCATTTAATGCTACACTTTGAGAATAGCATCGCATTGGGGATTACCAATGTTAAAAAATATCGTCTTTATCGTCTTTATATCGTTCATTTAAAAAAATATTGTCTTTACCAATGTTCTTACTATTAAAAATATTAAATAACTCCATTTTTTTTAACGACCCATAAAAAATATTATTCCTTCCGAGTCTAACTTATGTTCCCCTTTGATTTCCGGGGAAAAGTATTATATATTTTGATTACAATCCAAATATAATATTCCTCATTTTAAAAATGTTTACCACATTTCCTAAATTTATATGAGAAGTATTTATTATTGAAATGAAGCAAATATTAAAAAAAAATCGGTGAGAGTATATAAATATAAATATCTTACGGAGTATTAATTTAATAAATTCAGTTTGACCCGTTTGATCCAACGGGTCAAACACGTACTGACCCGTTTACTTATTTTATCTTCCACAAAAAGAATTTATCTCAAATTATAAGAGATATATTATGTTAACTATTTCACATTCGTATGATTTTTTTATATGCTACACAACAAGTATAGCAAAAAATTTGTAAACCCGTAATATGTCTAATTCCTTTCTTAGAAATTCATTTACGAATGACAATTTCTACCCACAACTACCCAAAATAACCCCATTTTCTTGGTCTCTCATTTTTTTTTATGTTCTTTTTCGAAGTTTTGTGATGGGTTCTCTAACCAAGAAATATGTAACCCAACGTCAATAGATAACAACGCAAAGACCTTCATTGTTATATGAATTTTAAATCAAATAACATTTGTATTGTCATAACCAAACTACACTTCAAATGTTATTTATAACTCCGTGCACGTGATGTGTCACGGGTGTCACACTAACTTTCCTTTTCAAAGTTGTGTGACGGGTTATCTTAAAATTACAAATACGTAACTTAATATCAAGATGTTGTAAAGTAAACAACTTCGTTTATTATATGGATCTTTTTATCAAATGTCGGTAATAACATTTGCGTTGTCTCTGCCGATCTACATGGGATATAATTCAGTATTATTAACTTTTAATCATTTTAAAAAGAAGTTCACAACCCCGTGACGTGTCACGGGATCACTAAATATAAAATGCTAAATATACCGTGCATTATTGCGCGAGATCTATACTAGTAAAAGAAAAACTAAATAACATGTTTGATCAAAACGATGCATCGGAAAATAAAGAGCATGATAAAAATATAATGTTTTTAAATTGGTTCGGCCAACACTATAAGACTATCCTCAACTAAAGATCAAGTTAATCGGATCACCACCCATTTTTACTCTTAATTCCACCTCATTTAACTTAACCCACGCTCACCCTCTCATGCATAAGGTCATGACCTAGGTCATCAACCCAATTGTTTTTCACTTTTCAACATTATCCAATCAATCATTTTCACATTCTTTCTCTCACCAAAACTTCTCTTACTTTTTGCAATTATTAACAAATTATAAATAAATTAAATTTTAAATTTTGTAGATATCTTAATGAAAAATAACTACTCCCTCCGTATCTATATGTTCGTCCACTTTATTTAATATATGTGTGGGGTATTATATTGAAAGTGGACGAACATATAGATACAAATGGAGTACTTGAATAAGATAAATATTTTAATTTTATTTTTCGGATATTAGGAAAAATAATACTTCCTCCATTTTTTTATATCTTTCCATGGACATTTGGCACAATTTTTTTGTATTGAATATAAAATGATAAATTTAAGAAGTATTGGGGTAGAATGGTAAGTGTGTGTAAATAGGAAAGAATAAATGTGTAAAGTGTTGTAAATAGTAAGAGTGATATTATAAAAATTATGGAACAAAATGGAAAGAAATAAAATGAGAAGATAAAAAAAGTGGACCAAAAAGGAAATTGGAAAGATATAAAAAAACTGAAGTAATTAAATAACAACGTTAAAGGCGCCCCAACTCATAAGATTACGTTAAAAATGTGAAAAACGATTTCAAATATAATTTCCAAAGGGTGAAGCCTTAACGACCCAACAATTCATAAGATTACATATAATCTCCGCTTTTGAAACTTTTCAAATCAGATCTTCAAAATCTCGTCGCCTCCCCTCTGGCGCCTCAATTCTGCACCGCCTGGTGTCAGGCATCCAAATACTGGGTCGCACGACGTCTGACGCCTGAAATCTTGATTTGAACTACGAGAAAAACTATAAATACCCCCCTCTCCGCTCATAATCGACACAACGCACAATTCAGAGTTCAATTCTTCATCTCCTCTCTACGAGCTCCACACAACTTGCAGCTCTTCTTTAGCGTCGCACTCCGACATTAGGCACGATCCACTCGTTCGTTTTCTTTTTTATTCGCATTCCACGAATCAACACTACTCTTCGTAGTTCCTCGAGTTTCTGACTCGACAAGAACGAAAAGGGCACTTGTGTTGACCTGTCGACTTGTCTCACCGTAGCGAACCTCTGCCGCAATCACCGCAAGAAGCTAGGAGGATCAGCCTGTGGAAGTCGAATCGTCACTAGGTTGTCATCTAAACACAACTTTACATATCGCACTTTTAATTATGCATTTCGATAACATCGACTCCGACCCATGTGGATACTAATTCCACAACGCGTCATAAACATATGTAATGTCCACAACTTCAACCCCAAGTACTAAACACCTAAACCAAATCCGAGTAGTCGTGAGATCCGTTCTCGATCGTCTACACATCGTATCTCGTTTAGTGTACACTCTGAGGGTGCAACTCCTCAGATAATGTGATTTACTTAAATTTCGCATTTACAGCTTTCGTATGATTTACCGCTATTATGACCATAATCGCATGCTAAATCACCTAACACGAAATTCAAAACGTAAACAAGTTAAAACTGAACAAACGGTGGTCCAGTCCCGTATTAATCTCGAGGCTCATCCTTCACACATGGTTCGACGCATCCTTATTAATACCGAATCAACGCACCTTAAGTAGAATACCAAGTATGGTATACCACGAGAATAACTAATACCCGTATTATCACGTTAAAACTGATTTGCAAATACGAATACTATCTAGTACTCTCTACTTTCTTACGTGCATCTTTTCATGGTTTGCCTGTCACGTGAAATCGCATGCAAAGAATGTAAAAGCATTGACTTCGACGATAAAACTTACTTGTCCTTAAACAATCGACATAGCAAAAGGCATAGGGTTACAACAACGAATGTTATCGCATTTTCGCCACAACTGGGAACGAAGTTATGAGCCCATCGATTGATTAGCATAGGGTTACAACAACGAATGTTATCGCAATTTCGCCACAACTGGGAACGAAGTTATGAGCTCATCGATTGATTAGCAGAGCTACGTGCGGGAGGGATTGGATGTTGATGTCTATCGGACATTGGCTTCCCAATACGTTCCCTTACCTCTTACTCTGAATCTACGCTTTCTGGATGTCCGAAACCACTGGTAATAAGAGTTATTCTAGATATGGAATGCTTAAGGATACAGGGCTTTATCTTTAGGTCTCCATGTCACTCAACTTTGAGCCGGCTAAGGATTAAAGTTGACTGGAAAGGTTTCCGAGTATCCCAAAATTACTCGGTAACGACTCCACAAATCGGCAACGAATTCGGTTCACTAAAAAGGTCGTCAGACCAAACATATCGGCCTTTACAAATTTACAACCTCATCTTGATCGATTCAACGGAAACATAGATGTCCCCAGATATATCTAGTACAATTCAAATCGTCAATCAAATCGAGGTCCGACACATCGCCCCGAACGCGAGGTCAGATCAGCCCAGACCCAAGCGTCTGACGGGCCGTGTGGGTGGCCGCCGCGACCGTCGGCAGCGGGTGGAAGCGTCCACAGTTTGGCGACTCCGCTAGGGAATTGGAAACAGATTTCCAACGGTTGTGTAACTCAAACAAGATCGGTGAAACCCATTTCCTAGTTCTTTTTTTTGTGGTCACTACAGGTTTCTGGCACTAAAAAGCCTACCCCAACCGATTTAAGACCAATCGACCTTCTTGCGGTAAGGTTCTCGGACCTGATCCGTGAGGAGACCCTGATTGACGTTCCGACCGTCCAAGGTAGTCACGCATTCTGTGAATATGCCAAGCGATAAGCTCCAAGTGGGACAACACTCATCCCTATTCGGGGTGACACGTCTTTGCTGAAGTGAGGACTTTTCGTGGACGGTAGCCTACCCTAGCCTACCCGCATCTACATCCTGCATGAGTGTATGCCTGTCTAGTTATGTGTAGCGTGTTGTGACAACCTGAATAAAACATTAAAATTCGGATTCAACCACGACAACATATTCAACTACACCCAAACTCCGTTTTCGAAAAGAAATTTTTCAAAACAATTTTTTGTGTCGTTACTCTGGCCAAATTCACACTCACTATTTTCAAAAAAAATCATTTTGGCGCTGTTACGCTGGCCAAAACAACACTCACCATTTTCAAAAAACATTAACGTACTGTTACTATCGCCAAAATTCGAATCAATGGGATCGAGGCACCTAACACGGTTACAATTTTCCGTTTTCAAAGCTCTTTTACACATACCGTTACTATCGCCGAAATTTCGATCAATGAAATCAAGGTATCCAACACGGTTACATCCACAATTTTTTTTACACATACCGTTACTATCGCCAAAATTTCAATCAATGAAATTAAGATATCAAGCACGGCCACACCCTCATCTTTTCCAAAAAAAAAAATCTTTCAAAGCATCGCTATCACCACCTATATTCTCATAATGAGAATTTAGCTACACGAACTCCACTTTTAAAGCACCACCACGGACACCATATTTTCTCAAAAACACCCCTACACCGCAAATATCAAACTCCTAACTAATAGAAGTCTCGATGATAAACGTAACCCCAAGATTTTCACATCTTTTCAAACCGGTTCTTCAAACATCATCGTTTTGCAAAATTACAATTTCACGTCATTATTATCATCAATTTTTTAACTCATGAACTCTTGACACCCGCATGACAACACTTTCTTACATATCATAAGTGATGTCACTTAACCGTCGTAATGTCGATTTCGAAACTCCCACTTTCGAAAACTCGCTCTTCAAATCTGTCCATTTTCGGAAACATCAAAATCCTTTGATTCCAAGTCGGGATCGAGATCAACTCCTTACATCGTACAACCGTGTGATTAACTGTCTGTGCCAATTACTAAAATCACCTCCATTCGAGGTCTTATATTTTAGGTCATCTCATCTCGAGAGTCCTCGCTAAACCTCGAGATTCGTGTCAAATCATCTCGTTCTAAGAGATCTAAGTCTATTAGGCGCCTCGCCGAATAGACCAAATGTCTAAAGCACTGAGTCCCAAAATCGATGACCGCGAACACGCGCAAATTCAGGGTCTTATTTCCGGGTCGCTCGCCTACGAGCATTCCTCGAGTCTCTTACGTCGTCTGGTGGGTCAGTTCTCATCTTCGGCGCAGTTCCACAGATCCAACACCCAAAATGTCTTAAAGCAACAACAGTAACCAACAGTAACAATGATCAAATCAACTCCATATTAGGCTTCGTTCGGGAACAAGCCACCATGATAAGTGTAGTTTGTAGTGCCTAATTTGTTGTGTTTTGGTCCCGTTTTTCTTGTGGAATCGCTCTTTGAAGCGATTTCTGGGCTGCTTATACTTCTTCTAGCTCGTTTTAGGTTCCCAAGACTATTCATGGAGAATTGGAACGATTCCGACTCGTTTCATACACTTTTGGAGCCAACGAAGAGAAGGAACGATCACTTGATGCCTTGGATTCGATCCCGGGACCTTGGGACCCATTTCCGAGCCCCTTAGACTCGATCCTGAGCACCAAGAACCCATGAGAAGCAAGGAGGGACCCTTGAGATCATATTTGAGGCCTACAAGACTCATCACGGTCGAGATGAGGGCCATCATGGTCGGGATGAAGAGTACAAGCAAAACCAAGCCATTGGAGTGTGATCTCGGCCGAGATCACCACCATCTCGGTCGAGACCACTTCATCTCGGCCGAGATGCCCTCTTCTCGCCTGAGATGGAGCACCTGATGCCCCGCGTCACTTCTTTTATTTCCCTTCATTCTTGTAACCTTATAAATACTTCCCCATTGTATTGTTTAAGGATCTTACATTACATTAGACTATCTTAGACCGCTCTACAACATTCAAAACCCTAATTAGCCTCTCTTCATCTCTAGTTTAATCTTTAGTTAATCTTAGTTTAATCTAGTTAATTAGTCTTGTATTAAGGAGATTCTTAAAGATTCATCCAAGCTTGACAACCTTGGAGTTTATTTGGGTTTCTTATTAATGCAAGTGTTCATCTTTTTATCTCCTTGTTAGTTGGTATAATCTCTTTTCTCTTGTTCTTTGTTTATTTATCAAGTTTCAATCTTTACATATTGTTTATTGTTCTTGTTGGTTCATTATGAATGTTTGGATGTTTATGTTGGTTTCTCTTGTTTATGTTAGTCTTAGTTTGATAATGAGTGAGTAGATTCCTTGTGGGGTTAGTAGGGGGATTAAGTGTGGATTATGGGTGATTAGGGTTTGATTGTGGGTAAAGGTGATTCCTTTGTTGCTAGTCATATTTTGGGCACACTATGTGTTTGTTGTATTGCTTGTGTGGGTAGTAGTGGCCAATGCTTCTCATACTTGTTTTCATCTTCTCATTGTTTGACTAATTTGTGATTGAATGCTTGTGTTTTGAGTAGCATCTAGCATGAGTGTTCGGGTCTAGTCTTAGACACGAGAGTGCGGACTTTGGCTTTGGCGCGAGAGCGCAAACCGACCTTAGTGACTAAGTGACACCTACACCCTTGATTACCCAACCATCCTACTACACTTATGAACCCGACCTAACCCTACTCCCTTCCATATTTGACTCATCCTTCTAGTTAGTCATCATTTCTCTAGTTCGTTGCTTAGTTAATCTTTAGTTATTTCATTTAGCTCATATCATACTTAGCATATTGTTAGTCCACTTTCTTCACTTCCAACCATCGTAGTTTGTCAATTATCGTCTTCTTTGTGTTTGTTTGGTAGCTTAGCCTTGTTATTAGGTCGACCTAGTCTAGACATTACTTAGCCGTCTCCGTGGACACGACCCGACTTACCCTAGCTACCGTTAGGAATAGTTGGTTATTTATTGAAGGTGGGGAACGCGGCAAATCCCTACCATCACACCATGACACAGATGTCGGCCACCCACAACAACATCCTACTCCGGCTTGATAGGCTGGAAGGAATCTCTAACCAAGCGGGCAATGGCCCAACAAAATGCTACCCTCAGGAGGTAGATGTAAAACTGCGTCAATCTCCTATAGCACCTCCGGGAAGAAGAGGAGGCTCAAACCGGCTCGGTTCGTCCCGGCCCATGGAGGGCACCCCTTCAAAAGCCTCATGGATTTGGGGATGTCCTATGCCGAGGCACTCAGAATTGCCAACGATGATTGACAACTATCTCAGCTAGCTCCTACCCTGGATCCGTTCATCGGAGACCGGGATGCAATTTGGGATCCAAAGGCTTACTGCCTATACCATCAGGGCAGGGAACATGATACAGAAGATTATTACCGCCTAGAGCACGACTTCAAAGATTTAGTGGATGTCGGGACCTTTCGCCCTATGAAGCCACGCACCATGCGCCTTACTCTTGAGGACGCCAACGGAAAGCTCACTACATCGCATATCCACGGTAGTCACCAACAACGAGTACGCCTCACGTTGTCCTTACAGAATTATCAATAAAAGAAATAATTTTTTTTCTTCTCACTGTGCGCCTCGACAATCGCTTGATTTAAAACATACACTTTTCGCTTATGACTCGATACTATGTCATTTATCGATATCAATCAAACAAATCTCAAACATAAGGGCATCAACAACCCACTTTATCTCACCCTAACTGTCATCACAATGAGCAATTGTCCACAATCATTTTAATTGCTCGTCAATTTTAATCGGGACTAAGTGTCACTGAATCTGGTACGGAGTACGGAGTAGTAGTACATCTTCAGTCTTTGGTGATTTTTGTCAATTATGCTTGATTGATTTTATTTATTGAATGAGATTTATGCTTGATTTAGTAGTTTTTGTGTTGAATTACTGACGCTTTACTATGAAATTGGTCACCTTGGTGATTTACTACTCTTATTATTATTCTAAACATATTTACGACCAGTTATTGCATGATACCTATTCAGTTATTCTAGTCCCGAAATACAATTACCGTAAGGTGCAAAGTCAGTTATTGTAAGTTGTATAGTATTTTTTTTTGTTTCTTTAGTTATTTTGCAGTATTCAATTATTTATTCTAAAGCTTTAATAAATTTTATTGTTGCTTAGTTCTCTTTATACATTGTAATTTCAATTATTGGTGATTTACTGCTCTTATTATTATTATTCTAAACATATTTTTGACCAGTTATTGTGATAAGCTAGTTGTATACCTATCAAAAATAACCAACTACGGTCTAACTAAAAATATAGCTAGGGAAGTCGGGATCAAATTCACAGGGAGACAAATAAATTCTACTCGTAATTAAAGTCTATCTACGTAACAAATCGGGGGGTTTTTAATTGTGTTTATCTAAACTAAAGTAGTGAAGGAAAGAGAATTAAAAGGAAAGAAATAACTAAAATAAAATCAGATGAATTTAAGATGAATAAATATTGGGAGGAAACTAGGATTGTCGGTTCACTACGAATCTCATATGGTCACGGTCTAAGTCACAGGTCTGTCGCAGATATTGGTCTAAGGGGTATTGAAAAGGTCCTTCCGGTCCGCTATTCACCCTAGCATGCGTCTAAAGGCTTCCGATCTTATTAGGGCAAACTAATGTGTTTTAGTAGGTCTAACTTTTACCAGGCTTCCGATCTTAGGTTCAAGTTTACCGAATTCAATTAATCAATTATGCGCATTAACTGACTAATCGCGATTATATACTACAATTGACAACTCAGACACAATATTATTGATAGATCTATAAATTATTTAGCGACCACATTCAATTCGCAGATCCCCTAAATCCTAGCGAAGGAAATTAGCTACTCATAATTAAATCAAGAACAATAATATTAATAAACGATTCTACTAGATTAAACATGACAAATAGTGATAAAATTACGACAAGCATAAGGCAAAGATCAAGAATAATTAAGTATGAAAAAGAACAATCAAGAACGAAGAAGAAGGAAGAAAGATTAGATTAAATTACCGAGAGGAATAAAGGCGATTCGAATCCGAAAGTCTTACAATAACCGAGTTTTTAAAGGAAGAGAGAATAAGGAGAAGAGATAAAAGTCTAAAAGTAGAGAGTGTAAAAGTAGAGAAGAAGTCTAAAAGAAATCTAAAGAGAAGAAGTATATAAAATCTAGTCTAATAGTTTCTTAAATAATAAGTTAAAACAAAAGCCCAAAAGTCTTATTAATCCTAAACATCAAATTAGGAAAGTCTCGGTCTTCGTCCAGTCTCGAGAATAGTCGGTCGACTATTTTGAATAGTCGTTCGACTATCTGGACCCGTTCTCAGCACTGCGCGCTCAACTTCAAACGCTTGTCATTTATTCGTTACTTCTTCAAATCGGGCGTGTAATATACCGTTGGAAAGCTAAGAGAATGAGCTTTCCAACGCAACTGGAGTCAGATCAATTGGAGTTTTAGAACTCAAGATATTTATGTTTTAATTTGATCCGTTTGAGAACGATCATTCTTCTTTCTTATTTCGCATAAGATTTCATCTTTAAGCACGAGTTTTGCCTTGTTTACGCGTCCATGGGTTCAAACCTGCATAAGATGCAACATGACCACAAAGTATCAAATTCCGGGGAAAATAGTAGACAATGCTACTCGATATGCATGGAAATGCGTGCGTAAAAGACGAAATAATCATATATAAATAGCACGCATCAAACCTCCCCAAACCGAACCCTTGCTTGTCCCAAGCAAGCACAAAATAAAGAAAAATATCCTACTGGAATGGTATACAACTCATAGCGGAATATGCTCCAAAGTTACTCAAACCAATGCGCAACGATTAGAGTCAATGTAAACAATCACATACAACAAGCTTGATCAATAGCAACAATACTGAACCTTCAACCTTGCAAGACTCGTATATGTCGGACTCTCACGGATCGCTCATCACACAAATGGGGTGATATTGCGAGTTTATGTAAAAACGGAAAGACAAAGCACTCACCTAAACTGCGACCTACAAGAACATGCATGCAATCTAACATGAAATTAATCTCTACCAACCGTACATACGCATTCTTATCGGGAAAAGACACGTGTCAAGGACTTACATATGGTATAAAGTGAGGTTAGTTGGATAAGAAGGGGCAAAACGATATGGATATGAGGAGGTAAAAGCCAAGCTAGTATTCCTTACACCCAACATAGGATTCATTCCGTTCTCACCAAACTCTCGTCGAAGAAATTAGGCATTGTAACAAGGGCCTTATAAAAATCGTTTCTCCCCAATAACTATGAAATTAGAGAGATCAATTCTTTTCTCATAGCAAAAACACATTCTTCTTCTAGTTTCACTTCATTTTTTTTCTTTTATTCTTCTTCTTTCCTTTCTCTTTTTTTTTCTTTCCATTCAAATTTTTTTTCATTGATTTTTTCTTTTCAACTTTTTTTTTTTCAATTCCCCTTTTTTTTCCAATCATCACAGTACCAAAATCAACCCGGAAAAAATAATTCCGTCCAACTAATCTACTAGCTTGACTAGGGTAGGCAATATATGGCATGTAGTTGAAAAACGGGTCAAACAGGTCAATTTGGCTATGTGAGGCTCATGGGAATTAATTAAAAGAAAGGATTTGCCTTTTTCGCACATGTCAAAACCACGAGTCAAAAACGTACAGGTACCAAGAGAAGAATGTCATGCTTATGCAGTTTGATATTACATGTCTCATAAGGAGTACTACTCTCAACCTAAAGGAAACTGATCATGGATGTCATCAGTTTTAGGCTCTAATTCCTTACAAATCTGAGTAGTTTGCCAACAATAAGTCAAGTTTATTTGTTCAGTAATGTTAACCAAAGATGCAAGAATGCCGCATGTAATTATATACAAAAATTCTAACGACGCACTAGCATAAGCAACTAATGAAGACATAAAAGCATTATCATCATCGCTACATTACATTCCGACTCAACTAAGACTCGACTAAATGCAAAAACATATTTTTGTGATTTTTTGATTTTTTAAAATGCATACGAAAATGCAAGAAGTATGCAGATGGATGAAAACAGACAGAAGCATACCCTCCCCAAACCAAATCACACAATGCCCTCATTGTGTACAACAAACAATAAGAGGCATAAAAAAATATGGGGAAAGATATGGAAGACGATGAAAGTGTGAAAGAAAAAAAAGACTACTTACAAGATACATATAAAGGAGACATCCCCAAACCGCATCGAAGCATCCTCTTCATAGTCGGAATTGTCGATGTCTCCGTTGCAAAAACGGTACCTACAGAAAAAAAAAAAACAAAAAAAAAAAAACACAAGAGCAGCAAAGAAAATATATAAAACACATCTTAGTAACCTATGTGAATCACCTAAAAAATAGGTCAAGGATCGCATTAGCTTGTCAAACAAGCTAGACCAATCAGCAGCAAAGTGGTCATAAGAAATCAACATTAACAAGCATGACCAATAATAAGTATGATAAGTAAGAAGAGTAGTGAGCAGTTTATGAGAAAAGACATAAATACCAAATATCTCAAAATTATCCCAAGTCTTATCATTTGACTCAAATTGCACAAGAGGAGAGTCAAATAACTCAAAACTACTCAAAGCATCAAACTTATATTTTTCACCTTCTTCGGAAAAGTTGTTCTGATCGTCATCTTCAATGTTCTTAAGCAAACAACCATCAAACGAGAACCCAAGAGCCAAAACAATCTCTTCTAAAAGAGTCTCACAATCCTCATCCATAATCATAGGCTCAAGCGAAGGTGTAAGGGAATCTAAATCAAGATAATCAATGGGCGAAGAAGAATCATCTTCAAAATAAGGGGAAAACTCAAATTTCTCTAAAATAGGTTTCTCAAAAAAATCAGATTCGCAATCCCAAGTATCCTCAATAATGAAACTCTCTTCACTCAAAGTATCATTCAAAAGTGCACTCTTTTCCCGACTCTCGTCAGTTTGATCTTTTCTCTCACGCTCACGAGCTTCTCCTTTGTTCAACTCTCTTTCCAAAATCTCAAAATTGACATCAAATGACACACTCTCAAATTCAGATGAACCAAAATTCTCAATGTTATCATCACAAAGAATATCATTCAAAGCATCAAAACACGCGTTTTCCTCAAATATAAAACTTTCCATCTCACAATCATTGTTTGCCACAACAACATTCACAAAATGAGAAGAAGATTTGACTAAAGGGTGTGTAAGTTGCTCCGAAGGGGAATAAGATGGTTCACATGTATCTAAGATGTGCAAATCATCTTCCTGCATCAAATTAGCAATCAAAGAAGTTGGGGGAACAAGGTGAGATTGAACACTATACTCATCATCATCTTCATCAATAATGTTCACAAAGTGTAAGGGAGATGGAATATCATGCATAACATTCACACTGTCAAGGGGAGAAGAAACATGACATACATGAGCATCAGACACATTACCAAGCAAGTAAGAATCAATCCCTTCACTCAACAAAGAAGAAACATGTGGCGTATCTCTAGGTTGTGGTCCTCTCCCAAATTCCCGATGGTCATGCCCACTAGCTATTATTTCAATCAAAACATGAGCTTCTTCCGCTTCCAAATCATAAAATTTCCAGTTACATGCAACAAGTATCAAATCTCTATGATAAGGAAGCAAGTTGTCAAAGAAGGTTAATGTAGTAAGCCAAAGTGGAATGCCATGATGGGGACATGCTCTCAATAAGCTCTTAAACCTACTCCACGAATCACTCAAACTCTCAGACTCACCCTATTTAAAGTTAAGAATGTCTTGTCTAAACTTGGCGGTTTTAGCAGGAGGAAAGTAATTTCTAAGGAAGGCTAGAGCTAGTGGTTCCCAAGAGGTGAAGGTGTTAGGAGGGTGTAAGTGTAACCATTTTCGAGCTTTGGCTTTAAGAAAAAAAAGGAAATAGCATGAGAAATATTGTCTCGATGGGTAAATCACCTCTCCTCACCAAACAACAATAATCCACAAAATTCTTAAGAAGTTCATATACATCCTCACTCTCAAACCCATGAAATGCATTCTGTTCCACTAAATCAATATATCACGGGTCAATATAGAAGTCTAGACCCTCTAAATTCCCAAGGTTAATAGGTGAAGCAAACAACTCTGGTTTTGGTGTATTATGGTCGGCTAAAGTAGACATGGTGAGAAAATCAAAGATATAAAAAAACTAAGACGGGGAGAAGAAAGAAATAAAATTAAAAATAAAAATTTAGAAAAATAAAATCTAGATATAAATAAAATAAAATAAAAGTAAAATTAAAAAATAAAAAATAAAAATAAAATAGTAGTAATAATAAAAAAGTTTAAAAAAAAACTAACGGGAAAAAAAATTATGAAAACTGTCTCAAGGAACTGGAGTTCCCTAGGAGAAAAGACAAACCAAAATAAACAAGTAGAAAAATACCGTCTCCCCGGCAACGGCGCCAAAATTTGATAAGCTAGTCGTATACCTATCAAAAATAACCAACTACGGTCTAACTAAAAATATAGCTACGGAAGTTGGGATCGAATTCACAGGGAGACAAATAAATTCTACTCGTAATTAAAGTCTATCTACGTAACAAATCGGGGGTTTTTAATTGTGTTTATCTAAACTAAAATAGTGAAGGAAAGAGAATTAAAAGGAAAGAAATAACTAAAATAAAATAAGATGAATTTAAGATGAATAAATATAGGGAGGAAACTAGGATTGTCGGTTCACTACGAATCTCATATGGTCACGGTCTAAGTCACAGGTCTGTCGCAGATATTGGTCTAAGGGGTATTGAAAAGGTCCTTCCGGTCCGCTATTCACCCTAGCATGCGTCTAAAGGCTTCCAATCTTATTAGGGCAAACTAATATGTTTTAGCAGGTCTAACTTTTACCAGGCTTCCGATCTTAGGTTCAAGTTTACCGAATTCAATTAATCAATTATGCGCATTAACCGACTAATCGCGATTATATGCTACAATTGACAACTCAGACACAATATTATTGATAGATCTATAAATTATTTAGCGACCACATTCAATTCGCAGATCCCCTAAATCCTAGCGAAGGAAATTAGCTACTCATAATTAAATCAAGAACAATAATATTAATAAACGATTCTACTAGATTAAACATGACAAATAGTGATAAAATTACGACAAGCATAAGACAAAGATCAAGAATAATTAAGTATGAAAAAGAACAATCAAGAACGAAGAAGAAAGAAGAAATATTAGATTAAATTACCGAGAGGAATAAAGGCGATTCGAATCCGAAAGTCTTACAATAACCGAGTTTTTAAAGGAAGAGAGAATAAGGAGAAGAGATAAAAGTCTAAAAGTAGAGAGTGTAAAAGTAGAGAAGAAGTCTAAAAGAAATCTAAAGAGAAGAAGTATATAAAATCTAGTCTAATAGTTTCTTAAATAATAAGTTAAAACAAAAGCCCAAAAGTCTTATTAATCCTAAACATCAAATTAGGAAAGTCTCGGTCTTCGTCCAGTCTCGAGAATAGTCGGTCGACTTTTTTGAATAGTCGTTCGACTATCTGGACCCGTTCTCAGCACTGCGCGCTCAACTTCAAACGCTTGCCATTTATTCGTTACTTCTTCAAATCGGGCGTGTAATATACCGTTGGAAAGCTAAGAGAATGAGCTTTCCAACGCATCTAGAATCAGCTCAATTGCAGTTTTAGAACTCAAGATATTTATGTTTTAATTTGATCCATTTGAGAACGATCATTCTTCTTTCTTATTTCGCATAAGATTTCATCTTTAAGCACGAGTTTTGCCTTGTTTACGCGTCCACGGGTTCAAACCTGCATAAGATGCAACATGACCACAAAGTATCAAATTCGGGGGAAAATAGTAGACAATGCTACTCGATATACATGGAAATGCGTGCGTAAAAGACGAAATAATCATATATAAATAGCACGCATCATATTGCATGATGTCTATCCAGTTATTCTAGTCCATAAATACAATTACCGTATTGTGTAAAGTCAGTTATTGAAAGTTGTTTAGTAGGTTTGTTTTTTCTCTGCTTATTTAGTTATTTTGTAGTATTCAATTACTTATTCTAAAGCTTTAATCAACTTATTGTACTCAAGCTCCCATTGCTTAGTTCTCTTTATACACAATAATTTCAATTATTGGTGATTTACTGCTCTTATTAATATCCTAAACTTATCTATACCTAGTTATTGCATTGTGTCTATCCAGTTATTCTAGTCCACAAATACAATTATCATAAGGTGCAATGTCAGTTGTTTGGTAGTTTTTTTTCTTTGCTTATTTAGTTATTTTATAATATTTAATACTTATTCTAAACCTTTAATCAACTTATTGTATTCAAGCTCCCATTGCTTAGTTGTCTTTATACACTGTAATTCTAATTATTGGTAAACGGGGAATGTACTTATTGTACTAGTATTATCTAATCATCATAGTATTCAATTGTTTTCTTTCCGAGAACATGATTTAATGTTTTCTTTTACTTTTATGTTTCAACGATTCTAACTGTTGTGTGCCAAATTTGGACTGTTTTCCCTCCCATTTAGACCCGTTTTTCCTCCATTTTGCGAGACTTGAGTGCGATTATCGCCGTATTTTGCGTAATTCTTGCATTAGTGTCTCTCTTTTGCATTTTACGTGTTTTTGGTAGTTTTCTGTCTATTTTGATAGGATTTTCGACCGAAAACGTGTTTGAGCTTCTACGAGCAAGAGAGAGATACGGTCCAAGAGCAAAGCACACAACTGAAAGTTCGAGTAATCCAATTGATCGATAAAGAAAGAGACCGGAAAAGAGCCAGAAGGCCACCGGGTGAAATTTCGCCCGGTGAGTCACCACCGGGCGAAGTTTCGCCCGACGACATTTTTCCACCACCGAAGATTTCCAAGGCACTCCCGACCAGGCGAAACGACCGGGCGAAATTTCGCCCACCGCGTGAAATTTCGCCCTATGGAGAAACCGGGCCGAAAACGCAAAAATCGAAGAAAATCTCACCGGGTGAAATTTCACTCGGTGGGATTATTATGTCAAGCCGCGGGGCAAAATTTCGCCCCATGAAGATGCAAAGGGTGAAGGTCTAGCTAAATGAAGAGGAATTGGATTATGGGCCTTGAAGTTTCACTACAAGAGAATTGCAATTTAGCTACTAATTTAGCAACTGCCTAAATTCAGTCGCTAAATATATAAATTAGCTACTACTTTTGAGACATAAATATATTTAGTCTCTATTTTAGATATCAAAATATAGTGGTAGCTAATTACGTCACTGTTATAGAGACTAAATAAAGTCGATAGCAAATTTGGTATCTAATTTAAGTTTTTAGATACGGAAAAACGTCAGTAGCTAAAGTTGTCTCAATATATATCGACATAAAATTGCGAATAATGTATTTAGTTTTTATATAGGAGACCAAAGTAAATTCGTAAATGAGTAGCAATTTTAGTATCTAATTTAAATTCTTAGCTACAGAAATAGTTTGGTAGCTAAATTTAGTTGTCGGTCGTTGCTATCATGTATTTTTTATAATTCTTATGATATTTTTTTTATATTTTTTTAATATATGTATATTATTATTGGAGTATTACAAAAGTATCTTACAATCCACATTTTAATGATTAATTTTACCTTTAAGTATACATTCATTGTCCGAACAAACATAAATCTTCAAGTGGCCCAATGGTTTGACACTTGGTCAAGTGTTTGAAGGTTATGGGTTCGATTCCTCTTGTGAACTTAAATCATCAAATTCTATACTAGAGGCGGTGGTGTGGTGCGTGGACGTACATGCGTGGTTTAGTGAGCTAGGGGTAACTCTACGTGCGGTATGGTGGGCTAGCTAGGGTGATGTGGCGGGGTAGGGGTATGACGTGTATTTCTTGTTTTTTCGTGGCCATTTTAGATACCAAAAAATTGCGTCGCCAATTTTGCTACAACTGAATCGGTCTCTAAGTTCGTCCCTAAATTAGCTACTCGAATTTTGCTAATGTAGCTACTCGAATTTTCGTCTCTATTATTGTCTCAAAATTTGCTACCACCCTTTCGTCGCTAAATTGGTAGCTAATTTTGGTCGCTAATTCAGTAGCTAAATTAGCGACAAGGCGTTTAGCTACTAATGAAATTTAGTCGCAAATTCAGTCTCTAAGCTAATTAGCTACGGAATATTGAAGATTTGCTACTAAAACCTCCGACTCTAAAGTGACTTTACCTTGTAGTGTTTGTGCAACCCATTAAGAGTAGTATATATACCCATCCTAGGGTTTTGTGCCTCCTTGAGCCTTAAATGAGCCTTAAGTGTGCCTCTTAGGAGTAGGAGTAGGGTAGAAAACTCCATAATAGTAGTAGTAGATTACAGTAAGCTTCCTAGAAAATTCTCTACAAACAATTAGTAGATCTACTTAGTATTAGTATAATTACTCTATAATTAGTAGACAAGTTTGCATCTTTATTGAAGATTGTGCTTTATTGTTGAAGATTCAATGGTTTTGCAAGGATTTATGTGACAAAACTCTTGTTTTATTTCTTGAAGATTCATATTTCTTTTATTGAAGATTGAAGATTTATGCATGGATTAGTGACAAATTCTTGTATATTTCTCCCAAGATTCAATCTTTATTATTAATCTTCATTTTCCACCTTAGTTTTCTCCATAGTTGGTAAATTCTTTCCTCTCCCTCTTCTCCATTAGTTAGCTTATGTTTTTCTCTCCTTTGTGTAATTTGTTAGTGTAGTTATTATGCATGCTTTAGTTAATTTCTCTTTAGTTAGTGTTTTGTTGTTAATCACCATGACTAGTGAGTAGATTTCTTTGTTGGGGAATTAGGGAGGAGGATTTGGATTATTTGATTCTAGGGATGTTGGTGGGTTGTTTACTTGTTGATTATCAATTTTAAGGTTTTTGTGTCTTTGTTGACCTAGAACCGCGGCTAGATTGACCTTGACTCGTTTCTATTAATATGGGGAAACTCGGGGTAGAAATTACCTTAATTTGAGACTTACCCTTTCGTCGCGAAAGCGGGTTTAGGTAGGTTGGGTGAAGAAACCGAAAGGTGGAACTCTCCCTTTTCAACGTTGTAACTAAAACTCGATCCCGAGACTCTAAGATCCCATTTCCGAATCCCGACTCTTCCCCAACACCTTTCCTATTATTGACCCTAGCCTTAGTTAGCATAGCTCAATAGCACTAGTTCGACCTCTCTCGACCCAAAACCCCCATCTCAATCCCATTCACGATTAAACTCTAGACTTGACCAATATCGCTTAACCCATCTCCCTGTGGATCGATCCCGACCTACCACTACTACATTAGTTAGGTTAGTCGGTGTTAAAAATATTGTTTGATTGTACGGGTCGCGACGCCCGCGCATTAAAATGGCGCCGTTGCCGGGGAGACGGTGATTAGTTAATTGATTAAGTCTTTGTTTTATTGTGTTTGGATAATTGTTTCTTCTCCTTCTACCCTAGTACCGCTCGGTGCTAGGAGTCTCATCTTTGAATTGAGTTGTGTCTAAGAACAATCATATTTGGCATTGCTTATTCCATACTGGTGCAAGCGAGGCGATATTATTATTTCGGACTTCAAATCAACCAAAGTGAACCCTCAAATCAACCAAAGTGAACCCTCATCCATATCTTACATCAACTTTTCACCCATCCAACATTCTCAAAACTTCTACAAAATTCCCTTTCCTCTCTTCTCCCTTCAAAAGTTACCTCTACAAACAAACATGCCTACTTTGAGATCTCACTCCCAACGCATATGGAAACATACTTCTTCTCCCGTCGCATATGGAAACATACCCGATAATTTTGAGCTCAAGGCTTCTTCAATTGCCATAGTCCAACAAGACACTTATCATGAGCTTCCACAAGAAGATGCTCTAGAACACATAGCGAAATTTAAAGAGAAGCTAGTTGGAATGAAATTAAATGGACTTACTTCATGTCAATTCCATAGACTTTTGTTCCCCAAAACCCTTCGTGATGATGCTAGGAGATGGCTACAAAGCCACCACGATGATACCTTCCAAACTTGGAATCAATTAGCCAATGCATTTCTAGAAAAATATTATCCTCCTTCCAAGACCAATCATTATCGAATGGAGATTCAAACCTTCCGACAAGGTGAAAATGAAAGCATAAGTGAGGCTTGGGATCGATTCCAAATTCTACAAAGGAAGTGTCCGCATCATGGTATCCCTCATTGGCTTTTGCTCCAAACATTTTTCTATTCCTTATCCGCCGATGCAAGGGACATTCTTAACTCAACCGCAAGGGGCGACTTTTTCCTACTCAACGAGAATGAATCCAATGAGCTTCTTGACAAGATAGCCAAAAGTGACATGTGTGCTAAGGAATTGCAAGAGGGTGAATCAAGTGGAGACTCGGAATCGTTAAATGACATGGAGGCCACTCTTGAAGTACAAATCGCTCAACTATTTGAGAGATTTGAGGCAATGGTTGCTAGGGACACCTTCCAACCCAAAATGAAGCCCCCGACAAGAAGAGTCACTCCACCAAGGAGAGTCATCCCACCAAGAAGAGTCACTCCACCAAGAAGAATCACACCACCTAGGCGAACATCTATCTCGCCTCCAAAACCATATAGGGTAGATATCCCATGTGATCATTGTGGAGAATATGATCACGACTCCAATTTTTGTGCGAGGAAGGAAAACGTTTATCAAGCCAACACTCAAGGAACATATGAAAAGCCTCAAACGAACAATCCTAATTTGGGGACCGGATTTTATTCCACGCCGACTCAAGGATCATGTCCTTCTCCAAGAGCCCCCAATCAAAGGGTTTATCCTAATTCATATGGACCTCATTATGAACCGAGACCTCCTCACACAAATCAATTCAATCAAGGCTATTTCTATCCTCAAGGACCACCTAGACCGAACTATGGTCCTCCTTTTGGAACTCATCCTCCATTTAATCAAGGTCCTCCTTTTGGAACTCATCCTCCATTTAATCAAGGTCCTCCTTTTCGAGCTTATCCACCACCTAACCAAGATCCTTTAAGGAACTTTCAAGGTAACTCTTAACCCTTCTATGACATTCAACAAACGATCAAGTTTCTATTGAAAGAAAATGCGTCAAATCGAGCTAGACTTGAAGCTCTAGAAGCACGAGCTGCATCGCGAGCTCGATCTCCTCAAGAGCCGACCGATTCTTTCAACCAAGCATCCGTGAATGCCGTTAAGGTGATTAGTAAAGAGAAATCGGCGAAACCACTTGACCCACAAACTCTTACATCTCATCCCTCAATCAATGAATTTGATTAGAAAGTGGTCAAGGATGTAACCGAAAAACCAAGAAGAGATCCATCAAAGTATCTTGTAGGAGACCTTGCGTTTGTTATTGAACAAATTCCAATAGAGGATACAAATCTAGTCTCTAGGATCGAAGTACCTCCTTTGAATGACAAGCCACCAAACCTATTTAATGATCAAGCTTTGGGAATGATAAACTTCACCGACCTTATTGAGGACATTGGCACAAGCACATCCATGCCTACCCCGTCCGATTACATCCGAGACATCATTTTGAAACCCGCCGAGAAGGAAAAAGCTCCCGTTTCTCCAAGGACCAACCCTAGAGTCAGAATTCCTATCAAACTAGGAGATCCGGGTAGTTTTGCCATTCCATGCTCCATCGACCACGTCTTGATAGATCGAGCTCTATGTGACCTTGGTGCCGACATTAGCTTGATGCCCTTGGACATCGCTCGTACTATCTATGTTAAAGATTTGGAGTATTTACCCGCGAATGTGCAAATGGCCGATGGAACCACTAAGGAGCCCTACGGATTGGCCCGTAACCTCATGGTTAATGTGGGGAATTTGTATATCCCCACCGACTTCGTCATTTTGGATATGCCAATCGAGGAACGGAATCCTATCCTCTTGGGACGGCCTTTCCTAGCTACCGGTGGGGTGATTATCGATGTGAACCGAGGACGTTTATCCTTCAATGTTGCCAACGAGATGGTTCAATTTGTGCTTCCCGCGTTCCTTCCCGAAGATCCTCCTAATTTGGAGTTTTGGAACCAAATGGTGGAGTTCCCATCAAACGAAGAGCCTTCTACCGAAGATCTTGACTACGATGATGAAGAAGACGACGGTGCCCTATTCATACTTTGTTCTATCTCCGACAAAGATATTCCCGAAGAATTTGCAATGCTTCCCGAGGTAGCACAACTTATGAATATGCCGGAGTTTAGAGAAAAGCTCAAGATCGGTAATGTGGATTTTGAAGTGAATGATCAAGACCCTCCGGGCTACTTTTTAAGCAACCCCAACTAATCTCAAACTATTCAATTCGGTTTGGTGGTGTCCATAATAACCACATTTGTAAATATTTGTATATTCTCGTCTCTTTTTATCTTCTTCGAACAATAGATTTTAGATTTTTTTCTTTTGGGAGTTTGTTTTCTTTTTGGTACCTGCAGGAATCGTGAGGATTTCTTTCGGAATTTTTGGGGTTGCGCTTTGAACGATTATGAACATTATGGATTGAGAAGATAGGTTATATCTTTGAAGAAGTTAAGGAATGTTTGGGCCAAGTCAAAGAGAATTTTCATAGCAAGGTCTCGTTTTGAAGTGAATTATTTTACCGGGTGAAATTTCACCCGGTGGCGACTTTGCTCAAACTTAAGGAATTGACGGGAAATCCGTCGGGCAAAATTTCACCCGGTGGAATCTCACTGGGCGAAATTTCGCCCTTCGGTAAAAAAAAAATTTGCGACTTGGAATTGATGGAAATCCGACCGGGCGAAATTTCGTCCGGTGGAGTCTGACCGGGCAAAATTTCGCCCGGTGGTGAATCTGCGCGGAAACGACGAAAACCGGTCCGAAGACCGTCGGGTGAAATTTCGCCCGGTGGAATCTGACCGGGCGAAAAATCACCCCGCGGCACCCTTACTCAACCAAACCCCCCTTACCCATCCTCATTATACACCTTTCCTATCTCTCTCCTCAACCAAACCCCAAAAACCCCAAACAAACCCCAAATCCTCCATCTTAAACCACCTCTAATCCCTCCATTCCTCCATTAAAATTCAATCAAATTATATATTTCTCATCCTTACCACATTCCTAACACTTCCTTGGAATTTGTTTCAAGAAATTATTCCGATTCCGAGAAACCCCAAACCGAGACCGTCAACACATATTCATCAAATTCAAGCATCAAGGATGAGGAGGGTAAAGCAAATGATAAGGAAACGGATTTCTTCAATGCTTAATCAAAATTCGGGGTCAACATCATCCTCACGGTCCGAGGAGCCGCCGGCCGAGGCTCGGGACGAATCTGTCCCGATGCCTGTTCAGGCACAACGCTTGATACCGCGCGAACAACCTGTTCCGCTTGAGGTATGTTACCCGAAAATCCGTCGTAATTTCCGTGAACCTCTGTCTAGTCTCTATTTCGCTAAGAAAGCCCATGTTGATAAATGTAAAAAATTATGGGTCTGTCGTCTCGAGCCGACCCGTTGGGCAGCTCGAGATGTGCTTGTTCGTATGGGCATAGAACCGTAGGTACAAGCAATGTGCCAAGGTCTTGGTCTCATCAAATTTTATGCCTCCAAGGAGGAAACTTTTCAGAAGTTGACGTGCGAGTTTTTCGCAACTTTCGAGCTAAGTGGTGATGATAATGCCACTGTCTCTTTTCAGTTGCGAGAAACTTCGTACGTCCTCAACTTGAGGGACTTTGGTGCACTGCTTGGTTTACCTTCTTCAGTCCTTGGAAAGCCTAGGGTGGGACAGACTCGGAACGATAAATTCGGCCGAGATCGATTCTGGTTTAAAATAGTCCGTCAAAGGATTTTCAAGGGAGGAAAGATGCGTTCTTTCTCTATCCGAAACCCTATCCTCCGGTATGTGGCGCGTATTATAGCCAATTCTTTCTTGTCAAGCTATGATACGCATCACAACTGTAGTGCTTTAGCTGTTAAGCTTTTAGAGGATGCGGTTTTGGAAAAAGGCCCATCGATCGATATGTCCGAGGCCTTAGCTACTCACTTCGCCCAGATTGCGAAGGGCGGCCGCAAGAGAATTTCTTGTGGCGGTGTTGTAACGATGTTAGCTAGAGCCTTGGAAATAGACTTTAGCGATTTGGCACCGGTTGATGGAGCGGGAATTTACATAGATGAAGTTTATTGTCCTTTCCTTGTGTGGCCCCAGAAAGGGGATTATAACAGTTTGTTTTTGTATAAGATAACTGAGCTGCGCGCCATTGCCATGCCTAACCCCAATTGGGTTAGGCTAGATATTGAAGAGAACTTCGGCATGCCGAAGAGGTCCGGGGAGTACATTCGGGGTAGCACCCGAGTTAAGTTTTATCAGATTGAATACCCCGAGGGACCTTTAGATTTTGGCGACGATGATATAGGGTCGTAGACGTGTCGGGAGGAGGAACGAGAGGTTGAAACCCCTCGGGATGAGGGTCGTAGAACTTTACCGTCATCATCACACGGACCCTCTTCCTCCCATCAGACCGAACCCTAGACCTCGCAATTTTTCACCCCCAATTTCTCAGACTTTGAACCACACAGACACTCAACGTTCACCCAGTCTACCCCTGGTTTTAGGAGGACATCAACATTAGTCCTCCACGACACTCTTCGTTCTTTGGATCGGAGAACTTTTATAACCAATGGGGGGAAGTTTATGATCGTACATGTCAGACTTGGGAGAACTCGACAACCTCACTAAACCTGGCCCAGGATGCCTACAATTTGGCCCGAGATGCGCGCGATACTGCGCATGGCTCATACGCGTACTCTAAGGATGGTTTTGAGTACGCCCGGACTAGTTTTGAAATGGCTAGGGACGCCGCTAGGGATGCCCAAGCGGCGAGGTTGGCGGCAGAGGAGAACCAAAGGATGTTGCAGCAGCAACAAAGCTATTTTGATCGATTTTTTGGTATGCCTCCGCCAGGGTCTTACTACCCGCCACCTCGTCCCCCAGGTTCTATGTGAGTGGTCGAGTGTCGTTAGTGTCAGTGTTGGGGTGTTAGTTGTCGGTTGTCAGTCGTCAGTCGTCTGTTCTCTTTTCTCAGTAATCTTTGCCAGTCCTTGCAGCGCCAATTTTTGGCATTTGGTAATTATGTTGTTGGTTGATTGTAATTGATTATTTTGTTGGTTTGAGATATTGTCAGCCCCTCCGTGACCCTACTTGGGTCGTTACAAACGCGAGGTTTATTGCAGGTGCCTTAGAGAAGAAGGATCTGATTGTTGCTCCCGGTCTTCGGTGACGTGATCACATCAAGACTAATTGAAAAATCCAAAATTTTCTTTTTCTTTTAATTTTCCCGATTTGTGCAGAATCCGGGCGAGGTGACGTGATTACACCTACGCCCTTTTTCTTCCCTTATCGATTTTTCTTATTTTTCCTCTTTCTTTTTCATTTTTCATTTCTTTTCTTTTTATTCCCTTAATTTTTTAAAAAATTACAAAAACATTTGAAAAATCATCAAAAATCCAAAAACATGTGAAAAATCATCAAAAATCCAAAAACATTTGAAAAATCATAAAAATTCAAAAAGATTTTCCGTTCTTTTCTCTTTTTCTTTTTCGATTCCTCTCCTATTTTGTGCATTGAGGACAATGCACAATTTTAGTGTGGGGGAGGGATCTACTATCCTTTTCTTCATTTTTTTTCATTTTCTTTAAAAACCAAAAATCGTTTTCATTTTTTTTCTCTTTTTAGTTTTCTTTCTTTTATTTTCGTTTTTGTGTCACTTGTATTGTCTTGCATTTTCCTTCTTGTAGGTACACCGCCAACCATTTAGCATGGATACGTAAGGTATCGGAAAGGAAATGAAGACCACGCGATAATACTTTCTACCTTCGTTTTATCTCTTTCTCTTATGCATGGAGTTTGGGCATATATGCAATTTGGAGGTTCACTTGGTGAACATTTTGGAATTGGTGGTTGTGGATTGTGTTGACTTAATGGAGTATGGAGTGCTTGGCTTTACTTGTGATTTCGTTGTGTATTTGTGTTGTTTTCTTGTGTTTTTGTCATTTTTGTGTTCTTTTTATTTTGTGTACAGTTTGTCTAAGTAAAGTTTTCGAAAACCCAATTTTGAGATTAGGCCGAGTGTTTATTACTCCCTTGTTAGTGACCCCTTTTGATTTTTGGACATAATTCTAGTAGAATGACCTTGAACTAATTTTTGCATTGGATTTTTACCATGAGTCCATCTTTTCTACTAGAAGTCTACATCGAGATATGCATTTGACCACCTTGACCACACATGGAGTGATAAGGCCTTGGTTACCGTTCCCCGTTCTCTTAGGTGACCTTACTTGAGAAGCCACTTTTAATCCAAAATTTTCATCATTTTATGGGTTCGAAGGGGGTGCACACCCGACTAGCCTATTTCTCTACCATTCACCCATTTCCACAAATAAGTCTGCAAAAATGTGTTTTACCTTGTTCCTCAAATGAATCATCTAGCCAAAAATGGGTTATTCAAAGAAAGAAAAAGGGAAAAATGAAGAAGAAGAGCATAAAAAAAAAAGAAAAAAAAGAAAAGCCCTCAATCGAAATAATAGGGAAAGAAAAACCGAAAAGAAAATCAAAATCTCAAAAAAAAAAAAAATCGTTCCCAAACCCAAATAATCCCTTGGTTGACTTATTGCCGTGAAATGCCTACTAGAGGACCGAGTCCCGAGGAAGGAAAATAGCGGTAATTTGGCAATCCTTACCATTTGCAAACACTTATCCATCTTTTTGGTCTAATTGGCTTTCTCGAGTTTGGAACGACCCTCTAGACTTAGCTTAGGAGACGGCATAACACTTACCTACAGTGCTTACTAACTCCATGGTTCTCACTTATCAACTCCATCTATCGTCCCATTGTAGGCATCTTTAGTGGAATTAGAAGAACTTTGGCAAATTTTCAATGTTTTTATTGATTGATTGTCATCCTATTAGGATTTTGTCCATGTCAATTTGTGTTACTAGCTTTGTAGTGTTCTCACTTGTCTTAAGCTCTAATCGGTGCTTTCTCCGCTGTTTCGATGAGGGATTTGGTGATTTATTTTCTCTTTGGTTGCGACTATCTTTTTATGTGTGTCTTCTTAGTTTGTGTGTTTGTTTGTGTGTTAGTCGCAACCCCAATTTTGAGCAAGACCCAACTTGCCTTGCATGGAGGTACCTTACCTCATAGGTATCTCGATGTGAGTTGAAGGGACGGAGCGGGCCCGTTAATTGCCTCGTATCGGCTTAGCATAGTCTAGCTTAGTAGTAGTAGCTAGTTTCTTTTTGGGTCATTGCTCGAGGACGAGCAACGGTTTAGTGTGGGGGAATTGTTGTGTGCCAAATTTGGACCATTTTTCCTCCCATTTAGACCTGTTTTCCTCCATTTTGCGAGACATGAGTGCGATTATCGCCGTATTTTGCGTAATTCTCGTATTAGTGTCTCTCTTTTGCATTTTACGTGTTTTTGGTAGTTTTCTGTCTATTTTGATAGGATTTTCGACCGAAAACATGTTTGAGCTTCTACGAGCAAGAGAGAGATACGGTCCAAGAGCAAAGCACACAACTGAAAGTTCGAGTAATCCAATGGATCGATAAAGAAAGAGACCGGAAAAGAGCCAGAAGGCCACCGGGTGAAATTTCGCCCGGTGAGTCACCACCGGGCGAAGTTTCGCCCGACGACATTTTTCCACCCCCGAAGATTTCCACGGCACTCCCGACCAGACGAAACGACCGGGCGAAATTTCGCCCACCGGGTGAAATTTCGCCCGATGGAGAAACAAGGCCGAAAATGCAAAAACCGAAGAAAATCTCGCCGGGTGAAATTTCACCCGGTGGGATTATTATGTCAAGCCGCGGGGCAAAATTTCGCCCCATGAAGATGCAAAGGGTGAAGGTCTAGCTAAATGAAGATGAATTGGATTATGGGCCTTGAAGTTTGTGCAACCCATTAAGAGTAATATATATATACCCATCCTAGGGTTTTGTGCCTCCTTGAGCCTTAAGTGAGCCTTAAGTGTGCCTCTTAGGAGTAGGAGTAGGGTAGAAAACTCCATAATAGTAGTAGTAGATTATAGTAAGCTTCCTAGACAATTTTCTACGAATAATTAGTAGATCTACTTAGTATTAGTATAGTTACTCTATAATTAGTAGACAAGTTTCCATCTTTATTGAAGATTGTGCTTTATTGTTGAAGAATCAAGGGTTTTGCAAGGGTTTATGTGACAAAACTCTTGTTTTATTTCTTGAAGATTCATATTTCTTTTATTGAAGATTGAAGATTTATGCATGGATTAGTGACAAATTCTTGTATATTTCTCCCAAGATTCAATCTTTATTATTAATCTTCATCTTCCACCTTAGTTTTCTCCATAGTTGGTAAATTCTTTCCTCTCCCTCTTCTCCATTAGTTAGCTTATGTTTTTCTCTCCTTTGTGTAATTTGTTAGTGTAGTTATTATGCATGCTTTAGTTAATTTCTCTTTAGTTAGTGTTTTGTTGTTAATCACCATGACTAGTGAGTAGATTTCTTTGTTGGGGAATTAGGGAGGAGGATTTGGATTATTTGATTCAAGGGATGTTGGTGGGTTGTTTACTTGTTGATTATCAATTTTAAGGTTTTTGTGTCTTTGTTGACCTAGAACCGCGGCTAGATTGACCTTGACTCATTTCTATCAATATGGGGAAACTCGGGGTAGAAATTACCTTAATTTGAGACTTACCCTTTCGTCGCGAAAGCGGGTTTAGGTAGGTTGGGTGAAGAAACCGAAGGTGACACTCTCCCTTTTCAACGTTGTAACTAAAACTCGATCCCGAGACTCTAAGATCCCATTTCCGAATCCCGACTCTTCCCTAAAACCTTTCCTATTATTGACCCTAGCCTTAGTTAGCATAGCTCAATAGCACTAGTTTGACCTCTCTCGACTCAAAACCCCCATCATAATCCCATTCACGATTAAACTCTAGACTTGACCAATATCGCTTAACCTATCTCCCTGTGGATCGATCCCGACCTACCACTACTACATTAGTTAGGTTAGTCGGTGTTAAAAATATTGGTTGATTGTACGGGTCGCCACGCCCGCGCATCAAAATCGCATATTATATTTCACACAGACATGGCAAAAAATCAAGCAGAAAACGACCCGAAACGTAAGTCAACCGTAGATGGTGTGTCTCATCCAAAATGATCCAAGACTGGAAATACAAAGATTGAGCCAAAGAAGGTTATGGAAGCTCGACAAATAATATTGTATGTTATTATATCGTTTTTGTAATCTATAATTACACATTTTATATCATTATATCGTTTTTTATCTACGATAACACATTTCTAACATTTGTTATATATCGTGATGGGTGCGTTGCTTCCTTTCTAGGGCCGATCACATCGATGTGCGTTGTCGACCAAATAGCTTGGTTGAGTTGATGTTAAAACTCGGTTAAAATCAACGAAAGGCAATAGTTGATATTGGGTTCAGAGGTTTGCTTAAGATGAGAGTGACCAAACTACCCTTTTATATTATCCCTTTATTTCTTAGCCACTTTAATTCGGCGACACACATGTTCAAGGCCCAAGAGGTGAAGTTTTTGGTATCAAAGGAGGATGTCCACGACATATTTGGCTTGCCAATGGGGGGTCGTGGGATTGAAATTGTACCAACTGGAAATAATACTTTGTCATCCGAAGATACCCTGAAAAACGAGTTTCGAAAAAATTTTGGGGTGGGATTGGGCAAACCGGTCTCTGTGAATTTATTGAATAAGAGATTAGCTAGCATGAAGGATGATGGTGGAGATGAATTCAAAAGGTTGTTTGTGCTATATGCTATGTCGATATTTCTTGGGCCCACATCAAATTATGCGGTTGATTTAGCACTCCTAAAAGATGTGCAAAATACGTCCACTATAAGTCAACACGATTGGTGTGAGTATGTATTTACTCGACTTACGTCAGCCGTAGATGCTTGTAGGGATGGGCACAAGACATTGTGTGGTTGTATCATTGTGTTAATTTTGGCATACTTCAACAGAATGTCATTTCAAGGGAAATCGTGGCCCTGTGATGTACCCCTTATAAAGCATTGGATTGATATCTCTATACGGAAGAGGGCGGATGCGGAGATGCAGACTGGTTCCTTAGGGAATGGTGAATTTCTTCGAGACGTCTTCCCTATATGCCAGAAACAACAGTCCAAGAAAGCAATACAGTGTATGTTATTCCCTAACTTGTATTTTTTGGGCAGGATATTAAATATATATTACACCAACATTCGTATTATATGTGTAGGTTCCCAAGACGCTGAGGGTTGTCCAAACCCAGGAGTAATTCCAAAAGAAGCTCATAAAAATTACATGGAACTCCCCTATGGTTTTGAGACCGATGATGCGATACGAGCAAAGGCCAAAGATGTAATGATTTTTTTCTCCTCTCATTCCCAATTACTTACAATTACTTACAATTATTTATTAGTATATCTGTAATTACCGTAAGGTGCAGAGTCACTTATTGTAAGTTGTTTGGTAGGTTTTTTTCCTTTGTTTATTTAGTTATCTTGTAGTATTCAATTACTTATTCTAAAGTTTTAATCAACTTTATTGTTGCTTAGTTCTCTTTATAGACACTGTAATTTCATATTGGTGATTTATTGCTCTTATTATTATTATCCTAAACATATTGATGACTAGTTATTGCATGGTGTCTATCCAGTTATTCTAGTCCACAAACACAATTACCGTAAGGTGTAAAGTCAGTTATTGTAAGTTGTAAAGTGACATATGCCATCTATTTGCAGGCTTTTCAAGCTTATTGTTTGATAATGAAGAGCGACATTGAACTACTGTATCATAGACATTTGCAACGGAAGGAAGCTCTTTTAGCTGAGGTTGGGAAAAATGTTGGGATTGATGCTTCCCAGGTGACTTCTTTACTGTCCCAAACCCCCGACTTCGTTGACGAGGACAATTCCGCATTCATTAGATACTTTGATTATGTTAGCGAGAAAGCCGAAGAACTTAGGATAGTCTACCATCTTTTGATAGATTTTGTAAAGAGATGGAGATGCAGGTTCATGAGGAGAAGGAAAGTGATATTCCCGATACGTGCGTACAAGGCCTAGAGATGACGGAGTACACCAGGAATGTCACTCCATTAAATGATGTTGTAGCACGCACGGTCAAAAATGCATTTTTCAGTGAATCATTGAAAAGCACGTGTATGATTGACTCTTATCTTTTCCATTATGTCGTTGTCCCTCATTATAAGGGTATCATTCCCGATAATTTAGGGTGTAGCATAGATTGTGGCTCGGTGAATATTTTTCACGTCTGCGCGTCTAAGTTCTTTTGTGAGTACAAGAACTTATTATCACCAATTGCGAGCGTTAGGAAGGAAGTCCTTGACTACTGCTTCCTTAATGACGCTATTAATCTCCGAGATGGGTAAGCATTAAACACAATCGATTACATGTGTTTGTTAAACAGAACACCATCTGACCATTATTTTGTATTGTTGTTTCGTTTACTCAGGGAAGATTTGCTTCTCTACTCAGACTTTAACATGCTAACCCGGCATTGTATAGTTTCATTGTCACCTAAGACAATGATTGTTTCTTTAGTGATTGACTCTTGGGCTTGCTTATTAAATAACATGGTGCATAGGGGAAGAGACGATTATCCCACGTCAAGACTCTTCTTCCTGACCACTCATTCGGTATATGTGTTTAATTCTTAATTAAAGCACCTGTGTTTATTTAAGTTGTCAATTATATCACCTGTCGGAAACCATTGCTAAAGTTATTGTAGTGTGTCTATACAGTTATCATATAGGGTGACTTTAGTTATTCTATAGTTCTAATTTAGTTATTGTTATTTATGCAGTTATCGTAAGATATTTACCAAGTTATCATATAGGATGACTTTAGTTATTTAAGCAGCTTTTCATCGTCTTTTCATCTTCTATCTCTTCAATTATTTAAGGTGTCAAATAGATCATCCGTTAGGTGTCTATACAGTTACCATAATCCACAAATGCAGTTATCGTATAGGATGAGTTTAATTATTTTGTAGTTCTAATTTAGTTATCTTATACTACTATTGTAGATATTGTAATGTCCATATGAAGTTATTGTTATTTCAAACAACACAGTTATTCTAGACATATACATGGTGTCTATCGTGTTAATATAATCTACAAATACAATTATTGTACAAATATATCAAGTTACCGTATAGGATGAATTTAGTTACTGTATAGTTGTAATGCAGTTATTTTATACTATTAATTTAATTATGATGATGGCTAAGTGAGATTACTGATATTTTACGACATTAACCCTTTTTATGGACTATTCATTTGTTACAAGTCTTTGATTCGACAATAAAGTACCATTTTTTTATATTATTAATACTTTATAAAATAAAGTACTTCATTACTCGTTTGCCCTATTTTTTTAGGTAGGCCTCTTTGCAGAAACTTATTAATGCAGCGCACCACATGCTCAGCAAGCTTCTTTCACCAAAGATGTTATGTGTACATGGGATAACGATATCAAAAACACACCGCATCCGGTTAATCTTGATTCTGATTTGGTAATTATTCATTATTATCATTACTATATGCATCATTAATACTACTACTGCGCTACCTTTACACAATTTTTTTAAAATGTCAGGTTTTCTTCCCTATTAATCTCGGGGAACATTATATCTGTGTCGTCATCAACTTTTTGCACAAATGGTTGATTATCTCGACAACCGTACATACGATCAGTTTGACACGACTGCTTTTAGATCGTGTGCGAATGTGGTTGTATGTATCTCTTCTTATTACCTTCATTTACGCCTCTCTTCAAATATCGATGTTCATTTTTGTGGATTTTTAATGTCTTACTAATTTAATGCAGGCTGAGGTCTTTGGTCAGTACCTCGTAAAAAATGGTCTCCAGAAAGGTCGAGAGGTTGGTAAGTTTAGTTTTGTCATAATCCCTTTTCCGTGGAAATCTGATGCCCCCCAAAACATGGATTGCGGTGTTTTTGTGATGATCCACATGATGTTTTACGCTGGGGATTTATTTTATTGTGAACTTGGTGATCCGATGAAAAGAATATTGTACCGAGCTGAAATTGCCGCCATTCTGCTCCTTGCCGACATCAACAAACCTAGGGCAGAATTGCTTAGAATCGTGCGAGAATTCACAATGACCAATCATCGTTGTTGCCTGGTTTAGTTGAGAAGCGTAGGCGATCATTGTTGGATGTAAGGGAGTCCAGGTTGAATCTGACCCCAAGTTTCATCAAAAAAATTAGTGGACTGTTGTGGACATGACATAGGTCCACCCCGACGCGGCCACGCGCGGGTTTGGGGAGGCGAATGAATCTCCATATGAGATGGTCAAATTGAAATTTAAATCGAAGTTGGAGTCGCCACCGAATTTTATGGTTATTCGGAACCGTTCGAGCCCACTCTATGTCGTAGTGGGCCGTATACAGAATACGGCCCATTTCCGATGTCAGAGTTTATTGGGCTCGTCCCTTTGCATATCGATACCGATGCCGACTTGAGCGGTTAATCGTATATTGAATGACTCTCGTTGCCAATGGATTCGGACATCCGGAAACCACGGTTCTGAGTAAGGGTTGAGGGTACGTGTTGGGAAGTTCACTAAGAACACCCAACCCCGCCCGCACATTAGCGGCCTCTACTAGGATATCGAATGATTTTTTAATACGCGCGTTAGTAATACGATGTATGATATGCAAATATTGTTTTCCTAAACATGCGAGGAATTGAATGGGTTGCTAAGTCGATTTAATGCATGAAGAATTTAACGTCAAAGTTGAATTTAGCATGTGAGATTCGTTTTAGTATAATAAAACAAACGATGAAAAAGATATGAATTTGCTACAAAAGATGAACAAACGAGTTAGTATCGATTTGTAAAAATAATATAGCAAAAATAATAAATATACGAGATCGAGAAAAATATTAATCGAAATCTGAAAAATATCGTTAAAAGACGCTGTTTTGTATAAAAAACGAAGTTCGAAAAAATAATAAAAAGCGAGAAAGGCGCGTCATGGCAGCCGGCCGCGCGGCTCGCCCGGGATGCCGGCGAGTCGCATGTCGGGCTGATTTCGAAAGCGGTTTTTTGAAAATTCGATGCTTTTATTAAATCGCGTACAAATATTGCGTAATTTGTACTCGATCTAATATTTTCGATATTCGTTATATTCGATAATTGACTACGAAATCAATGTCAAATACTCGGAATAGTTTTGGAAAAGATATAAATTTTAGAAATCGTTTCGTAGAATAATAAAATAAAACGAACGAAAAAACTAAAAAAAAGGGACTCGGGTTTCAGGCTCGTGCGCGAGTCGCCTGGGAATGGCGCGACTCGCGTGCGGGTCTGTCCCGGTTTTATTTTTTTTGTTCGAAATTGCTAATTTTGATAAATCGCGTACAAATATGAATTAATTTATACTCGATTTATGTTTTCGATATTCGTCGTATCCGATATTCGATTATGAAATCGATATCGAATATTCGGAATGAATAAAAAGTTTTGTAAAAAAAGTTTGAACGAAAAAGATGTAACGATTTTTTACGTCGTCGAGATTTTAATATAATTTTTCTTGATACAATATTCGATTATAGAGAATCGATATCATATTTTTAAGAATGTTTGATATATGAAAGTAGTTTTTAATAATATCGATATTAGAAAATAAAATAAAAAAAGTGACGAACGACCCATAAAAAAAATAAGACGGACGAGGAAGAGAAGAAAAAGAGAAATCGGGTTTTGTTACACCCTCAACCTACATGCTTCTGTTTACTCGGATCGGGGCTCGTCGGGACGTGGCTTGGGCACAAGAGCGTCGAGTGGATGTCGGTGAGTTGGTGGTGTCTCGGTTTGGGCGTGACGTGTGAAGGGTGTCGGGTATCGGGCCGATTTCCTTCGGGTTTGTAATATCGGTTTCTCGGTGCTAGATTTTATGAGTGTATATCAATGATTGATAATGAATGTTGATGTGTGTAATTGATTCGTCTTGTGTTGTGATATGATATGATATTTTCTGATTGTTGATGAATGTTGATCGATGATCGGTGTGTGTGTTTGATAGATAATAATTGTAGATGTTAATGAATTTGAGTTGTGCAAGAGGCTATTTATAGGGAGTTCCCGACCTTGGCTAGAAGAGGTGCTTCGGGTTTTAACTACCGCTTAGGATAGGAAATGTAAGAAGCTGAAAGGCATGAGAATTCCGCTTGCTTGTCGAAGAAGCAAGGGAACACAGCTGGAAGAGGGCTGCCCGGCCGAGTGTTTGCACTCGGTCAGGTGTTTGAATCGGTTTTCGGATAGGATTCCTACTTGAGATCGAATTTCATCCTTAAACGGATTTGTTTAATATTTTGTGAAGCTGATTTTTTGTAAGATTGGAGTATGAATCAGCCGTGTGAGGTGTCACGGCTGACTCACGTGTCTCGGGAAAATCTTTGACCGGGTTTTGACTCGGTCGCTAAAAGACGGTTTTACCCCTGGTGTTGGAATCGACCCAAACTAGTCTTATTTGACTCGAAACGACCCACTGGGCCTGATTTTGAGGTTGGTTTTGTGAGATATGTACTCCATAATGAGCCCAAGCCAAATGCCAATGATTTTGAGCCCGTTTCTGAGTATTTAAAGCACGTTTGCGTCCGATCATCATCGGGTGTTTGTCGGAAACTGCTATAGACACCTGGCGGTCAAAATGTGGGTGTCTACAACTGTACTGGCGGGGATTTTAGTGGTGGTATTATCCGATCTGCACGAGAGAATAAACATCCAGGTTCCGATGGTCTAGGATGCTCACTTGATTGTGGAGAGCCACACACATCTGTACGTGTGGTATCAAAGATTATGACTGTGAATCAAAGGTTTACTAAGCATATACCTAGGTTGAAGAAACAGGTTCTTGACTACTGCTTGTTAGATGACTATGATTATCATAATAGGTATGCTAATCTTTCTTCGTTACTTCATTACTTATCTTTTCCAGTTATTATATAATGCATATATGCCCATTCCAACTCACTCGCTTTGTTATTGCATTACGTACCCAACGATCAACATACTTTCTATTATTCACAGTTACTGCATGGTGTATTTTCAGTTATTCTAATGTATTTTTTTGGGGTTAGTAGAGGTCTTATTTGTATTTGTATTACCAACACCTTGATGTTGTTTCTCTTAATCTTACATATATTGTTTTGATGTAATTATCTTTCAGTGAGACAGTGTTCCGTGTGGGGTCAACCTTCCTGGATAAGAGTGACGTCCTCTCAATGAGACCAGAGGCGTTTACTACGATTAATGTTAACGAATGTTGGTCGATAGTATTGAACCACATGGTGTCCGTTGAAGACGTGGAAGTGGACAGTTCGTCAATGATATTCTTTGGTACATCTCACATGGTTTGTTTATTTTTTGTGTTACCATCCTTTTTTCATATGACGTTCGGTACGATGGAATGAGTGTTATACTGTGCATCCTTTTTTTATAGGGTATGCTCGAAGAAATGTTGGTTACTGAGCATAATGACTCACAGAGTCGCGAGACCGACAAGTTGGTCAAGGGTTAGGAATCGTATCTATATAGACCACAAATAGGGGAATAGATGTGGACTTGATTTTCTTGCCGTTGTGCATAGAAAATCACTACTTCTGTATTTGTGTAAACAACTTAAGCAAAACCATTGAGGTGGTTGATAATAAGTTGCACACAAAAGATTCGAGAAGCACGAAGTGCTACGATCTTGTGGAACTTGTTGTACGTCTTTTACATCCCTATGTATTTGTTTTTTAAAATTCACTATAGATTCTTGTTCTACTCACATCTTATTCACAATATTTTTTGTAAATTTACCTGTGTATTTATTAAGATTAACTTCATATGTTTGTTGCAGGTGAGCATCTTGGTTGACTTCATCGATTCAATGAAGTTGGAGGAGTATGGTGCTACTATTTCCGCATTCTCGATTAAGCCGGTCGAATTTAGTTGGAGGACACCGGAGCTTAACAACAAAGAATCTGGTTTCTTCTTGATGTACCATATGTTGCTTTATGAGGGCAAGGATTTGCCGTCTTTTGTTGACAAGAAAATCAATCGGATCGGCCTATGGATTGAGATGACCGGTATAATGATTATGTCGGATGTAAACGAGCATAGGACTTCACTTGTGGAATCTGTGAAATCGTTCACAGATGAAATAAAGTTTATAAGTAAGACACTTTTAGACAAGCGGAAGAACAAATATTTAAGAGCTAAGGAGCACGCACCCGAATATAAAGGGAAAAAGGCTAAAGCGGAGCAAGCACTCCAATCTAAAGCGAAAAAGGCTAAAGCGGAGCAAGCACACCAACCTAAAGGAAGGAAGCCTAAAGTAATCCGAAAGTGACTATAGAGGCTGTCACGTAGTATTGTCTACTATAGTATTACAATTTTCACTATTTTTTTTCAATCAAGAATTTACATGAATTTGATTATCTTATGTCTAAACAGTGGTTATTCTAACATCTTCCAGTGATTATCGTGTTTATTAAAACTGAATTCATAAAGTAACTACATGAAGGGAGTTATCATATATCACACAAGTAGTTATTTTGTAGTAGTCAACTAGTTATTTTAACATGTTCATTAATTATATTGTCTATTCTAACAATGTCATATTATTGTATTATATGAATATAATTATCTTACCGTTAAACCGCAGTTATTCTAACATCTTCCAGTGATATAATGTCTATTATATATGGGAATACAGTAACTAGTAACCAGTTATTACATTGGTAAAGTTGGACTTATTCCATTCTAACATTGAAGGTATTATATACAATACCTGAAAGCAATTACTGAAAAAATGAACTCAATGAACTGTATCCAACGTCAAGTTTAAAATGCAAAAACTATAATGCCAACTACATAACTTGATTCACATATCAATCACAATCAGATATCTTCCTATACCTTTTCCTCAATTTCGCCGACAAAAGAATCATCAACGTAAGGGTTGGGACAATTCCTTTTGTTGTGGTTTGCCATTTGCTTGCAATTATTACAAAGTCTTTTTGGTTTCTTGGCCTTCTCAATTGCTAGGGTCTTTTTTTTTTTTTTTTTTGAAATCCCGGAATGGGACTAAATAGATTGACTTAAATCGGCCACAGCCAGACATACAAATTCTGATGGGAAGTCCTCATTCCACACATGTCGAAATGAGAAAGAACCCAATTCAGAATGGGCCACTACATGTGCAAGTTTATTAGCACTACGATTAACATACCTCCATCTAATCTCCTCAAAGTTCTCCACCAATGTCCTTATCTCATCACAAAGAACATAAAGCTCACTCCTCCCTTTCTTCTTACTCCTGAGTAAATGTACCACACCCTGGCAATCACTTTCAATAATTAACCGCGTATGGCCATGTCGACGAGCCTCCACAATTCCCTCCATAATTGCACAAGCTTCCGCCTCATCCACATCTCCTACCTCCCGACTTCGCCGAACCACGGCCCACAACAGGCGCCCACCATCATCCCTGCATACCGCTCATTGCTTGGGTCTTCTTGGATATGAGTCTTTTGCCACTTCCTTTGTTTCTTGAAGGTTTAGGTGGATGAATGCTAACCTCGGCTGATGTAGAACAACCCAACAACATCTCTATCTCCTTCTCCTTGGATAACACAACTTCTGTCGGTGCAATCTTCATCCTGTATTGTTGCAGCATATCTGTCACCTCGTTCGTATGATGATCAGGCATTGTTGTAAGAACACTAATTGTTGCGTAGAATTCAGACCATAGATTCGACAAACCCAACTTTCCTAACATCAGTCTCATCAAAATCCTGCTGTAGTGATCCATCCAAATTTAAGAGTGGTTTCCGATATGCTTTTTAAATCCACCTACTTAAGATATATTGTTCAGGAATTTGTAGCACACGTTTCCCCGATAGATACCAAATAACGTGCCTGCAAAGATTTCCTTTCATCTCAAAGAGCTTGCAACTGTATCTTGTTTCATTCATGTTGACATTGTGAACAACCTGCATAATAGCAGTTACCTCAAAATATGTCTACCAAACAATTTATAATTCTTAATATAAAAATCAATAACATAATTCCAATATATGGAAAATAATAACTGAATATGCACTAGAATAAGTTTCGATGCAATAAAAAATAACTACCATATTATTCTAACATGTTCATTTATTGTATTGTTTATTCTGCCATATTATTGTATTATACTTGTATGCAGTTTTTAAAAACTGAATTCATATATTAACTACATCAATGTAGTTATTATATATCACACAAGTAGTTATTTTGTAGTAGTCAACTAGTTATTCTAACATGGTCATTTATTATATTTTTTATTCTAATACTGCCATATTATTGTATAATATAAATATAATTATCTTATCGTTAAACAGCGGTTATTCTAACATATTAAGTCATTATCGTGTTTATCAAATATGAGAATACAATAACAATACGTGTACGCACTTATTAAAAGTGAATTCATATATTAACTACGTGAAGGGAGTTATTATATATCACACAAGTTGTTACTATGTAATAGTCACGTAGTTATTCTAACATGTGAAAAATAACTGGAATAGTACAAACTGTGAAAATGTGAACAAATATGAAAAAATTTAAAAGAACAGTGTAAATTAATTTACCTGGAATGTCTTCTGTTTGACAATATCTGTAACCTCAATGACCTCGATACCCCCATCAGACTTAAAACTACTCACACCACATGAACAAATAGACTCTTTGGCCTCCTCCTGAAACTCATAAAATATTGCATGTGTGTAGACTTTAGAAGCATGTTTTTCAAGCCCTATTGGTGTGACGGTCTGTGGTAATGTGCTGTCACTTGTATTATCAAGTGATTTATGGGTGTATCGTTGCTGGTCCATTGCAGATTGAAAACGCATCCAGAACTAAACTAGCGTGCCATTCACGCTCTCGAACCTCTTGAAAAAGTTGTTCTCGCTTTCCGATCGTTGTGTCGTCCTTAAAATGCAACCCAACTGCAAATCTCTGGAGTAGGCCGGTATCCACTTAGTTCTGATGTTGTACATGCTATTTAACCATGAATTGCTCTCCAATTGGAAGTCACTAATCACTTCGAACAACTTTTCCTCAAATTCTAAAGGTTCCAAGTCAATATCCCAAACAACTTTCGAGAGTCGTTCAACAAAGTCTGTATCCCTACAAATTGTCGAATCGACCTTATCAGTCAGCTTAAGCATGATATGCCACATGCAATTCCGATGTTTTGCTTCCTTGAATTTATCCCGCATTTTTTATGGCGGGATCTTGGTCAGTAATAATGCACCGAGGTTCTTTCCCACCCATACAATGCAAGAATTTCTCAAATACCCAATCGAAGAAGTGGTCATCCTCATGAGACAACAAAGCAGCACCAAAAGTTACCGTCTTTTTATGGTTGTCCACGCCGATAAAAGGAGTGAAAATCATAAAGTATTTGTTAGTACCGTAAGTCAGGTCAAAAGAGATTGTGTCTCCGTACATGGAGTAGTTGTTCCTCGCTTGTGCATCCGCCCAAAAAACTCTATACAAGCGGTCCCGATGATCAAGTTCATATGCAAAGTAAAACCCATCTTGTGTTTCAGAAAGATTCATAAAGTAATTTATGAACAATTGAGCATCTTGGAGACCTATAAAACAATTAATATCTCTTTTGAAGTTCTTCAAATTAAATCTGCCAGAGTTGCACCAATGTTAGCGTAGCCATTTGACTGCTCTTTCATCATCCTGAATGTCTTTGTAGCACCAATGTTCAACCTGCAATTATTCACAATGGTCTGCTTGTGGTAAAGGCTAAGGTGTGATCTGTAAACCTTCTCAAACTCTTGATTCTGGATTGCACAAAGTGGGTGATTATGGCCTTCATAGAATTGATCCACTACATACCCCTCTTTAACTAAAGAAAACCTAATGATCGCTTTGCAGCCGGTCCTCTTTAAGACGGTCTTTCTCCCTTCATCCTCTACTGATTTTTTTTTACCTTATTATCACCATTGTTACTGACCACTGTGAGCTGGTTAGTAGTAGCCTTGAATCTCTGTTTGTTGCAGACAACAGATTTGTTGAGTAATTCCCCACTGCGTGACACAAGTTGATTGTGTTTCCTAGGAGTAAAGCCACAAGCCTTTGCGTAAACCTCGTAAAACTTTAATGCATGTTCTATAGTTCCAAAGAGTTTCCCAGTTTTAGGTTTGAAATCAATTGGGACGGCTATAACCCACTCTTTATTGCCATCTGGAGTGAAGCTTAATGTCAACGTTCCCGTGTCGTTCGTATGGCCTGCAAAATATAATATTATGATAGCTCTAAAACAATATAACTATTACTTTACCATAACAATCGATATATGATAAGAGTCGTATGTTAATATTAAAGTATAGTTATTGTAAGATGTTACTTTAGTAATATTTGACTATACCACATCGTTGTACTGGCAACGACTCCTTCTGCAGACGACATTGTAGCCTTACCTATTGAAAGTTATTCACAAACGATATAAACTGATTAAACATTTGAATATTATTGTTCATAACATATGTAGTTATTCTATAGCACTACGACAATTATTGTACCTTCTTACCTTGATTACTCTATATTACGGAATTGAAGCAACGAAATTGACGCCCAAATGAAAGAAAAAAATGTACATTGAACGAAAAAACAATTGAACAAATTTTGTGAAAATAAATTGAACAAATAATCTACTGAAGGTTATTCACAAACAATAAAAGCTGATTAAACTGTTAAATATTATTGTTCATAACATCTGCAGTTATTCTACCGTACAACAACAATTATTGTACCTTCTTAAATTGATTATTCTATATTAAGGGTTTGATTATTATATAGTCCCAATTGATTCCAAGCAACTAAATTGAGCCAGTGTTATGTACAATCATTGTGTTTCTATTAAATGTAATTCAATTGGAAGGAAAAAAAAATGTACATTGAACGAAAAAATAATTGAACAAATTATCCATTTAACGTAATTCACAAAATAATAAATAATGAATACATAATTGAATATTATTCTTCACACATTTATTTTACATCTGCCATTATTCTATAGTACTACTACAATTATTCTACCTTCGTACATTGATTATTCTATATTATATTGGTTATTCAGTTGAAAGAAAAAAAATGAACGTAATTCACTTAAAAAAAATTGAACGTTGTATCATATTTTAAGTACAATTACTGTGTTTCTATTAAACCGTAATTCAGTTGAAAGAAAAAAATTGTATTGCAAATCAATTAACATACGTCAAACGCATTCAATTAAACAATTGAGCGAATACCTAATAAAAGAAAATTGAACGTAATTCAATTTTTTTACAGCCAATTGAATTACGTGATTCACCGCCAATAAAAACAGAATACGCGATTGAATATTATTGTTCATAACAACTGTTGTTATTCTATAGTACTACGACAATTATTGTAATTTTTTACATTGATTATTCTATATTACATCGATTATTCAGTTGAAAGAAAAAAAATGAACGTAATTCACTTGGAAAAAATTGAACGTAGTATCATATTTTGAGTACAATTAATGTGTTTCTATTAAACCCTAATTCAATTGAAAGAAAGAAATTGTATTGCAAATCAATTAACATACGTCAAACGCAATTCAATTAAACAATTGAGCGAATACCTAATAAAAGAAAATTGAACGTAATTCAATTAAACAATTGAACGAATACCTTAAAATAATTAACATAATACCTTAAAAAAAATAACGTAATTCAATTGAACAATTGAACGAATACCTGATAACGTTTGAAATGAAAAGACAGTTGAACGAAAATTGAACGCAAGTTGAACGGAAATAGTTTTTATTTTTATTGTGATTTTGGGAGATAAGCGTATATAGAGGACGAGAGGCAGGATCCGGTACATTTGTCAATTTTGGTACATTTAACCACCTAATTGTGGCCATCAGATTTCATTGGATCAATGGCTAAGATTAGAGGATTTTTTATTAATAAAACCTCTTATATTCCATACCAGTTATCCTAAGATTCTTTAGATCAAAAATTTCTAATCACTTTACAGAATCAAATAAAAAAATACGTTCAACTGACATCAAAATAAAAATAAAAAAAATCTTTGTTCTTCGTTCAATTTAATTATCTCCGTTCTTCGTTCTTGAATATGTTTAATTAAATGTCTTTATATTCAATTTCTTTATAATCAAATATATTTATTCGTTATTTCTTCTATACGTAATTATTCAATTGAAGTGTTCATACATTTTTATGTTAATCAATTCCAATTTCATAACCTTATCGATTATTCTTTAATGTATTAAATAAAAATAACTAAATGAATACTATAAAATAACTAAATCAAAATTATGAAATAACTGGATAAACACCTTACAATAAGTGGATAAACATAAATTTCAATAACTGGATAAACACCTTACAATAACTATATTTGTTGATTAGAATAACTGGATAAACACCTTACAATAACTAGATATAAATCACAGATTGATGATAACAAGTACAGTAGGTTCTATTGTGAAAAATATGCAAATTGAAATATAATAATCTTATTTAAGCATTAAAATAACTAAATAAATACTATGTAAATTGAAAATTCTTGCATAACATTGAACGCGCATCCAACATCCAGCAAACAACAAAACCTCACTGAAAAACAAAAAAAAGGGGTTAGTTAAAATACTACCACATGTGTACGATAAAATAACTGCAAAAACACTATAAAATAATTGTTTATAAAACACATTAAATAATAAATCAATAAACTGATTTAAACTTTAGAATAACTAATTGAATACTATAAAATAATTGAATTAAGACTATAAAATAACTGACTAAACATCTTACAATAACTAGCTCCTTACAATAACTGTATTCGACAGTGCACGTAAAAAAATGAAGTTGCTTTACAGTTCTATATATCAGGCTTCATATTTATGCGTTTTTGTACCATTAATCATGGCAGCAAAAATAGAAATCAAAATCACATGAAATCAAGAACGTAAATAAAAAACAGGACTCAAAATGACGTTTCCCATCAAAGACAGAAATTGAAAAATTCAATTTGGGCGTGAATTTGAAATCATAATTGCAATCAAAACACGAATTTGTCAAATAACGAATTTGAAATCGGATTAAGAAATTGATAAATTGAATTTGGGCGTGAATTTGAACAAATTGAGATTGTTTTCGAATACACCAACAGTTATGAAAAAAATGAGCAATCTGGGCGTGAAATTCTACCTTATTTGAGTGTCAAATTGAAGACAAGCAATTCGGTCCTAAACTAGCATAATCGTGCGTGAAGGATTTTTGATTGTACTTTTTAATTTCGTGAGGGATTTTGAAATATCATAGCAGAAATATAGGTTTGGTCGTGAGGGATTTTGTGAGGTTTGGAGAGGGGCTTGTGCGTGATTGCTTTTCAAACTGGAAGAAATTGAATAGAGTTTGGGGTTTGAGGTTTGACGTTTAACCTTGTATCAAGTTTTAATCTTGACCTTTGATATAATTAAATCTAATGGCAGCCAAAGGTAGGTAAATTGTACACAATTTGACATGGGGTAAAAGATCATACTTCTATATATATATATAAATGAGTTCGTCCCGTAATTTAGAGCCATTAGATCTAATGAGATCAATGACTCTTGTTAAAAAACACACAAAGTAAGATGTCACGCATCCCTCTCCCTACATTCCATGAACTTTCAGCTTTTAGTAAAAAAATCCCAAAATCAACAGCTCTCCTAGATCAATTAAAAATTAAAAATTAAAAATTAAAGAGTAAAAACTTCAGACATGACATGCACAGTAAAGGATGCTCCCTTCTCAATCAAAGGATTCAAAGCATCATTAATTTGTGCGTTTAATGCCCTTCTTTTGTAATCCACTGCAACGATGTATGGATGGATGAGACATCATTTATACTGTGTACATAGGAGGAGGGTGTTATGCTCTGCTATTCTGATTTGTGGGCATCAATTTACATGGAATCTTTTTCTGTCTCTGTTTTTCTTCTTCTTTAAACTGAAACGACATGAATTAAAACTTAAATTGAATTGAAATTATGTCGAATATGGTCAAACTATTCTGTATAGGATCGTGGAATCGGGAAAGGAATGACTTTGATGCTCCCCACACTGTTTCTACCTTCAATATGTCTCATTCAGTTTCTGGTTTTTAGAAGTCTATACCTCTCATTCGTCAGGCATTCTGATAATCGGCGAGGTAGTGAAAGGGAAAGTATCTGCTGCCCATCACTATGCTGAATCCATGATGTTACAGTAATATGATTACTGTATCAGTATTATATTACAGTAACTATGTTACGGTAAACTCTAATAGTGTTACTGTATCAGTATTACTGTAAACTGTAATAGCATTACAGTCACAATTTCACTGTTACATTGTTACCGTAACAGACGATTCTTACAGTAATAATCAGCAAGTTACGTAGTTACAATGTAAGTGACCCACAATTTTATAGAAAATTTAACTAATATTTTCGATGCAATGTACGCTTGTCATTAAAATCATAAAAATTGAGCAAGCAATTTTTATCAAACTGAGATGTCGTGCGACTTTGAAGTCTTATTGTAGAACTTGCTTCAATTTTGCATAAATTAGAGATCTTGGGGATATTTTTAGGGTTAATTCAAAAAAATTAATTGTTGAGGAAAAATTTAGATCTGAAAAGATGAATAGATTTGAAGAGATCAAGGGTTTGGAGAGAAAAACAGAGAGAAAGAGGTATAGATTTGAAGAGAAAGTAGAGCGAGACACTAGAAGGCAGAAGAAGAGATGTGATTAATCACAGCCAACTCACCGGATGCAGTTCCTATATATATATATATATATATATATACATATATATATATATATATATAGAGTAAGGCTCTTATGAGTCCCTTACTCTTTGTGAGTCCCTAAGTCCTCATCCCATCCATTGGATGGGATGATGATGGATGGACAAGATGCATCCAATTAAAAAAAAAGAAAAAAAAAGGGGAGATTTACGTTCCTAAAATAACTCACAAGAATTTAGGAAACAAATAACTTCATATCATTCACGTTCATTTTCATTCACGTTCATTTCCATTCCACGTTCATTCACACAATCACACCTAAAAACCAAAAAACCCTTTCTTCATTCACGCTAATTCATCGTTTTTGATCTCGAAATTCTGCTACAATGGATTCAATGACCGCATCATCGTCTTCAACGGTTGATAAGCAACTAATCGATTATAACAATGGTGAGTTTCAGTGATTCATTCACATTTTTATTCGTTTTTTCTTCACGGATTTCAATAGTAATATTGCTTTCAATCTGCGTTTTCATATCAATGTTTTATCGCGTCAAATTGCCTTTTTTTTTACGTCGATCTTCATGTTTATAGTGCTTTCATTGACATTTCGACTTTATTTGCATCAAATTTGCGTCTTTTTGATGTCATTGCGTTTTGATTCATAGTTTCGTATCAATGGTATTTTGATATCTCGATCTCCATAGATTACAGGTTTCTATGGTTTTTTTCAAGATTTTCCCTGATATCCATTGATACTATTTTTTTGATATCAATTAACGCAGATTCGTCGTTGAAGTAACATGCCTTCTGAATTAAAGTAACACTTAATTGTAATTACAGTAACACAAATGAACGTTCAGGAAAAGGGTTTTGATGATATTGATTCCATTGTTTTATGTTTGTTATTTAGGTTTTCAATGAGGTCCACTGATAATATTGTTTTGTTTTCTATGAACGCAGTCATCTCATTCATCATAGATTCATATCGATGGTTAATTGATACTTCATGTCGATTTGGCTTCCCTTTTTACGTCAATTTTCATGTTGATATTGTTTTCATTGTCATTTCATTCATTATAGATTCATATTGATGGTTAATTGATATTGATTCCAGAGTTTTATGCTTATTATTTGGGTTTTCAATGAGGTCCACTAATAATATTGCTTTGTTTTCTATGAACGCAGTCACGACGTTGAAGTAACATACGCTCTACATTACAGTAACACTCCATTGCAATTACAGTAACACTGAATGTTACGAAACAGTTTTTGATGATGATGTTAGAGTAACGTACTTTACCAGTTAGAGTAACACAACGTAAGAGCTGAAGTAACACATTGACTGCATGGGCGTAACGCATATGTATTAACGTTACAGTAACACTTAATTGCAATTACAGTAACACACTGAACGTTGAGAAACAGTTTTTGATGATGATGTTAGAGTAACGTACTTTACCAGTTAGAGTAACACAACGTAAGAGTTGAAGTAACACATTGGCTGCATGGGAGTAACACGTTGTTTACTTTTGTGCAGGTGATATTGGAAGTGATGCGAATGCACAGGACAACATTGATAAAGGTGGATCAGGATGAGGAGGATGAAGTGGATGACGACGACGACGAAGATGAGGAAACTGAGGAAGACACTGAAGAAAATAAGGAGGAACATGTGTTTTGAGATTACTTGTGTTTTTGGTCATGATAAAAATATTTTTCTTTTTTTGTTTACAAGAATAACTGATTTTGTACACATTTTTTTACAAGTAGCATTGTGCTACGTAGCAATTAACTCTATATTTTATTTAATGAATGTGCATTTGGTTAGAGTAACATCTTTGTTCTATTGGAGTAACACCTTCCGTCAGTTAGAGTAACAGACATAATGCATTAAAGTAACTGAGGACAGCAGCGTTTAAACAAATGATTACCAAAGTAATTGATGATAACTTGGATTGGAACCATTCATTACCAAATTAACGATTGTCGTTCTTTAAAGAACGATATATAATGCGTCAGAGTAATTGATGATAATAACATTGTTTAACCATGAGACAAAGAATAACACCATTAATTACTTGGAGTAACATCATTTGTTCATTAAAGTAACACTTATAATACGTCAATGTAACACGGGTGTGTAGCCTTGCTTGAGTTGAAGATGAAAGAATGAGCGGGTGTGTGTTTTGAAAGAAATCAGAAGTCGAGAGATTGAGTTTGGGATGATGAAGATGAAGAGTTTTAGTTAGGCGGGTGAATTTGAATGAAAAAATTGAATGTGATGAAACATAATCAAGTGAGTTTGGTGGTTGGAGATAATTAAGGGAGGAGAGAGGATTTTATTATATTTTTTCCTAAATATGTTATATATTACCTTAATTACTAGTCTCAATCACCACCATCCATCCCATCTAAATCAATGGCTCTAAATAGGACTTATGGACTCAAAAAGAAAAAGAGGACTCACTTGATCTTTACTCTATATATATATATATATATATATATATATATATATATATATATATATATATATATATATATATATATATATATATATATATATATAGAGAGAGAGAGAGAGAGAGAGAGAGAGAGAACTGGGATCAGGTGAGTCCACTTATATATGTTGAATATATATTAGATTAATGGACAAGATTTGATCTCATAATTAAGGGAATAACTATAATATCTATTAAAATATATTTTCTTTCTCTCTCTTCCTTAATTATCTCAGTACAAATTCTCTCTCTCCTATCAAATTTTTAATTGCCTCTTTCTCTCACACAACAAGTTTATTTAAAATTAAGTTTTTTTCATCTTCACCAAAAAATCATCTGTTCCCTACTGCCATTCTACGTATGTTATCATGTTACTGCCATAATCCATAAACTATGTTACTGTAACTCATACATTGTGTTACTCTAATTCATGAACTGTGTTACTTTAACTCATAAAATCTGTTACGTTGCATAGTCTCTTGCAAAAACTGTTACTCTAACTCATACAATGTGTTACTTTAATTCATGAACTATGTTACTTTAACTCATAAAATCTGTTACGTTGCATAGTAGTCTCTTGGAAAAACAGGAGTTCCAATTAGAGCTGGCAATTCGGACGTGCCGGACCGTGCTTCGTGTCGGCCCAGTCGTGCTTCGTGCCCATCCAGCCCGGCCCAGTCGTACCTGGTAGACCCCACCGTGCCGTGTCGGGCCGTGCCTGACTCTGAGAACATGCGCCGAGGCACAGTGCCTAGCCCGGGCCCGGTCGTCCCTAAGTCGTGCCGGGTCGTCGTGCCTGACCAAATTTTTAGGATTTTTCATTTTTTTGGGATTTAGAGTCGTGCCGGCCCAACCGTGCCTCGTGCCGGGCCGTGCCTAGGCACAAACTTTTCTTCAAATTGGCGACGCGGCCCGACTTGGGACCGGTCGTGCCGTGCCCGTGCTTTTCGCCACGTCATTACCGTGTCGGGCCGGGTCGTGCTTATTTTCGTGCCGGACCGAGCCACCAAGATAGGCCCGGCTCGGTTTGCCAGCTCTAGTTCCAATTAACAAAAAGAACAATGGTTGTTTTTATTAAGATACTCCAAAATAAAAAGTGGTACAAGATTCCAACTAAATCAACTCCATTACAATTTCAATGTTTCACACTTGTTACTCATAATGTTCTACTTATAATTATGCTTCTTCATCCTTCTCGTCCTCTCCGTCTTCTTCTTTTTCCTCTTCTTCATCATCATCTCAGAAGCTTTGATTTAATCTCACCACCGCACAATGGAGGAAACTCTCACCCACATCCCTACATCATTCATGTGCTTTTGCGTCTACTGAAAAACAATAACAGTGCCAATAAACGTGACGGAAAAAAACAATTAAAACTTGAAATATGGATTAAAGTAACAGATGACAAGAATTAAAGTAACAGATGAAGTGCATTGAAGTAACATTGGATTAAATTAACAGAGGATGCTTATACACCAGGTATAAAGTAACAGAGGTCAGACATTAAAGTAACAGATAGTGTGAATTAAAGTAACAGATAATGCTTATCAAAATAACACCAAGTATAGGTTAGTGCAAAAAATTCATATAATGATCAGAAATGAGAGTATGACGCAGTATCTTACTCTTTGATATTGTTTCTTATTTTGAAGTCTATCACGTCCCATAATTATAGGATGCAATATCATTTTTTTTTCTTTTTTTTATATGGCGTTACTCTTTGATATTGTTTTCTATTTTGGTGGCAATCACGTCCCATTATTATAGGAAACGGTATCTTTTATTTTTTTATTATTTTTTTAATATGGCGGTTTTCTTTATCCTTACGACACTACAATGCACTACAATAACAGATGAAAAGTACTAAAGTAACGACTGAAGTGTATTAAAGTAACAAGACATATAAAGTAACAGATGGTAGACATTAAAATAACAGATGCTATACACTAAAGTAACGCAATATATGAACTACAATAACTCAATATATTGTGTGCGCGCAAATTTCATATGATGAATATGCAGTTCAACGTAGAAAATTAGAAAATAAACCAATATCTTTTTCTTATTTTGTTGGTAATCACGTCTCACTATTATAGGAAACAAGATTTTTTATTATTATTATTTTAATATGGCGGTTTAATATATCCTCATGACTCTTTAATGCGTTACAATAACAGACATTATTAACCAAAGTAACATCTTCGATTAATTAAAGTAACAGACCATAAAAGTAATAGATGTTTGTCACTAAAGTAACAGACACTCCACACTAAAGTAACACAGTATGTGAACTAAAATAAACCAATATATTTTCATGTGCGCAGATGAATATGCAGTTCAACGTAGAAAAGTAGAAACTAATAATCTAATATCATCTCAATGACTCCCATATACAATCCAGTATAAACTACAATGTATATACTCACCGTTTATGTTTACTACGATTTGCGTATCAGCCATTGAATGAAAAGTAGAAGCCGGATTGATCGAACGTATAATGCAACGCGATGAAGACGATTACTGATTGAATGTGGTCTTGATTGTGTGGTTTTGAAGGAAGAATTAATGATTGAATGAGCGAGAGAACGATGAAAAACGATGAAGAAAGTAATGGAAACTGAATTGATGAACGAGAGAACGATGAAGAACGATGAAGCAGTATCTTCTTTTTTTTTGAGCGAGAGAACGATGATGAACGAGAGAGTGAATGATTGAATGAATGTGAATGATACGTTACTGAATGATATTCTCCTTCCTATTTTGTTGGAAGCAATATCTTTTTTTTTAATAATATTCTCCTTCCTATTATGTGAATGATATGTTACTGAATGATATTCTCCTTCCTATTATGAGTTCATAAGTCCTCATCCCATCCATTGAATGAGATGAGGATGGATGGACTTGATTCATTCTACAATTTGCATTAAAAAAAAGATACTGCTTCCTAAAATATCTCCCATAATTTTAGGAAACAATAATATCACATTCACTCATCCATTCATTCACGTTACCACGTTCGTCCATCAAACCTAAAAAAAAATGCTTCCAACATCACGTTCATTCATTCAAAATTTGTGCTCGACATCACGTTACTATGGATTCAATGATCACGACATCATCAACTGTTGATAAGCAATTCGTGGAGTACAACAATGGTGAGTTTCGATATTGCTTTCATATTTTGCGTCAATTTTATTCATTTCATTCATCATATATTCATATCAACGATTCATTGCTCTTGTGTTAGTATAGATTGTGGATTGTTATGTTTATTATTTACGTTTTTCATAATCTTCACCGATTATTATTTAGGTTTTTCATAATCTTCGTCAATTGTTATGCTTTCATTGCCATGAAAGTCATTAAGATGCTCCATATTATTAGATTTTACGTTCATAGTATGCAAACTGCATATTATTAAAGATCTGATCATTATATAATTTTTTCGCACAAACATATTGTAGACACCCACATTTTGACCGCCAGGTGTCTATAGTAGTTTCCGCCAAACACCCGATGATGATCGGACGCAAACGTGCTTTGACGAAGGGCTCGAAATCATGGACATTTGGTTTAGGCTTATTACGGAGTAAAAATCTTACAAAACCAACCTCAAAATCAGGCCCAGTGGGTCGTTTCGAGTCAAATAAGACTAATTTGGGTCGAATCCGGCACCAGGGGTAAAACCGTCTTTTAGTGACCGGGTCAAACCCGGTCAAAGATTTTTTTTTTTCCGAGGTACACGGACCAGCCGTGACACCCCACTAGTTCGGCCTAGGCTCAGATACTGCAAAATATCAGCCTCGAAAATATTAAACAAATCCATTCGAGGATAAAATTCGATCTCAAGTAGGAATTCTATCCGAAAACCAAATCAATTTACCGACCGAGTGTCAAACACTCGGCCAAAACAGCCCCTTCCAGCCGAGACATGGCTTAATCCCCAAGGAACGGAATTCTCGTTCCCTTCAAACTCCTACGTTTCCTATCCAAACCGGTGTTTCTTGTCACCTAGGCAAGAAATACTACTCCTAGCTCCTATCAAGGACCTCACCTATAAATAGGACCCTCTGGTCACACAAATAAATCATCAACAATTCATAATCATACACCTTCGTTACACATCTAATCCCATAACATCCATACATCCAAAAGAAGCATCGAAATACCGTAAAAATCAACCCGACGAAACCGACCAAAAAGCCGGCCAAACCTGTCACTTTACACGTCCCAAACCGACACCCAAACTCATCCACATCGTCTTGACGCCCCCGTGCCTAAGCCACTTCCCGACGAGCTCTATTCCGAGAAAACAAAGCATGTAGGTTGAGGGTTAAAATCAAACCCGATTCTCTCTTTTTCTCTCCCTTTTTCCCGTTTTTTAATATGGGTCGTTTGTCGCGTTTTTTATTTTATTTTTAATATCGATATTATAAAAAACTATTTTCATATATAAACGTTCTTAAAATACGATATCGATTCTCTAATCAAATATCGTATCTAACAAGGACTAAATTAAATCTCGTTGATGCTAAAAATCGTTACATCTTTTTTTAAAACAAAATTCGACGATTTCTTACGCGGAGAGAATTAACATGTTTTTTCTTCTTTTCGTTCAAATTCCTTTTTTATCTCTTTTCGTTCAAAACAAACTTTTTTTCAAAACCTTTTCTAAAAACATTCCGACTATTTGATATCGATTTCATAATCGAATATCGGATACGACGAATATCGAAAATATAAATGGAGTATAAATTAATCCATATTTGTACGCGATTTATAAAAATTGACGATTTTCGAAAAATAAAAAATCGGACAGACTCCCACGCGAGTCGCACACCCTCTAGGCGACTCGCGCGGAAGCCTGGATGGCCGGCCCCTCTTTTTTCGTTTTCTCGTTTTTTTATTCTTTTCGATTCTTACATAAAAAGCGACTTTCGCGACATATTTTCAGATTTCGATAAATACTTTTTTTCGACCTCGGTCAACACGTGTTAATCCATCACGAGTCATAAAAAAACCTTTTCCAAAATCATGCATATTATCGTATTTGCATCTTTATTCGATTTATTCAATCGTTACTAACTCGTTTTCTCGTTTTTGTAGCAATTTATTTATTTCTTTTGTTTTATTAGACTTAAACGAATTTCACATGCTAAATATAACTTCGACGTTATTAGTTTAAGATGCATTAAACGACTTAGCAACCCATTTACTTTTCTCTCACATGTTTAGGGAAAATAATCTTTGCATATCATTCAACCGTCGAACTAACGCGTGTACACCAAAAACGAACGATATCTTAGTAAAGGCCGCTAAGTGCGGGCGGGGTTGGGTGTTCTTAGTGAACTTCCCAACACGTACCCTCACCCCTTACTCATAACCATGGTTTCCGGATGTCCGAATCCATTGGCAACGAGAGTCATTCAATACACGATATCCGATAATGTCGGTATCGGTATCATAATGCAAAGGGACGAACCCAATAAGCTCTGACATCGGAAATGGGCCGTATTTTGTACACGGCCCACTACGACATAGAGTGGGTTCGAACGGGCCCGAACTCCCACAAAGTTCGGTGGCGACTCCTACTTCGATTTAAATTTCAATTTGACCATCTCATATGGAGATTCATTCGCCTCCCCAAACCCGCGCGTGGACACGTTGGGGTGGACCTATGTCATGTCCACAATTTGGCGACTCCGCTGGGGATCAAATGATGAGTCACTTACCATCGGCATCCTCAGGGTGAGACTCGAAAAGAAATCGTTCGAATAGTAATGTACACGTTTTAGTTCAATGGTTCATGCATAACCCAATTCTTTCCCGGGCCGGTTACTTGTGACCGACGTCCCACTATACCACGGTGCGTTCCTAAATGGGCGCACTAAAGACTTCGATGGCGGAACTCGCATGGGTTTTACGTCAGGGTCTAAGACCAACTCGGCTTAGGAAGACCGTCCTGATTTGCGAGAAAGCTATCGTCGTTGGTATAGACCCTATTCGACCGACCGAGACTTAGACTAAGAGCACACATGGTGTCATTATACTGTTTCCATGACTACGTGCTACTTGATTTTCTTTGGTCCTCTTTTTTCAAAAACCGTCATTTTCAAAACTTGTATCATTTCAAACCCATCTATTTTTCAAACCCGGAAAGCTACCAAATTTAGGACTTATGATTTTGACTCAAAGTAGCCTATTTTTAGCCGGTATGCTGTCCAAACCTTTTCAAAATTTCGAAATCTCGGCCCGATAACATTTTTTTTCGATTTTCAAAAAAAATCGGGCCATCCTATCCAACTTCGTTCGGTTTTCAATTCCAAATTCCCTTTTCAAAACCTTCTTCTTCTTAAGACTTCCCGTATTTAGCAGTGTCGGGTCATATCGTAAGAGTCTATAGCGTCGAAACTCCGTCGATTTTATATCACGAGTTTCTACCCCATCCCAGTCCGCCTTATTTGTCAAGGCACGACCCACCTACGTAGGACAAACCCCTACAAAGGGAAGCCCATTTACACTTTAGGGTCCAAAGTCTGGGGAATAGCTCACACGTAGGTCTTCCTTCAAACAGGACTAGGCCCACTTTGCCAAATCCTAAGGAAGACCCACCATCCACGAGTTACCCGTCTAGGAGTCAGTCTTCAGTCCCACTCGGGGGCTACCCTCAGCAGAGCGATCAATCACTGTTGCTCTAAGGATCAGGTCTTACACGTGTTGTCTCACGTACCCCACTTTTGAGTCACTTAGATGTCGCACCGTCTGAGTCCTACCAGAGTCTTTAGTCTCACTCGGGGGCTGTCCTCCACCCGAGCAGTCAACCACGGTCACCTTAAGGGGTACTGTAGACACCCACATTTTGACTGCCAGGTGTTTATAGCAGTTTCCGACAAACACCCGATGATGATCGGATGCAAACGTGCTTTAATATATTCGGAAACGGGCTCAAAATCATTGGCATTTGGCTTGGGCTCATTATAGAGTACATATCTCACAAAACCAACCTCAAAATCAGGCCCAGTGGGTCGTTTCGAGTCAAATAAGACTAATTTGGGTCGATTCCGACACCAGGGGTAAAACCATCTTTTAACGACCGAGTCAAAACCCATCAAAAATATTCCCGAGGTACGTGAGTCAGCCGTGACACCTCACACGGCTGATTCGAACTCTAATCCTAAGAAAAATCAGCTACATAAAATATTAAACAAATCCGTTTAAGGATGGAATTCGATCTCAAGTAGGAATCATATCCGAAAACCGATTCAAACACCCGACCGAGTGCAAACACTCGGCCGAGCAGCCCTCTACCAGCCGGTTCCCTTTCTTCCTTCACAAGAAAGAGGAATCCTCATTCTTTTCGAACTCTTACGTTTCCTATCTTAAACGGTAGTTCAAACTCTCCTAGACAAGGTCGGGAACTCCCTATAAATAGCCCCTTGCATACAACACTTTCGATATCAGAAAAAAAGACATCTACAACATCAATTATTCTCATACACTCATAACATCAAATATAGAAATTGACATCCGTACACACACATTCTTACAAGCATAAAAACTAGGAACCGAGGAACCGATATCTCGTCCAAAACCCGAAGGAAATCCGGCCCTATACCCGACACCCTTCACGACCAAACCGAACCACCATAACTCACCGACATCTACTCGACGCTCTTGTGCCCAAGCCATGTCTCGACGAGCCCCGATCCGAGAAAACAGAAGCATGTAGGTTGAGGGTGTAACAAAACTCGATTTCTGTTTTTCTTCTCTTCTCCTCTTCGTCCGTCTTATTTTTTATGGGTCGGTCGTCGCTTTTTTATTTTATTTTCTAATATCGATATTATTAAAAACTATTTTCATATATCGAACATTCTTAAAAATATGATATTGATTTTCTATAATCGAATATTGTATCAAAAAGAATTATATTAAGATCTCGACGATGTTAAAAATCGTTACATCTTTTTTTCGTTCAAACTTCTTTTTTACAAAATCCTTTTCTAAAAATCATAATCGAATATCGGGTACGACGAATATCGAAAACATAAATCGAGTATAAATTAATTCATATTTTGTACGCGATTTATCAAAATTAGCAATTTCGAACAAAAAATAAAAAACCGGGACATACCCGCGCGCGAGTCGCGCCACACCCAGACGACTCGCGCACGGGCCTGAAACCCGAGTCCTTTTTAGCTTTTTTTCGTTCGTTTTATTTTATTATTCTACGAAACGATTTCAAAATTTATATCTTTTCTAAAACTATTCGAAGTATTTGATATTGATTTCGTAGTCAATTATCGAATACAACGAATATCGAAAATATTAAGTCGAGTACGAATTATGCAATATTCGTACGCGGTTTAATTAAAGCATCGAGTTTTCAAAAACCGATTCTGAAATCAGCCCGTCACGCGACCTGCCGGCATCCCGGGCAAGCCGCGCGGCCGGCTGAGAAACGTGGCTCGTTTCTCGTTTTTTTTATTATTTTTCGAACTTCGTTTTTTATACAAAACCGCGTCTTTTAATAATATTTCTCAGATTTCGGCTAATATTTTCTCGATCTCGTATATTTATTATATTTGCTATATTATTTTTCACAAACCGATACTAACTCGTTTGTTCATCTTTTGTAGCAAATTCATTCTTTTTTCATTTGTTTTATTATACTAAAACGAATCTCACATGCTAAATTCAACTTTGACGTTAATTTTCATGCATTAAACCGACCTAGCAACCCATTCAATTCCTCGCATGTTTAGGAAAACAATGTTTGCATATCATTCATCGTATTACTAACGCGCGTATTAAAAAATCATTCGATATCCTAGTAGAAGCCGCTAATGTACGGGCGGGGTTGGGTGTTCTTAGTGAACTTCCCAAAACGTACCTTCACCTCTTACTCAGAACCGTGGTTTCCGGATGTCCGAATCCATTGGCAACGAGAGTCATTCAATATACGATTAACCGATCAAGTCGGCATCGGTATCGAACTGCAAAGGGACGAGCCCAATAAACTCTAACATCGGAAATGGGCCGTATTTTGTATACGGCCCACTACGACATAGAGTGGGCTCGAACGGTTCCGAATAACCATAAAATTCGGTGGCGACTCCAACTTCGATTTAAATTTCAATTTGACCATCTCATATGGAGATTCATTCGCCTCCCCAAACCCGCGCGTGGCCGCGTCGGGGTGGACCTATGTCATGTCCACAGGTACCCTACGTTCATCATACACTGGCGTCCTTATGATGCCTTCTTCGAGTCGTACCTATGCTACGAATACTCGAGTCACCTAGGGTTAGGTCACCACGGTTGGTCCGAGCACGCGGCATGGTCAAACACGGTCGCCCCATTTTCGGACTCACCCTTATGCAGCTCGGGTCTAATTCGCGGTCGTTACCTTGTCTAGGTCGACGTTCGGGAATCCCGATCCAAGAGTCTTTGTCATCCCGTCACCCCGAGTCGTGTCTAGTTTGACTCCCTCTCTTGCACTTGCGCAAAGCCGAGCTTAGGCGAGTTCTAACACCTATCGCTTCTTCCGATCATGGACCTTATGAACGAGACTCCACCAAACCACAACAGATCCCGCGCCGTCGAGAAGGGGGATATCCAAGGGAGTATGTTTATGTTGTCTTGCTCCATTAACAATATCTTCTCAAAAATCAATGTTGCCCTAGATAACTTAAATGCCAGGGTGACCACCATCGAAGAAGACCTTGTAAGAACTCGATCCCGTCTAACACAGCTAGAGCGAGTAAGGCAGCCAATCACCCAACTGAGCCATTTGAAGGGTGAACATTCTTACGAAACTATCCGATGCCCTCAAGATGGCAAGACCGAGAGAGGTAACCCTCAAGTCACCTCTCCGAAAATCAATAACCAGTCAGAAGTAAGGACATTTACCCACTTGGATATGTCCTACAATGTCGCTTTCCAGAGGTTGGTTTCGAAGGGCCTAATATCACCTATAGGCCGAACAGTCGACCCACCTTCAGAAAAGCGCTCCAAAGCATGGAACGCCGAGCATTACTGCAAATTCCATAGAGGGAGGGGACACGATACAGAACAGTGTTGGAAGCTGAAACACCTCATTCAAGACTTCCTCGATGCCGGGAAGACTCCCGTTTTGGAAACGTTGTCACTTGCAAAGCCCCTCATGGATTATACAGGGCCCGATGACCAAAGCATCCAATCTACCTCTCATGCATCCAAGAGTCCGGATTTGATTTAAGTCCGAGTCTGAGTCCGAGTCTAGGATCTATTATTTATTCCAAAGTCAGAGCCAGAGTCAATTGTATTCTGTCATCTTTCTAAAATTCAATAAAATCAGCTTTTCTATTTTCTCATATATACTTTCCTTATGTGTTTCCGAGAACATGATGAACACCGTCATACACTGTGAGCACATGCACGTGACTATAGGCACATCTATAACGACTGCAAGAAACCGAGCCCGTGTTTTCCTTTTACCTATTCCATGTCTGGTATAGAAAAGCCACATAACTATCCGTAGCAGGAGCGGTATCGAATCCTATGACAAATCTAGGTAATCTCCTAGTTTGGGTTCAAGATGGGAGGCAAGCCCGTTTCCCACAATAAACACCCATCCAACAAGATCAGCCAATCCCTACCTCAGGTGTTAGTTTGACAAAAAAAAAAAAAAAAAAAAAAAAAAAAATCAAAAGTCCAAGAAATAAAAGAAAAATGGACGAAAAGAATTCAAAAGTCCAGGAAAGAAGCAAAAGGCCGAAACAAAAAAAAACAGGTCGTTATCAAAAAAAAAAAAGGCACCCATGACCGAGGTTAAGCGGTCAATCCAAATCAAAATCCCATGACCGGGGCTAAAAGGTCAACCAAAAAAATATTCAAGAACCCATGACCGTAGTGAAAACGATCAAATTCAAAATTATCAATACCCGTACCATCCAATAGGGAAGTGACAATCAAGCTGGTCAGCTAACATCACACTCAGCCTTCCCACATTACAACCCTCAAGACCTTCCCGAGACCCAGGCCAGAGACAGCCCGGAATTTTGAGGATTCAAGCTCCATAGGATATCCCTAACCATTAGGGCCAGACATGGAAACCAGATCCCGCATTATCAAAACCTATCCCAATCAAAGTTCGAGCCATTTTACTCGACTTCCCCTTTACATAACAGAATTTACAATCACCATACGCAATCCCCGTGAGCAAAACTCGTTAAAATCCTCGAGAGCAAAACTCGTTAAAATCACCGAGAGCAAAACTCGTTAAAATCCCCGAGAGCAAAACTCGTTAAAATCCCCGAAAGCAAAACATGTTAAAATCCCCGAGAGCAAAACTCGTTAAAATCCCCGAGAGCAAAACTCGTTAAAATCCCGTCCCAATTCCTCTCATCCAAACCAGTTACCAACCCCAAGCACGGGAACTCAACCTGCGATCAGCATAGAACATGCCCAAATAGTTCACACCACCTCTAGGGGCTACCCCGGAGAATGCTCACAGCCACAGGATCAACATCCTAACTATTCTAGCCCTTTGATCAAGACATCATTGGGAATGCACCTAGCCTACACCATCGCTATGACTAGTTACACACAAAGCCCTAATAGACTAGGCACCATAACATATATTCCAATTCACTGAACTACGGCATGGTTTGATTTCACTACACGTGAATACGTAGGCAGCCTTTCAACAGAGGCACAACCACCCACATTGACATACATTCAAAAAGCACCATCATTCCGGTCACGACACTGTCATGTTCTCAACAGTTAGCTTTGTTATCCCGGGGGCTTCTCCTAGGCAGAAGTTCTCCATCCACTCACATAATCCAAAAACTTTCAAAAACTAGCCTCCTTTTTATAGTGTGTCCTAGTACTCGGCTCAGTCGAAGACAAGAATCTGTCAGGACTCGTAGCTGCACCCTACTTTGGGAAAATTTCCCTAAAATCAAAGATTCAAAAGAACAAAAGTCTACTACTAAGTTCTGTCGTACAAGAACAATCCCATTACTGACTACTGCAACCCCGTATAGCACATCCTTCCCATTCTGAAGTTCAACCGTGTTGCCACTCGCCTAGGCTACGGAATAGCGCAACTTAAGAGTCTTGTCATCTTAGGTGGCCCACCTCCTACCGAGTCATGGTCCAACCCTTAGAGAGTCCAGTCGTGTCTGTCAACTCGTCCTGTCACGTCCAGAGTCGAGTCTGTCGGTATGTCTCTCTCTTCAAATTCTCATTTTAAAATTTGCAAAACTTAACAATTTGAGAAAATCCTTTTCGACAAGGTCAAATTTCAGTCTATTTAAACTGCAAATTTATTTTCTACCTCTTTCGATTTTGAAAACCTATCTCCTAGCACGTAAGTTGCGTTCAGAACTTCGATTTCAAAATCAAACAAAAATCATTTCTTCCCCAGCGTGAGTCGGTGTTTCGCCTAAATCTTACATGCAAATTGTTATGTATCAACAGACAGGTACACCCAAGACTCTCGAAGAAATCTCAAAAAATCCCCAGTGGAAAAACTCAAGCGACATTTTTCGGGATGTATCTGTAAACAGATACACCCATAGCTTCCAATGCAGGCTCCCGCGTAATTCCAAGATGGGATGTGTCTGTAAACAGACACACCCAAGACTTTTCAGGCAAAGTCCCTGCGACATTATTGGCATCTATCCAGGTATGATTTCTATCTTATGGCTGGCGAGCCCTTCACGCAAGTCTAATGGACTATAAACGACCCGATCGGAAGTCTGCCAGGTCTTAATCCTCGATTGGCCTGGTAGCTACTCTGACTTTCGCCTTGTCCAAGCCTCAGTCAGAGTGGGGGCTCTGTAGACACCCACATTTTGACCGCCAGGTGTCTATAGTAGTTTCCGCCAAACACCAGATGATGATCGGACGCAAATGTGCTTTGACGAACTCGGATATGGGCTCGAAATCATGGATATTTGGTTTAGGCTTATTACGGAGTACAAATCTTACAAAACCAACCTCAAAATCAGGCCCAGTGGGTCGTTTCGAATCAAATAAGACTAATTTGGGTCGAATCCGGCACCAGGGGTAAAACCGTTTTTTAGCGACCGGGTCAAACCCGGTCAAAGATTTTTTTTTTCCGAGGTACACGGACCAGCCGTGACACCCCACTAGTTCGGCCTAGGCTCAGTACTGCAAAATATCAGCCTCGAAAATATTAAACAAATTCATTCGAGGATAAAATTCGATCTCAAGTAGGAATTCTATCCGAAAACCAAATCAATTTACCGACCGAGTGTCAAACACTCGGCCAAAACAGCCCCTTCCAGCCGAGACATGGCTTAATCCCCAAGGAACGGAATTCTCGTTCCCTTCAAACTCCTACGTTTCCTATCCAAACCGGTGTTTCTTCAATACTGTCATTCATATGTTCAATCAAAACAATCTTCAATCAAAGTATACACGTTCAATCAATCCACTCTAATACACGTTCAATCATTCATCTTTTTCCTCGCGCGGTTGAAATTTCTCCTTCAATGGCGGTTATGCAAATTGTCGGATACACCAACAGTGAGTTTTTGCTTTATACTTTATACATGAAACGTCATGGAAGTCATTAAGATGCTCCATATTATCATATTTTACGTTTATAGTATAAAAACTGTATATTATTAAAGTTTTGATTGGAGTAACGAGTCATCATCATTAGAATAACATACCTAATGTATTACAGTAACACGTTTGAAGCATTGGAGTAACATGTCATCGAATTTAGTTATTAATGTTTTGGTTAGAATACCGTCATATTTCAAGTTCTGATTGTTTGTTTGTCGCCACGTTTATTGGCATTGTTCCTGTTTTTGTAGTAGACGCTAAAGCACAAGAATGGTGCAGGGATGTGGGTGAGAGTTTCACTCCATACATAGAGCAGATCTTCAAAGATGTAGATGAGAAGAAGAAGAAGAAGAAGAAGAAGAAGAAGCACAATTCTGAGTAGGACAATATATTGTTAGAGTAACAAACATTATTCGTTAGAGTAACATACTGAATAAGTCACAGTAACACAATTTATGAGTTTGATTGATTTTCCAATATTTAGTCCTTAGAGTAACATCTTTTATTGGAGTAAAATGAGTTAGAATAACACACATTATGCATTAGAGTAACATATTTAATGAGTTACAGTAACACAGTTTATGACTATAATTTGATTTCCAATATTCAGTTCTTAGAGTAACAGGTGTGAAACATTGGAATTATAATGGAGTTTTATAATTTTTGTTTTGGAGTATCCTTAATAGAAACATACATTATTCTTTTGGTTGATTTGAAGTCTTGTTTTTGCAAAAGACTATTATGCAACGTAACAGATTTTATTAAAGTAACACAGTTCATGAATTAGAGTAACACATTGTATGAGTTAAAGTAACAGTTTTTGCAAGAGACTATTATACAACATAACAGATATTATGAGTTAAAGTAACACTGTTCATGAATTAAAGTAACACATTGTATGAGTTAAGGTAACATAGTTTATGGGTTATGGCAGTAACATAGTAACATACGTATTTGGTGAAGATGAAAAAAACTTAATTTTGAAGAAACTTGTTGTGTGAGAGAAAGAAACGGTTAGAAGATTGATAGGAGAGAGAGAAGATTTGCATTGAGATAATTAAAGGAAGAGAGAGAAATGATATATTTACCAAGATTTGTTAGTTATTTTCTTATTTCACCTCAAGCAATCACAACCCTCCATCTTCCACTTGATCAAGGGTCCAAGATTGGACTCATGGACTCAATATATATAAGAGCAATCACAACCCTCCATCATGTACTGTGCATGTCATGTCTGAAGTTTTTACTCTTTAATTTTTAATTTTTAATTTTTAATTGATCTAGGAGAGCTGTTGATTTTGGGATTTTTTACTAAAAGCTGAAAGTTCATGGAATGTAGGGAGAGGGATGCGTGACATCTTGCTTTGTGTGTTTTTTAATGAGAGTCGTTGATCTCATTAGATCTAATGGCCCTAAATTACGGGACGGACTCATTTAATGAGGAAGACTCACTGGATTCTCACTCTATATATATATACTAGTTTTAAAACCCGTGAAATTCACGAGTCAGTAATATCAAATTGTGATATATACTCATATTTAAAATTTGAAGTATTAACGGAGTTATGTGACGTTGTGAGAGTTACTTATCCAGTTATCCCCTCATGTTCAAAAAAAAAATCAATAAGATATAAGTCGAAGTCTCAATAATCTCACACATTATTGTCATTTTTTATTTATAATCATTCATTCATGTCATATATTTCACATTTTCATTCATAAACAATTATACTATACACCCCTTAATTAAGTGACGTAGATCACAAATTCTTGAGAGAGACGGTCTCTCAATAACTTATAGAGAGACCACTCTTCAGTATCACTTTGTGTCATATTCGTATCCTTAAATGACAATTTTGTTTTGTATCTGTTTTTATAAGAAGCGTACCCTCTTTATATTTGTATACTCTTTTATGTTAATCGTACCTACTTCTATTAAGTTTGGTACAACTGTTACTTCCATTTGTACTTAGTCTCTCAGTAAATTTAATGAGAGACCGTCTCTCAGAAGACCTACTCCGTGAACTTTCCGCCATATACAATTATCAGATTGTTTAATTATATTTAATTTTCAATGACATCAATTCAATAATGACATTATATATAGATAAGCAAATATGATTATATCTATATGGTGTATTGGATGTAAATAGATCTGTCAAAACTTGACCCGACTTGCTGGATCCAATTTTTAGGGTCATCAACCCGGTTTTCAACCTGCAACTCGTTTGACATGCACCTATTATGACCCATAAATTTAGGGTCGAAACCCAACTCAACCAATTCGACCCGTTTGGTCAATGGGGATTTATTAAAATTAATATTTAAATATTATATTTGAATTTATGATTAAAAACGAATACTTCTAATATTTTAAATTACAAAGATAAACAAATATTTAATCTAATATAACTTTATTAATCATTTAATAATAAAAATAATTATTAAAATAAATTTCAAAATTGATTTTAATATAGATTTTAAAATATAAACATTAATTATAATTAAAGAGTACAACGATAATACTATTTAAAAAAAAAAAAAATTATCATAAAAAATATTTTTTACTTAAAAAAGGATAAAAAAATTAGGCGTTCATAACTATTTTTTACCTGTATTCTAACACTAATGCGACCCGTATACGACCTCACCCGTATTTCAGCCTGACCCATATGACCCGACCCACTTGACCCGTTTGACAAGTCTACATATAATCAATTATAAATATTTGAACTCTTAATTGGTATGTTAGATATACCTAATACACAAATATATTTCAGTTCTTTTCAAACTTATTATATTTACGATATATACGTACATGATTAATTAGTTAAATCAATTAAAATATTTAGATTTTGTTTAATGTTTACAAATTTCAGTATTAAAAATTAATATTGCAATTGTAATTTTATGTTCTGAATAAGTAAGTGAAAGAATATTAGGGGTGAATTATTCTTATATTTCATTTCATATAAAACTCAGATATATTCTATAATACTGAGTATATATGCAAATAAAAAATACAGAGTAAGAATATTATATCTGCTAAATATTACTCCGTATACGCCACTATAAAACGATAAGAGATTTTTTTTAAAATCTTAACTAATACTCCCTCCGATTTTTTATTATCTTCCCCTTTGGTTTTGGAGAAGAAAATAAGGGTGTAGGAATGTGTGGTTCAAAATAAAAGAAAGAAGAGAGAGAAATGTAATGGTGATTCTAGACCACATGTTGAAGGCCCAAAATGGAAATAGGGAAGAAATGGTATTTCAGCTCAATAAGTAAATAAGGAAGATAATAAAAAATCGGAGAGAGTATAATATTTCATCCGTATCTATATGTTCGTCCACTTTCCATATAATACTCCTTACATATATTAAACAAAGTGGACGAACATATAGATACGGAGGGAGTATGTTATACGGAGTATTTCTTTAAAAAATTTATATTTTCTACCGGTTGCTTATAATTTGTCAAGGTCAAATTTACTTTTATTTTATTATATCCTTATCAGTATCTTATCATGTTTAATTTTATTTATTATTTTTCATTTATTTTTCAATGACATCAATATATTGATATTATATTTAATAAATCCCAATTAACGTAATTACTAAATCATACCCAGCTTTTACTAGTTCATACCCAAATTTTCATTATTTTCCCCTTCATTACCCTTTTCTCTTAAGAAAAACTCTCTTTACTCATTCTCTCAAAACCTAACCAATTGATTCACAAAAACTAACTAAATTATTCGGTAGGTTTACGGTTATGGATCATACTTCACATGTTAGACAAGTAATTTTTTTTGTTTTTATTAATAATGTCACTTTTTAATATACTTATTGTAAATCATCTTATTGATTACGTAATTTTGTATTCAATTTCTTTTTGAAACCCTAATTTTGTAGTATTCAATTTCTAATTAAACCCTAATTTCATTAAGCCCTAACAAATCGTAATTCATATACAATATGACACAATTAATAATTACTTTTTTTATATAGTTATATTATTGATTTTTTTCTAACTAAACCCTAATTAGGGTGGTTGGAGGTAAGGTGGTGAAAATGGTGGTTAGACAGTTGGAGGTAAGGTGGTGAAAATGATGGTTAGGGTTACGACCGCCGACGATAGGTAATCAATTGATTGAGAAAAATTGAAAAAGAGGGAAAGTAAAAATTATGGTGGTGAATTGATTGAGGAAAAGAGAGATTGTGGTGGTGATTTGATGGAGGAAAAGAGAGAGGGGAAAAAGAGAATGTGGTGGGTATGAATTGATTGAAAAAATGAGGAGGGTAGTTTAGGAAACGTGGGTATGAAATAGTAAAAAGTTGGGTATGATTTAGCATATCCCTAAATTAAATAAGTATGATTAAATTTACTTGATTTGTATTACAATTATTGTATTACGATAATTTCGGTGTTAAAAATTAATACTACTATGTCAAGTTTTTGTATTCTAAAAATAAGGTTTTTTTAAAACATATATTTAAGAAAAAAAAATCAAGGTTTTTAAATATATTTAATATTTATAATAATGTTAAATGAATAATAATTTAACGTAAATGTTATATGTTATATGAATAATTTAATTACATAAATTATATAAATGTTATATAAAACGGATTGTATATATATATATATATATATATATATATATATATATATATATATAGAGAGAGAGAGAGAGAGAGAGAGAGAGAGAGAGAGTGAAGATCAAGTGAGTCCCCTTTTCTTTTTTGAGTCCATGAGTCCTATTCTTAGTCATTGATCTAAAGATGATGAATAGTTGAGATTGCATGTAGTAATTAAGGTAGTAACTACCATATTTTTGAAATAATATGAGAAAATCTTCTCTCCTCCCTAAATTACTGCTAAGTGATATCTTCTCTCTCATCTCATTCATTTTTTTCATTCAAACACCCGCCTAACACAAAAACCCTTCACCTTCATCATCTCTCATCTCATTCAATTTTTTCGCTCAACTCAAGCACACCCGAGCACTCAATCGCTCAACTCAACTCAATCGCTCACCTTCAACTCGAGCAAGGTTATATTGAAACAGCTTTCTAACTTTAGCAAACATAATGAACAAGGTGCGATCGCGGTTGTTGGAAAACGTAGACAAGTATGCGGACGCTAGACAAAAGATCATTGACGCTCCCAAGAGCAAGCCAACAACGAGCCGAAAAAAATAACGTGTTTACTGAATCATGTCATCTCTTTTCTAACTACGAATTAATGGTTTGTATTCTTTAGTTACCTGTCTAATTACATTGATATTTTGACTATCACCAATGCACTGAAGCTGTTAAACTCTGTTACACTGACTAGCTGTACCTGTTACTCTAACTTACTGCGGGTGTTACTATGGGGATTACTGAAGTTAACCCAATTTTCTTTGGTCTCACAATCTGTGTGTTACACCGAAGCACTGTAAATGTTACTTTAATGAACAATTTATGTTACTTTAAGTTATTAATGGTGTTTGTACAACGATATTGCAATCAATTTCTCTGACGCATTATATATTGTTTTTTGAAGAACAAATGTTGGTACTTTTTCAATGAAAGGAACCAATCCAAGTTATCCCCAGTTACTTTGGCAATGATTTTGTCTAAACAACGCTGTTGTCTTCAGTTACTTCAGTGCATTGTTTCTGTTACTGTAACAAACGAATAGTGTTACTCTGACACACATGAGGTGTTACTCTAACTAAAAATACATGTATTAAATACAGCGTAACACAGCGTAACACAGCGCTATGTGTAAAAAAAATTATACAAAATTAGTTTTTCGTGTAAACCAGAAAAAAAGAAAAAATTCTTATAATGACAAAAAAACACGAGTATTCTCAAAACACTTGTTCATCCTCCTCGTCTTCCTTGGTGTCTTCTTCAGTTTCCTCTCCTTCCATGTCTTCATCTACTTCATCCTCGTCATCCTCATCATTGGTTAGCTTAGTAGGCTGTTTAGGCAGTCGTGCTGCGTACGGATTTTGACAGTTTCGTTTGGTTGGCTTAGTATACTTTCTCACATCAAATCCGCAAGCCAGCGCGTAAATTTTGTAAAATTCCACTGCCTCATCAATTGTTCCGAATACTTGCTCCATGTACGGAGTGAAAACCTCACCCACATCTCTGCACCATTCCTGTGCATTCGGTTCTTTGTCAATGCTTTGTGCAAGAAATTAAAAAATGTCACGCCCATGGACATAAGTGTTACTTCAACTCATAAGTTGTGTTACTTTAACCCTTAAAGGATGTTACTCCAACGTCAGCGCCAAAAACCCTTTTCAGTGTTACGTGTTTGTGTTACTCTAATTATAATTAGATATTACTGTAATTCATAACTTGCGTTACTTCAACGCCATGCCTGCTTCAACATAAAGCCAACAATAATATCAGTGAAACAATAATATCAATGAACCATTGTTATTAATCCATGATTGATCAAATGAATCAAATTCTACCTTTTCCAGTGTTGTCATGTGCGTTCGCATCTTTGGCAAAACCACCTGCACAAAATCAAACAGCGTTACACCCATGCAAATAATGTGTTACTATAATTCCTAAGTGGTGTTACTCTAACGTGTACAATACGTTACTCTAACATCATCATCAAAACTCTTTTTCTGAACGTTCATTTGTGTAACTGTAATTGCAAGTAAATGTTACTTTAATGCTGAAGACATGTTACTTCAACGACGTTTATGCGTTAATTGAAATCAAAACAATAGTATCAATGGATATCATGGAAAATCAGAATAAAAAGCATAAAGCCCTGTAATCTATAAAGATCGAGAGAGCAAATAACCATTGATACGAAACTGTGATATCAAAACGCAATGACATAAAAAAAAACGCAAATTGATACGAAACTGTGATACGAAATAACAATGAAAGCACTATAAACATGAAAATCGACGTAAAAAAAAACGCAATTTGACGTGATAAACCATTGATATTAAAACGCCCATTGAAAGCAATATGACCATCGAAATCCATGAATAAAAATTGAATCAAAACGTGAATGAAATACTAAAACTCACCATTGTTATACTCGATCAGTTGCTTATCAACCGTTGAAGACGATGACGCGGTCATTGAATCCATTGTAACAGAATTCCGAGTACAAAATCGATGACTGAACGTGAATGAAGAAAGGGTTTTTTTTTGTGTGTTTGAATGAACGTGATATGATGAATGAATGTGAATGATGAATGAATGTGATAGGGAGTTATTGTTTCCTAAATTCATGGGAGCTATTTTAGGAACGTAAATCTTCTCTTTTTTTTTCTTTTTTTTTAATGGATGCATCTTGTCCATCCATCCTCATCCCATCCAATGGATGGGATGAGGACTTAAGGACTCACAAAGAGTAAAGGACTCATAAGAGCCTTACTATATACTCCCTCCGATTACCTGTGTTCTTCCCCTTTCTTTTTGGGGAAGAAAATAAGGAGGGAGTAATTATATTAGTAGAATAATGGGGGTGGAATGAAAAAGTAAGAGAGAGAAATATTATATTAATTAAATGGGAAAAAGTAGAATGAAAAAGTAGGAGAAAGAATATTATATTAATTAAATGAGAAAAAGTGTGGTGAAAAAGTAGAAGAGATTAATATTATATTAATTAATAAAGAGGTAAAACTTTCCTTAAATGGAAAGAGGGAAGAAAATCAAACTCAGCCCAAAAAGGAAATAGGGAAGAACATAGGTAATCAGAGGTAGTATATATATATATATATATATATATATATATATATATATATATATATATATATATATATATATATATATATATGTAAGCTGATTAGCAATTTTTATTTTTGGTAATATTGAGGAGAAAATGTGAAAATGAATAACAGCATGCCACGTCAGCGAAGAAGCGCATCCACGCTGCCATGTAAGCAGTGGATGCACTCAATATATATATATATATATATATATATATATATATATATATAGGAATTGCATCTCGTGAGTCTCTCTATCTTAAATGAGTCCGTCCCGCGAATCACAGCCACATGATCAAATCACATGAATGGCTGAGACTCAGCGTCATCTTCATCGTATATAATCTTACTGTTACAGTAACATAACACTATTACAGTAACACAACTATCTTACTGTGACACTATCACAGTAATAGGGAATTACAATAATAATGTCACAGTAATAATGTTACAGTAACAGAACACTATTACAGTAACACAAATATCTTGCTGTGACACTGTCACACTATTACAGTAACACAAGTATAATTATATAATACTGATACAGTAATCATATTACTCTAACATCATGGATTCAGCATAGTGATGGGCAGCAGATAAGGTGAACCCGCTATGCGAAGGGAGCGGAACCATCTCGGATCGTGATAGGGTGAGCTCGGAGTCGGTAAACATGGCAGAAAACAGAGCAAGCTGAACAGGGTCAACAGGGTAAACAGGGTAAACAGAGTGATTAAAGCAGTTGGGTTTGCGGAGGATGAGAAGGACGGAGACGGCGAAGAAGGTGAGGAGGGAAGAGATGAGGAGGAAGAGAGAGGAAGTGGGTTGAGGGAATTTGTGGGAGGATCTTTGAGGTTTTCTTGGAGATGAGTAGATGAGTGATGGTGGGAATGGAGTGTAGGAAAGTAGGTGGAAGAGTAATGGAGTTTTTAGTGTTCGGGTTTTGGACGCCATTAATGGAGCTTCAAGAGCTTTGAAGGTTTGTTAATGGCGGATTTCGCGATTTTGGGAACAATAGTTTTGTTCAGAGGAAATAATTGGAAGATGAAGAAGATGCATGACATCTTGCTTTGTGTGTTTTTTAATGAGAGCCGTTGATCTCATTAGATCTAATGGCCCTAAATTACGGGACGGACTCATTTAATGAGGAAGACTCACCGGATCCTCACTCTATATATATATATATATATATATATATATATATATATATATATATATATATATATATATATATATATATATATAGTAAGGCTCTTATGAGTTCTTCTCTATATATAAGACCCTGTTCTTTTCAGCTGAAACAGGGCTGAGCTGAGCTGAGCTGGTCTGATAAGAGCTGAGCTGGTCTGATAGAAGCTGAGCTGAATTGAAAGAAGCTAAAACTAATAACTACTTATATAAATTATCTAATAATATTTTTAAAAAATATATATAAAATTATAACACTAAATAATAATAATAATAATAATAATAATAATAATAATAATAATAAATATAATTTTAATAATTAATTATAATAGTAATAATAATAATAATAATAATAATAATAATAATAATAATAATAATAATAATAATAATAATAATAATAATAATAATAATAATAATAATAATAATAATAATAATAATAATAATAATAATAATAATAATAATAATAATAATAATAATAATAATAATAATTAATAATAATAGTATTGATAATAATAATAACAACATAGTACTCATAGAAAATATTAGGTATATATCTTTGATTACGTAATATACAAAATTTATATTTTGATATTCTTAAATCTTAATACAATACAAATAATACTCATATGTTATTTTGTGTGTGTACGTGTGTGTGTGTGTATATATATATATATATATATATATATATATATATTCTACTCACTCAAGAATAGTGTAAGAAAATGTCAATTAATAGTAATGACATTGAGACAGAGTTGTAAATATTTAAATATAATATCTGTTTCAAAACCTCAAAATATTATGGATTGCATAATAATATTAATAATTATTATAATAACAATGATGATAAAAAAACTAGAAAATAATAATAATAACGATAATAATAACAACAACAACGACGATGAAGACAACGACGATGACGATGATAATAATAATTTGTTATTATTATTAACCTGAAGAGATATGAGTAATAAAAATAACAACAACAACAATATTATTATTATCATTATTATAATGTTTTATGAAAAGAAACTTGCATTAATATCGAAATGCAATAATAATAATAATAATAATAATAATAATAATAATATCTCTCTTCTTTTTTCTCTCTCTAGGAAAAGATTTTCCTCTCGTTTTGTTGCCATTGACGATGAGCTCTACGACGGGTACGGGACGAGGAAGGGGAAGACCACCTAAAAACAAGCAAAAATCGGACAATTCACGCAATGAGAATGTGTTAGATACCAGTTCGAAGGGTTTTCAACAACAATCGGAGGAGAATGAAGATGATCAGAATTCGGAGCAGCAGGGGACGCCATTGATTAATGACCTAATTAATGATGCGTTTCTTGCTACCCAGAACTTGCAATCCAAAGATAAAAGCTCAAAACCCAGTTCGACTCCCACAATCGGGGGTAATTTGGGTTCTGGGCAGAAGAGTCCGATGAAGGCAGGGGAAAACAGAGAGGTGGAAGCTGGAAATATAGAACTGGAACTGGGGGCAAATAATGGCACTACCAAGGAACCTCCGCCTACTGATTCATGGGCTAGCAAAGCCAAAGAAACAAAAATTGGTATGGGATTATTCTTTCATGAAACTAGTGCAATTGCTGATGAGATTGATATAGTAATTGAGGATTTTGCGGATGAACTTAAGCTGTGGAAATACACCTTAATGGGAAACGTACTTGGTGCGAGACCCACTCTTACTCAGATGAAGGAATTTGTTACTAAGAACTGGATAAGTGCAATGCCGGTAGTCCAATACTTTAAAAAAGGATGGTTCTCGTTTCGTTTTCAGAAGAAGGAAGAGATGGATGGGGTTTTGAGGGGTGGACCTTGGCAATTGGGAAGGAATGCATTGATACTAAAACAATGGAGTCCTTTATTTTCCCAAGAGATGGAAAGGATTTCCACGGTGCCAGTATGGGTTATTTTTCCTGATCTTGATCCATACCTTTGGTCTGATGCAGTTCTTAGCAAGATGGCAAGTAAGGTGGGACAACCACTGTATGCAGATGCTACAACAACATATAAAGAGCGTCTTTCTTTTGCTCGAGTAATGGTAGAAGTCGATGTTGCGCAGGAACTTCCACATCAAATTACATTGAACATACCATTACTGGGTAAGATGGTTCAAAGGATAGACTATGAATGGTTGCCTTTTTACTGTCATGGATGTGGAAAGCTTGGGCATGAGAAACAAAATTGTAAGAAGGAAAAGCAGAAGGTTGCAGCAGCAAGGGGTGTAGTATCAAAAAGATACACTCCAAAGAAGATTTCCCCCCAAGAGCTAGGTGGTACCTCAGAGGATGGAGTGCTGGTTCACTCTTCTCCTACTGTAATGCATCAAGGATCTCTTGGGGAAGAGTCACCTAGAGGCCTAATTATCACTGACTCAGGACCCCAAGCACTAGGCGGTATCTCAATGGGTATGAGACAGACTGATGGACAGTGCAAGGCAGCAGAAGGTTTTGTGGACCTGGATGCTTGTACTGATCTTGAGGCTGAATTTATACCTGTTGTAAGGCGTCCAGGATGTGCTGGGGTAGGTCTTAAGGTGAAAGGCTCTGGTGTGGACTATGATGGGGTGGATAAGGGGAGAGACTTGGTCTCTCTTCACTCACCGAACAGATATGATATCTTACAAAATGCAGGTGAGGATATACATGTGGAGGAGGACCATTATCCTTCTATAGGGGATCCAATTCCTCCGGACATTGAATGAGAATCAGCTCTTGGAACATAAGAGGTTGCAATGAGCCCATGAAGCAAAATGAAATACTTAAATTGATTAGGGGTAAGGGGATAGATATTCTGGGTGTTTTGGAAACAAGAATAAAAGAAAATAAAGCTATGAAGGTCATTAAGGGTAAGTTCAAGGATTATGAGGTAATTACAAACTACAATAGTCATTATAATGGAAGGATTTGGGTGGTTTGGAACCCTTCCACAGTTAAGATAACTCAGATTGCAGTGGATGACCAATTAATACACTGTCACGTACAGCATTTTGGGACTAATACTAGTTTGGAGGCTACTGTTGTGTATGGTCATAATGACCCTATGGAGAGGGAAAGACTTTGGGAAAAGTTGAATGAGATTAGTAATACTGTGAATAATTGGATTTTGATAGGTGATTTCAACATTATTAGATATAGCACTGAAAAGGTTGGAGGAGTTGAACCTGATGTTGCTGATATGGAGGCTTTTAATGCCTGCATTGAGGCGTGTTATCTTACGGAGTTGGCTAGTAATGGATGTGAGTTTACTTGGACGAATAAACAGGAGACGATGGATAGGGTATGGACTAGGTTGGACAGAGCCCTTGTTAATATGAATTGGATTAATAGCTTCCCTGATTCATATGCTAATATAATGACTGCTGGCATTTCCGATCACTCACCAGTGGTTGTGAACGTTGTCAACGAAGCAAAGCAGTATAGAAGATTTAGTTTCTTAAATTGTTGGATTAATCATCCACAATTTCAGAATGTTGTTAAAGAGGCTTGGACCAAAAGGGTTTATGGTAGTGCGGGGTATAAATTGTTTGGCAAATTGAAACATGTTAAAACTGCTTTGAAAGAGATGCATAAGAACAGCTACACTCACATTGGGCAACGTATTAGGAACTTGGAGGATGATCTTGAGCGTTGTCAACAGAAGCTTCAATTTAATACTGGGTCTGGAACTTTACAGGAAGAGGAAATGAGAATTATAGATGAATGGAATAGCCTTAAAAGAGCCGAAATGAGCATTGTACAGCAACGGGCGAAAATGGAGAACATATCTAAAGATGATGCGGCAACTTCATATTTTCACTCACGAATTAAAGAACGAAGGCAACAACAGGTTATTGGAGCCATTAAGGATAAGATGGGTATCTATAGGGAAGGAAGGGAGCAAGTGGCAACTAGTTTTGTGGACTATTATCAGGGGTTATTGGGGCATAAAACTGATGTTCTTTCTTTAGATAGAGGTAGTATGGCAGAAGGAGCTGTAGTAGACAAGAATGATTGGGAGGCACTTCTTATGAAACCTACCGATGAAGAAATAAGAAGAGTTGTTTTCTCCATTGGTTCTGATAAGATTCCAGGACCAGATGGATTCTCTTCGGGATTTTTCAAAGCATCTTGGAGTATTATTAGGCAGGACTTCTGTAGAGCTGTTATGGAATTTTTTTGATAAGAACAAACTGGTTAAACAAGCAAATACAACGCTTATTACTCTTGTCCCCAAGAAGCAGGTTTGTTCATCAGTGTTGGATTATAGACCTCTATCTTGCTGTTCTGTACTGTATAAGACGATTAGTAAAATCCTTACTAATAGGATGCAAAGGGTGATTCATAAATTGGTCGGATATGAGCAAGCAGCATTCATACAGAATAGAAGTATTCAGGAAAATATAGCAGTTTCTCAAGCTCTTATCAAGAATTATAATAGGAAATATTTGACTCCTCGTTGTTTGATGAAAATCGATCTTCGAAAGGCCTTCGATTCGCTTCAATGGGGTTTTTGGATAATATGTTGATGGAATTTCAGTTTCCTGATCAGTTCATAGCTTGGGTTAAAACTTGTATCCAGGGATCTTGGTTCTCAATTAAGGTTAATGGCTCATCTCAAGGTTTTTTCAAAGGAATGAGTGGGGTTAGGCAAGGGGATCCCTTATCTCCATACCTTTTTGTTCTTAGTATGGAAGTGCTCTCTAGACACTTGAGGCATAATATGACAATTAACCAAGTGTCTTATCATCCTAAATGCAAAAAACTTAGTCTGAATCATCTTATCTTCGCCGACGATTTAATGATTTTCACTCGAGGCGATGTTCCTTCGGTGCAGGCGGCTATGAAGGCTCTAATACAGTTTGAAGGTGAATCTAGACTTAAAGTTAATAAAGAGAAAACTGAGATATATTTTGGGGGAGTTCATCAGGATATTAAAGATCTTATTATGAAGGTAACTGGGTTTGCACATGGAATTTTCCCTTGTAAGTACTTGGGTTTACCTCTTAATGCAGTATCAAACAGGTTGATGCATTACTCGGGGCTGATTGCAAAGATTCAGGCATCTTTGAGTGGATGGGCAGCGTATTCCCTTACTTATGCTGGCAGAATTGAACTTATCAACTCCGTAATCTTTGGAATTCTGAATTATTGGAGTACAAACACATTATTGCCCAGGAATGTCTTGGATAGCATAGACAGAATATGTAGGAATTATTTTTGGACAGGTACATTGGATAAGAGGCAGATGCAGTACAAAAGTTGGAAGGGGGTTTGTGCACCGTGGGAAGAAGGAGGTTTTGACATTATTGATTTAGAGGCTTGGAATAAGGCACATATTTGTCATTGGCTTTGGAAGATAATGAACAATGAGGATGGCATTTGGATTCGATGGGTGAAGAGTTACATATTAGGACCTCAAACAATTTGGGATATTACCCAGGAAGAAAGATATACTTCCACTACGAGGAGCATTGTTAAGATTAGGGATATTCTTATTGCAGGTACAGGTGCAAAAGAAGATGTTATTGCATTACTGCAGACCTGGCAACGAAATGGGAATTTTCAGGTTACAAATGCATATCACTGGTTCAGAGGCAAATATACTACGCATCGATGGCTAAGGAGTATACAAGGCCAGAAGGTTATCCCGAAGCATGGATTTATTACTTCAATGGCAGTACAAGGAAGATTAGCAACGGTGGATAACATTACGAAAAGAGGAGTACCTATGGTCAATAGATGCATTTTATGTAAGATGGAGCAAGAGGATCATAAGCATTTGTTCTTTATGTGTACTTATGCTAAGAGTATTTGGAATGAGATTAAGGTTTGGATGCAAATTAGAGGAAGAGGGATTAACTTAAAAACCAAGTTACAATGGTGTGCGAGCAGAAATAGGAGGAAGCATTGGAAGAATAGTTGGTTTTGTCATAGTCTAGCGGCTACAGCTTACCATATTTGGATCGAGCGAAATGATCGAATTTTCAAGAATGTTAGCAGGTCTTGTAATAGCATAATTAAACAAATTAAATTTGAGGTATTTGCTAGACTAAGAAGTAGAGATATGTGGAGAAAGCATGTATGCACTTGATGTGTTAGATACACATTTTAGGGGGTAGTTTTTGTAAGAACCAGCCTCTTACTTTTTCCCCATATGGAAGAATAAAGAGACGTAAATTTCTTGCAAAAAAAAAAAATAATAACAACGACAATGACAATAATAATAATAATAATTTATTGTGATTTGTTTCGATCTTAATGCAACTTTTGTTTCATATAAATAAATAAATAAATAATAATATTATTATTATATATTTATTATTATTATTATTATTGAAATACGATATTATTTTAGGAGTTGGAAATATTGGAGCTGGGCTGTAAATATTAGAGCTGAGCTGAGCTTATAGGAGCTGGGCTGAGCTGATACGAGCTGGGCTGAGCTGATAGAAGCTGAGCTGGTCTGAAACGGGCTGAAAATAAGCCGAAAAGAACAGGGCCTAAGTCCCTAAGTCCTCATCTCATCCATTGAATGGGATGAGAATCGATGGACAAGATGCATCCTAATATTTGCATTAAAAAAAAAAAGGAGATACTGCTTCCTAAAATAACTCCCATAATTTTAGGAAACATCACATTCATTCATTCATTCACGTTCACTTTCATCAAAAACCTAAAAAAAAAACTGCTTCCAATATCACGTTCATTCATTCATTCATTCAAATTTGTGCTCGAAATACCGTTACTATGGATTCAATGATCGCGATATCTTCATCAACTGTTGATAATCAATTCATCGACTATAACAATGGTGAGTTTCGTTATTGCTTTCATGTTTTGCGTCAGTTTTTATCTATCATCTCGACTAATTTGCGTCAATTTGCTTTCATGTTTTTCGTCGATTTTCATGTCGATATTGCTTTCATGGTCATTTCATTCATCATAGATTCATATCCGGTTCATTACTCTCTTGTTAATATAGATTCCAAATTTTTGTATTTGTTAAAAGGTGGAATTTTATTCATTTGATTTGTAACACCCCTGATTTTATAAATTTAAATAAAATTAAAATTATGTTCATATTTTGATTTTTACGATTTAACTCGTAATTCTTAAAATTATTATAAAACGAATTTATCTTTTAATCGTTTCAAACTCCTAAAATTTTATTTGACTCGGAAATTTTTCTTATTAAAATATATTTTTATTTATGTTCCGATCCATTATATATATATTTAATTTAATTCTTATCGAAAGTCTAATTTGACGATTTAAATTCTAAATTCTTTTTATTTGTTTATATTTAAGTTCGAATTTCTATTTTCAACTCGAACTTCATTTATTTTAAGTTTCATCAAAATATTTATTTTCTTTCCTCGAGATATAAATTTAATTCACTTAATCGAAAATTTATTATTTATCGGGAAATACTATTTCATCGTCTAATTATTTATTTCTATAAACTTCATTCTTGTCCCGAATAATTATTTATATTTCGAGAAACGTTTATTTACTCATTTTATTTGTCGGCCCGATCATTTATTAAATTTTATTGACTCGATTTTTAACTTGATTCCGTGGATCAGTCAACTTATTTTCTCGGAACCCGTCTTGTACTGACTCCTATTCAGTGTACTTAAGCCTTTTTTTAGACGAATCAAACCCCCCATTTAACGTTACATTCCCTTTTCCTCTTTGTGTTCCTCCACTCTTTCATTTCCCCAGATTTTGTCCACCGCTTCCCACTTATTTTGTGCTGCCACTCTTCTTCTTTTTATTTACTTCCCACCGCTTCACTAGCCTGCCTTCCGTGCTTCTTCATCAGCAATCTCTCGCATCACAAACACCATCCATCTCCATCACCATCATCCCCTCTTGCTGCTTCTGTCAACCTTGTAATTGTAAGGCTACTCTTATGTTTTTCTCTCCTTAATATTCTTCTTCTTCTTCTTCTCTTATTCATCTTCTGTGTTGGGTTGTATTGTTGCGTTTTACTGCTGCTGCGTTGTGCTGCGTGTTGCTGCTTCTTTTTCTTCCTTTCTTCGTTTCTTCTTCTTTCTTCTTCGTTCTGTTTTGATGCTGCTGTTCGGTCTCGTTTGCTGCTGTACGTTACTGTTTCTGCTTCTTGTTTCGGTTGTCGTCTTTGGTTGTTGTTACTGCTGTCCGTGTTGTTTGTTCTACCATCGTCCGATGCCGCGATCATTCTTGTTGCTCGTTCCTATTTCTGTCCTTGTTTCCTTTTTTTTTTCTCCCCCTGCCGTGTTGTTTCGTTACTGCTGGTCTGCTGCTGTTTGGTTCTTCTGGTTGTGCGCTGCTGTTACTTTTTCAACTGGTTGTTTCGATCGTGATTCTGCCTCTGCTCGGTGATGTTGCTGCTGATTTTTATTCCTCCCCTTTCTGCGTTTTTGCGGTCGTAGTCCCGTTCCGTAGATGTCATTTCACTCTGCCTCGTTGCTGCTACTATTCCATTTCCTTGTTCTTCCTCTTCTTTTTCATTCTTGTTAATCGGTAAATTCTTGCTTGTTCTTGTTCTTCCTTTCTTCTTCGCTGCTCCTCGCTGCTGCTTTGTTCGTTTCGGCTGGTTATTCGACTATCTTCCTGTTTTCTTCATTTGTTTATGCCGCTGTCGACTTTGCTGCAACTGTTGTTCACCTGTGTCGCTGCTTTCGTGTTTTTGTCGTTCGATGTTGTTCTCTTGTTGTCCTCTATGCTCCTTCTTAATCTTCCTCTTATGTTCGTTGTTCTCCTGATGCATCTTCTGCTGTACGTATATTTCTGCTGCTGCGTTATGCTGCTGTTACTGTACTGCTGCGAGGTCTTGCTGGCTGGTTCAGTCTTATCGCTGCTACGTCTCGTGGTTGCTGCTGCAGCTGCTATGTTTGTTCGAGTCCTTTTGTGCGAGAAGTCTCGTCAATCTCGATCTGTTCTTGTTCTAGTCCTCTCCTTCAGATCCTAATCTTGATTTCATGAAGACCGACTGAGGACAGTACATGTATGTGATCGTTCCGGATGCTGACTTAAGGTAACTTTAGGACGTTACTCGATTTTATATCGTATGTTTGAGTAGTAGTATGTAGTAAATATTTTAACTTCGGTTTTCTAATTTTAACTATTTATTATTGCTAATTATATATATATATATATATATATATATATATATATATTTTAAATCGTGTACCTTATAAATATTTTTACAGTTTTCGATACCATTTTATAAATCGTTAGTAATTTAATTATTTACGATCGTTATAATATTTTGTTGGTTATCGTGACACTAGTAACTAAATAATAACGATTTCATATTTTCTTCATATTTCGTTGATTTATAATTTTAACTCAAAATCCTATTTTTATATTATAATCGAGGTTTGTACACTTGTTTAATAAATCAATTTTTGTTTTACGATTTATCCTATTAAATGAGAAAATAGTCGATTTTGTTTTACTTATATTTTTAGTCGAGACTATTTTCACTAATGATTTCTTATTTGTTAACAATTCACTATTTTTAGTAAAATCTGTATTATTTATTAATAAAAGCTATTCGTTAAAAATAATTTGAAACCTTTGTAAATCTCATAAAACTCGTCGACTCAATTAATTTTGATATCGTTTTTCTTAAAACGTCTCTTTTCTAAAATTTATATTTTTAACTTGATTTTCTAATTATTTATAAAATACTATATATTGGCTTATTATATTTTATTTATATTTTGGAGTAACGAATTTAGAAATATATTAAAGTTACGATAACGACGATAATAATAAAATGTTAATTTCGTTAGAAATGCTATTTTTATACATTTCACTTATTTTAATAAGTTGCGAATTTTCTATAAGAATATTTCTATTTTAAGTAAGTTTCTAAAATTAGTAAGTTTCTATTTATAGAAAGTTTCCCTTTTATATAAAATGTTTATTCCTTTTGTCTTCATATTATTCATAATGATTATATCTCTTGTATATATCGTTAATGGCTGTTTTGGAATTATGGAATAAGGACAAGTGTGAGGTTAGAGTAATATATTCTAGGGTCTACGGTTTTGCCATCAACTATAAGGCTAGTGTATCAGGAATCGATACATTAGTTGTTGAACCGGGTGACAGGTATCCCGGGAGTGGTGTACATTTTGACCTTAAGCTTAGGCCTCGCAGTAAGTCGCCGTCATAAGTTGAACTGGGTGACAGGTAATCCCAGGAGGGGTGTGCATTATCTTAAACTAGGGCCACGCATTTATAAGTCGCCGTCCTATTATGGTTGAATAGCCTAGTTAGAGATCGAAGTTTGATTTGTTTGAACTAAGTTCTCGAAGCTAGTTTTTAGTATTCTCCTAGTGAAAGACTAGCCGTCGACACTAAACCTATCCATAACGTCATTTTGAATATTTTTATTATTATCGATACATTTTGGTTTGCAGGTTGGCAAATATTTGAAGTTTTCTTCTGAAAACTCGTTCTGATTTCATTGTTCCAATGTTTTAAGTTTCCTCCGAGAACTTATTTTATTATATTATATCGTTTTTAATGTTTTCTCGTTTTAAGTATTTTGATATAATAATACTATTATTTTTTTCCATATGATATAATATAGCTGGGAGAACGTCCGAGTTACTCCCCACTGATGTGGCTGTTATGTTTATAACATGACAGGTATTTGCTGCTGGGTTTTGGGTGTGAGCTAGCGAGTAGCGTGGATCCTACTCTTTCTCTATTCATGTAAATTATGGATTTGTATAACCCGTTTGGAGAATCTTCTATTTAGCCCTTTTGTAAAAAGTGACCTTTGTATTGACTTACCATTTCTTTTAATAAGATATAGTTTGTCAGTGTGTTTTAATCTCAACTCTACAGTGTTTCCGCTACTGTATTACGTTAGAATTTCTAGGGGATTACATGATTATTCATAGATTCATATAAATGGTCCGTTATTACTCTCGTGTTATTGTTTTGTTTATTCTTTAGGTTTTTCTTAAACTTCACTGATATTATTGTTTTGTTTTCTATTGAAGCAAACACGGTATTGAAATAACATACGTTCTGAGTTACAGTAACACCTAATTTTAATTATAGTAACACAAAAAGGTCTAAGCATTATATGAATTTTTACGCACGAACAAATATATGGAGTTATTGTAATGCACATACTGTGTTACTTTAATATACACAATCTGTTATTTTAATGACTAACCTGTTATTTTAATACACATAATGTTAACTGAATCTCGTGTTACTTTAACGCACTTCATCTGTTACTTTAGTTCTTTTCATCTGTTACTGTAATGCATTGGAGTGACAAAAAGGATTTAGAATACCGTCATATAAAAAAATAAAAAATAAAAAATAAAGATATTGCTTCCTATAATTATGGGACGTGATTGACTTCAAAATATGAAACAATATCAAAGAATATCGCCCTCATTCAAAGAAAGATATTGCGCCATACTCTCATTTATGATCATTATATGAATTTTTCGCACTAACCTATACCTGGTGTTATTTTAATGAACATTATCTGTTACTTTAATTCACACTATATGTTACTTTAATGTCTGACCTCTGTTACTTTAATTTATACCTGGTGTATAAACATCCTCTGTTAATTGAATCCAGTGTTACTTCAATGCACTTCATCTGTTACTTTAATTCTTGTTATCTGTTACTTTAATCCATATTTCAAGTTCTGATTGTTTCTTTTTCGCCACGTTTATTGGCACTGTTATTATTTTTCAGTAGACGCAAAAGCACATGAATGATGTAGGGATGTGGGTGAGAGTTTCCTCCATACATGAGTCAGCAAATTTCTATAAAATCTACGTATTGGCTTGTGGATTCGATGTGAGGAGGTACACAAGCAACGAAAAGATGGCGCTGTGGCTAGATTAAATCAAAGCTTCTGACGATGATGATGAAGAAGAAGAAGAAGAAGAAGAAGAAGAGGACGAGGAGGATGAAGAAGCAGAATTCTAAGTAGGATAGTATATTGTTAGAGTAACATACATTATTCGTTAGAGTAACATACTTAATGAGTTACACTAACACATATTATGAGTATCAGGTGTGAAACATTGGAATTGTAATGGAGTTGATTCAGTTGAAACTTCTGTACCAATTTATTGATGTAAAATGAGTTAGAATAACACACATTATGCGTTAGAATAACACACATTATGCGTTAGAGTAACATATAATGAGTTACAGTAACACAATTTATGAGTATAATTTGATTACCAATATCAAGTTCTTAGATTAACGGGTGTGAAAAATTGGAATTATAATGGAGTTTTATAATTTTTGTTTTGAAGTATTCTTAATAGAAACATACATTTTGCAACGTACTGTTTTTGTAAGACACTATTATGTAACGTAGTAGATTTTATGAGTTAAAGTAACACAATTCATGAATTAGAGTAACACATTATATGCGTTAGAGTAACATATAATGAGTTACAGTAACACAATTTATGAGTATAATTTGATTACCAATATCAAGTTCTTAGATTAACGGGTGTGAAAAATTGGAATTATAATGGAGTTTTATAATTTTTGTTTTGGAGTATCCTTAATAGAGACATACATTTTGCAACGTACTGTTTTTGTAAGACACTATTATGTAACGTAGTAGATTTTATGAGTTAAAGTAACACAATTCATGAATTAGAGTAACACATTATATGAGTCAGAATAACATATTGTATGAGTTAGAGTAACATGCAGTAGCGAAATGATGATTTTTTTTGGTGAAAATGAAGATGAAACGACACACTTGTTGTGTGATAGAAATATGCAGTTAAAAATTTAATGGGAGAGAGAAGATTTGCATTAAGATAATTAAGGAGGAGAGAGAAAAAAATAAAATATTTACCAAGATTTAGTTAGTTATTTCCTTAATTGACAAAACAATCTTAACCATTAATCTATCACTAATTTAAGGGTTGAGATGAGGATTCACGGACTCAGTAGACTCACTTGATCCCATCTCTCTCTCTCTCTCTCTCTGTATATATATATATATATATATATATATATATATATATATATATATATATATATATATATAGAGAGAGAGAGAGAGAGAGAGAGAGAGAGAGAGAGAGAGAGAGAGAGAGAGAGAGAGAGAGAGAGAGAGAGAGAGAGAGAGAGAGAGAGAGAGAGAGAGAGAGAGAGAGAGAGAGAGAGAGAGAGAGAGAGAGAGAGAGAGGTGGGTTCCGGTGAGGTAGGGTAACTCCTTACACCCATTGAGGCACAATCTAAACCATTAGATTAAGATGGGACATACATCCAAATAAGTGTTATATACACTAAAAAAATTCATTATATACACACACTTAAGAACTCAATATATACAGTAAAAAAAATGTTATATACACTTAAATAAAAAAATGTTATATACACTCAAATAGTTATTATGTACATCAATTAATCAACAATGGAACATACATCAAAATAACTGTTATATACACTAAAAAAACTCATTATATACGCTATTAAACTCACTGCATATATACACTTAAGAACTCAATATATACAGTAAAATAATTGTTATATACACCCAAATAATTAATACAGTATGTACATCAGTTAATCAACAATGGAACATACATCAAAATAACTGTTATATACACTAAAAAACTCATTATATACGCTATTAAACTCACTACATATATATATATACACTTAAGAACTAAATATATATACAGTAAAATAGTTATTGTTATATACACTCAAATGGTTACTATGTACATCAATTAATCAACATATATACACTGAAATAATTGGCATATGTACTTAATTATTTGATATAATAGAATTGTTATATACATTACAACAGTTATTATGTACACTGAAATTGTTTTTATATACACCAATTTTATTTTAAATTCCGAATTTTTTTTTTTTTTTTGGAAAAAAAATTTCGGTTTTTTTTTTTTCGAAAAAAAAAAATTTTTTTTTTTTGAAAAAAATATTCCGAATTTTTTTTTTTTTTTCCGGAAAAAAAAAAATATCGATTTTTTTCCCCGGGAAAAAAATTTGGGGAAATTTATTTTATGTATGAGTTTTTGTTTTAATCTTAGCCTTTAATTTGATTTTAATCTAATGGTTGAGATTGTGTCTCAATGGATGCGGCGAGTTGAGCTGCCTCAAAGGATCCTATATATATATATATATATATATATATATATCTTAATCTTTTAAAGCAGAAACATTTCATGCTTCCACGTTCACCCACGTAAGCATCCATGTCAGCGTCCTACATGTTAAAAAGGTGGCACCTACGTGGCTTATTAATTCATCAGATTTTAAGAATAACTGTCATAGATTGTGCTGTCCAGTGTAAACCGTCTTCCATAACTCCCCTCTCCAACACATCTCCCCCACTGTTTTAATAACCATCTCCCCTAACTCCCCTCCCCATTCCCCCTCACATAATTTTTTTGATTCATCAGTTTTCAAAGAGCAGTTTAAAGCTTTTAATCTAATGCTCCATCACTACCACTTCCCCTTGAATCTCATTATTAGATATTGTGCATTTTTTTATCCTATAATTTTTATTTCCCCTCAATTATTATTCTTGATTTCTTCAACGACGCCATACCAGATAACTCCGAGAACTTCAAGCGTCGATTAACGGCGTTTTACGCGAATTGGTAACTTGAAAATCGAAATGTGAAGGTGATGCGGTCCAATTTAG